>JAEBDU010000011.1:624951-644630 GCA_016802625.1 Heliconius numata | reverse complement strand
TATAGAGTCTATAGAGTATAGTATAGAGTCTATAGAGTATAGTATAGTGTCTATAGAGATACAACCGATAGTAGAAACAGATATTAATACACGAACTGGAAATGGCTGTTTCAGCAGACTGTAAAATGGGGTGTTTTCAATAGAAAATATTAGTTCGTTTTGCATAGTGAATTGGTAAGGTTTTGGTATACCATATAATTTCACATACCTATGTGAAATTTTAGTATATCGTATAAATTATTTTTTTATATTAGGTACTGTTTATAAATTTAAAATATATAAATTAATCATAAAACTCACAAATATTATTAATTAACATTCTAGCGATGCCTTACACTCCCTAAACTATCTATGTGCCAAATTTTAATTTTCTGTGTTTTGTCTGTGTGTTGTCAGTCACTCAGAAATAGAAGAATTTTATATATTCGTATATAGATATACAACATATAAAAATTATTTTTTTTCACATATTTTGCTCAAACTCAGCCCACCGCAGGGTTCAATCCTTGAGACCGCCATAAAAAGTGAATTCAATCTCGCGACAAATATTTGTGCGTCCGACCGCGCGGGACCACCGTTATAAATCACGATTGAAGATATTATGTGGATATGTTAGTTCTTACACTTGACTTTTAACATGAGGAATTGTGAATACTATTGTTAATATGGTTTTGTTATTTAAAATGTGGTTTTGTTACTTTAAAATTAACAAGAATTGTTAAACGGAATTCGTTTCGGTTTTAAACGCAAAAGAGAAATTTGTAGGCGGACCGAACTTCTTTTAAATAAATTTATATATACATTTATTTTCACTTCCCCGTTTCGGTAAGCAAAGCGCGGCGTTAAGTTCCGCCACTCAATAAGTAATGCCTCGTTGTTAGTGTATCCTACAGGAAAAATCGAGAAACTACTCAATAGTGTCGCTAATTTTATTTTAATTTATTATAATTGAAATAATTATACGTATGTACTGTACTGTATATAAGGCTGTGTATTAGTCAAAGTCAAAGTCAAAATATCTTTATTCCATAAAAATGCTTAACATTCACTTGGACATGTCATAAAAGATAAAAAAAATGCAAAACAAAATAACCAAAAAAAAAATGTGCAATTTTGACTTGAAAAAAGCCCGCTCAAATGGTTGAGCTCATGAGAAGATACAGGCAAAGAAACTCATGGCCACTCTTTTTAACTGCCAACATTGGTTACAAATTACAATTAACAATTTTAACTTAGAAATAGAGCAACTCATTTCCAAACATCTTTATCGCGAACATAATCTTTAACAGAGTAATAAGCTTTTTGGCAGAGCCTGTGCTTTACCACTTTTTTAAATTTGTTCAGTGATAAATTAACCATGTCGTTTGGAAGTTTGTTATAAAAGTGTATACTTTGACCTACGAATGAGTGAGACACTTTATGGAGCCTAGAGAAGGGCACAGCAAGCTTATTTTTATTTCTTAAATTATATTGATGGAGGTCACTGTTTTTATTAAATTTATTAATATTCTTATGCACATATACTAAGTTGTCGTAAATATATTGGGAGTGCAGTGTGAGGATGTTAAAGTCTTTGAATTTATTCCTTAGTGACTCCCGTGGACCCATTTTATAGACTGCTCGGACAGCCCGTTTTTGGAGCACAAAAATGGTATCTATGCCAGCGGCACTGCCCCAAAGTAATAGGCCGTAAGACATAATGCTATGAAAATAGCTGAAGTATACTAAACGCGCGGTGTCAACATCGGTCAGTTGACGAATCTTACGGACAGCATACGCTGCCGAACTAAGTCTACCAGATAAAGTTTCTATATGCGGACCCCATTGTAACTTAGCATCTAATGTTATACCTAAGAAAACAGTTTCATTAACTACACAACTCATTAAACAAGTAAACATAGAGAAAAGACATATGGCAGGTATATATATAGGTATAGTACGTTATAGTTAATACCCGCATCTCCCCAAACTAATATTGCTTTGAAGCGTTCAATTCGAAAGTCAATAGCTCGCTATTTGATTGCAAAATCAGATCTGTATACGTTTATGAAATATTTGGTAGAGTGCGTGATTGAAGCCGTTGTGGCACAGAGAGAAAGGCGTGTGACTGAACGCGACGGTTGTGAGTTCGATTCCTACTCGGGGAAATGTTAAAGATATATAATTTAAAAATTTAATTGAATTTATCATAATTAGTTTTTTTATTAACAATGACACATAATAATAATGGTTTTTGATTTTTTTTTAACTTTATTTGTACAGTCAATATATGAGACTAAGACCACATTTTTTTCTCTATACACATCTCTCAATTTCCTGTTTTTCTTCCATTTTAAATATATTACATATTAAATAACATAACTCCACAAAAAATATATTTTCTTTAAATAAGTATCACGTCGAATCGGACAGAACGGAATCGAACTCATAACCGTCGCGAATGCAATATAAGCCTTATAGACAAATTAAGCCTACCCAGCTCACTACAAGTATACTACAATACAGTATACACTGCGCCAGGCTATTCGCTTACTCACGACGATATTAACGCACGTCAGCAATCTATGTGAAACATTGCTGTGAAACTGTTTCCATTTTAATCTTACGTGATAAATGCCGTTTTTTAATATTTTTTTAGTAGAAAAAATTTAACTTGGAGGAAACGTAATACAATGTTGAATCATTAAGAAAGCATGGCTTAAATACTGGTCAGAGCACTTGGATGTATTCCAAGAGACGCAGGTGCTAGCCCCGATAAGTTTAAATTTTATTTTAAAAAAAAAGAACGTCGCACGGGGCACAAGTGTGTGAATGATTGTGTGTTCAATCCGGAAAGCGGAGGAAATTAAATGTTTCTTAAAAAAATATATTTTTATTTCTTCGTTCTAGTGTCGAAGCAAAGCGCGGCGTTTAATGTCGCAACTCGACACGTAATGCAGCCAAAATTCGGCATAAAATGGGGAATGGAGTGTCTCAACATTAGGTTTCCTCTGCCTACCCTGCTGTGTGCGACATACAGCTGCTCTATTTTATTTTTTTTCTATTAAAAAATACAATAGAATACACTTAAGAAAGAACTTTTTAAATATACATATCAATTAATTATATTTTTGCATCGATTTCGTATATTTAATTATAGTGGAAACACGCAAGGTGCTGGTTGGTGTCTATAATCGCCTTACACCATCAAAGCAGGAGTAACGACTCTATGGAATGAGAGCTCTAGAATTTCTACATACATACGTACCTAGATAGTTACTTATTTCTTGTATAGCTTAGCCTATTTATATATATTATTAAAAAGTTTGTATAGCTTATGTAATGCTTAATAACAAAAAAAAAACATTTTTTTTAAATTGAGCTTCACGCTGTATCCCGCATATAGCAAGGTAGGTAGAGGGACCTAGTGTTAAGACACTCCGTTACCCACTATTCGCCCAATCGCCCAATTTACACTAGGTGATTTTGCGTTTCCTTTTTGGAACATTACTTTGTCTTCTTCTCTTCTTTTAAAACTTCATCAAAACTTTTGTCCATACTATGGAAAATTCATATAATTACATAACTTATTTTATTTTATCTTTATTATCTTTCCTGTGCTTCGTGATGCATAGTTAGGCAGTCAGTGTTAATTGTCGCCCAACCATAGTCATTTCTTGCAGTCATGCTCTACAATTCTGACAATTGGATTAGCCCAGTAAGTGATCCCACTAAAGGGCTTAGATCGGATGACAGTCGCTTGATGATCTGCGGATTCTGTATTCTGACTAGTCGTGCTAATATAACACATTAGTGCTTAATAATATTAAAAAAAAAAAACAGCTTCACGCTTTTATCCCTTACAGCAGAGGACGCTGAGAGAACCTAGTGCAAAGACACTTTTATCCACACTTTCCTCTATTTTTGAAGATAATGCGTTTTGAGTGGTAGAGTTGTACACCACGACGTTCTTCTATTAGTGAAAAGATAAGGTGTCACAGTAAAAATCAACATGTACCGCGTACATTATCCCCTATATTTGTCCCGTTTTAACCACATTCTCCCCTACATGTAATTAGAACAAATCTATTGCTCATCTTCTACCAATATTTAACATATACACATTTCTGTATAATGTATAACTTAACTTGTGCTCAGAGATTAATAGCAGATGTTAAGCGCTACGTGATTTGATTACTAATAAAGGGATCAATGGTTAATGACGTCACGCCTGCACGACAGTTCCGTCACGGTAGTGTGCCAGTTTATATTAAGTTTATTATATTTTTGTATAAGTATAATATGCCTCCAGAATTCGGCAGAAAGTGGGGAATGGAGTGTCTTATCACTATATTCCCTCTGCCTACCCAGCTGTGTGCGGGATACAGCGTGAAGCTGTTATAAGTATAACAGCATTTTAATATAACATGTATTTATTGTTGTACACTCAGCAATTTGACTGTATCATGCATATAGGAAGAGTAGACAGAGTGAAAGGAAGTCAACGTCATATAGAGCCAACTTGCAATGTGGAAAGCTAAACAATGGAATTGTTTTGGATTGATACTACTTTGCAATATGCTATAGATATGTCAATGAAATTCTTCTTTAGGGATCCTTGGAATATAGTGTTAACACTTTGGTCCTAGTAAGACACCTCCGTTCCCCACTTTCCACCGAATTCGAGGTACTGTTTGTGTCAAGTGACGAAACTCAACACCGCCCTTGGTCTCGTTACTTGGTGTACCAAGACCAAGAGCCACGACTGCCTCTAGGTTATTTTACATGAGATAAACGAAAATATTGATTGATATTGGATAATAAATAATATAGATATTATTGCTTAATTATAGAGTCTAGCTCTAGATGCGTAGAGTTTTTTAACATTTTCTTGTAAAGTAGTAGTAAAATAAATATGTAGTCAGGTATCTATTTGTGGTCCCTGATGAACGCTCGTTAACCACCGCAGTGCAAACTATTGGAACAGCTAAATTTAGTAAAAAACTAACGTTTGTACATTGTAAATAACTTATGTGTATGTGCTGTACATAACTCTAGTATTTATATACTACGCCAAGAAAATACAGCTATAAATATAATATTTAAAAAATATTATTGAACATGCGCATTTACAATTTTCATTTAGATTGAAATGAGAAATATATTAATGTTTTTGACATACTTTTTCACGTTTTTTACTGCATAAGGCAAATGGTACATTGCGTGGTGTTGCAATTTATTACCCTGAGTTGGAGTCGAATCCACAACAGTCGCTTTGTAAATAAAACAATAGAAGTTTGATATCTCCTGTGATTGTAACATCGACATGTTACATTGAAAATTAACACTTTCAAAATCAAAATTAAACTTTTCCATTTTTTTTATCTTACCCTATATAATAAATAAATAAATTTATACTATGAGTAGTATTTCAGTCGTGACTTCGCCCGCGTGAGATACGCAACTACTTACTACTACTACTTACTATTGTTTGATACGAATGATGAATAGAAAAACAAAGTATAAACGGTCGTATCTTTTTATTACATTAACTTGGGAGCTTTTTCTGAGCTTCGGAGAAGGTGGAATTATAAACTTGGATATTTAATATCAATTGCAGTTTGACACTTCCATGTGCTCTTGAAAAAAAAAAGTCTTGATAGTAGCACATCTTACAAAGGCTCCATTTTTTCTTTTTAGGTATGAATGGAACCCTAATAAATATGTATTATAAAATCTATAGTATTCATTTAAGATAGGTAAACCACTATCTATCGCATCACTTAAATAATTACTATTTCGAAGTACTCAAAATTCCACCATTCGAGTTCGGAACATCAGAGATTATCCGCCAAATCCTTGCAAGGCTTAAGTTCGATATACACTGGAGCTGATCTTTTCCCACAGAGTAGAGATATATTTTTAAACATACTTCCATACATGTTTATTAAATAGTTTTGAGGTTGTCGTGGTGCAGGAGCACAAGAGCGTGGCTATAAAAGCGACGGTTGTGCGTTTGATTCTCACGTGAGACAATGAAATATTTAATATATTCATTTCTTCATTCCGGTGACGGAGGCAAAGCGCGGTGTTGAGTTGCGCAACACAACATCAAATGCCCCCAGGATTCACCAGAAAGTGGGAAAAGTGTCTTAATACTAGATTTCTAGGTTCCCTTAGTCTACTATGAGTGGGGTTTCAGCGTGAAGTTAAAAAAAAACTTATACGACCCTGCGCAGCGTTAAGTTCCGCCATTCCTTCTCAATAATAAAAGCACGGCACACATAAAATAATATACGTATATCAGTAAGAACGTAACCTTAGATGCTTTGCAATGGTAATAACTGTAACAAGTAACGACGCCTCCCTCAGGAGTTCCTTAACGGAATAAGCACGAGCGTTGGAATACTTCATTTGTCTTTGTTAACTGAATATTCTGTGTATTTAATATGTCTCTTAGTTATCTTACGTTTTAAATAGGTAATTAATTTCTTGATTTTCACAATCACAATTAATATTTGTTTTTAACTATAGCAGATAAGGCAGTGTAGGGAACCTAGTGATAAGACTGCTACTTACGTTCCTCATTTTTCGGGTATATCTAATTATTCCGGGTGGGAATTGAACCCTCAACCGTCGCGTTTACGCTTGTGCCCCTGCCCCACAAGAGCTTCAATATAATAATTGTTAAATAAAACAGTTTTACGCTTTTTCTCGCATGGGAAAATATGCAGTAATACTCTCTTGTTCACTTATAATAACAAATTATTCTTATTACGATAATAATTATTATTACGTAAAAATATGTAAATAAAAAATAATGGAAAACGTGAAGAAAAATATACATATTGAAAGTTTATTTCAAAAGCTTTCAGATTTTGACCCAGTCTTTAAAGCTATCCATATTTTTAAGCTTTCCACATTGCCTCGTTCGAAGGATCGTTGGTCTGAGCTTACGTAAGCTTGAAATGCAATCAACGTCTCACGGTAGCCTTATTTGGTTTGTGATGTATGGACGTATATTGGAATATACGGTAAAACGTATATATAAAGTTTAGTAGAATTTAAGTTTATGACAACCGTCTACAGTCAACCATACTTTAATTGAGCTTGCAATACTTTATTTTTAATTTTTCTGTTCCTGACTTCACTAGTAAAAAGTGAAAAAAAGTGTGAAAAAAGAAAAATTACAATATAAAATATGACTAAATCATATATAATATACATAGTATAGTTCGTCAGGCTTAAGTTTTACTTTGAATTTGTGAAGAGTGCTTGGTAAAAGTAGAAACAGATTTTTTTAAAAAATATACAAAGGATCAAACTTAAATATGTAAATTCTTCTACAATTTTATGTGTCGTTTGAACTAATAACGCATTTTTCTGGTAGGTATATCATATAGAACAACATTGGGCCCACGATTTTCTTCTTCTTTATTTCATTGTTCAAAGGTGTAAGCCGGTTGTCACAAAGCAGCATAATCTGGTTTAGGTTAAACAAGGTATGCGCCTAGCATGACGGCTGACGTCACACCTACACTATTCGCACAAATGCAAAGCTCAACTAACGCTTCGCGGATTCTAAACTTTAATATTGAAACTTAGTCCAAAACCTCCTTGACCCATTCAAAAAAGCCCAAAAAGTTCACAAAACTCATTACACAACATTTAAAAGCAACTTTTTCTTAAAACTTCAATACTGAGTGTAAAAGATCGTTCATCCGAGCTTACGTAAGCCTGAAATGCAATCACAGGCCTGATCGGAGGCCAAGAGAGGCCGTCAGAGACCTCTTTGTCAGTAATCCGCGTTTGATTGCGATGGTCGCATTAATACTGTAGAGTATAGAGGATTGCTCGATGGGAGCGATCAACTCGTAGCAATGATTTTAACTGTTCTAAGCAGGATATATAGACTGTAGCTATAAAATTGAAAATTTCAATAGTTTTTGTGTAATTTTTGTTATATTTTATGGTAATTATTTCTTTTTAAAAAAATTAAATCAAAATCAAATCAGCTTGACGCTGTATCCTGCACACAGGAGAGTAGGCAGAGGGAAACTAGTGTTAAGACACTCCGTCCGTTGAATTCCGGAGGCATTGCGTGTTGAGTAGCAGAACTCAACACCGCACTTTGCCACGACACCAGGACGAAGAAATGAAAATATAAATTCAATTTAATGGAGATCGAACCCACAACCGGTCGCGTTTATAGTCACACATTGTGCCTTTACGCCACGACTGGCCTTTATTTATTTAATATACCATTAAGCTTGACAAAGTAATAGTAATAACAGATCTACTTGAAACGCGGCGTTAAGTTCTGTCACTAAAACGCCATTCGAAAATTTTGTGGAAAATGTGTGAAGTTGCTTCTTTTATTATTTGCAAAAATATTCCTTTGTCCATTTTTAATTCAACTCGCTACAATGAAATCAATAGTAGGCTCTGCTTTGTAACATCGAATATATAGTGACATATACATACATACATATATCCATATGACCATAGCTTTAACACGTATGTAGACATCTGAATTGTTCTGCTACAATTGATAAAACACGAAGTAATTTTTTATACAAAAGTTTTTATGTATTTTAAGTGATATTCTAGTACAAAACAATACTTTTTTAGAAATGTATAAGAATTTTAACATAGCGGAATTTGAACCCACGATATATCTTTTAGATCCCGTCCAAGCGCTCTGACCACTAAGTCATAGGTTAATGTCAAGGTATATCGAATTAGCAAATGATACCAAATGCCAAGAGAGAATGCTATTTATTAGATATTTTTAAAGTGTTATTCTAAAGAAAGATCTTAGAAAAGAACTTTCCGCTCAATTGCTATTAGTAATCTGGAAACTTAGAGCCAAGATACTCCGTTCCCATTAAGACACTTCTATCCTCCATTTTCCGGTTTAGTGGCTAAATTCTACGCTGCACGTACTACGTAGTGCAGTAAGTCAATGTTGACTTTTATATTTTAAACTAAGTTGAAATATTCAATATTATATGAGACAAATAAATTACTTAGCAATATTAATTGCGTACTTGCTTTAATTCTTGTTAATTTCACACTTAGCTAACACGCTTTACAAGTTATATAAGCTGTGAGGCTCTGTGGTAATGTCTACAACGGCACTGGGATCACGGGAACAGTTATAGCTTTATCCCGAAGATCCCTAATGTTTGGGGACTCAAACCAGTCCACTCCCCCTTTTTCAAGGTGTTAAGGTATTATCTTGTTTAAAACGTAATTAACATAATATATGTATAAGGGAGAAGTGGCATGAAGGAGCCAGGTTTTGAAAGAGCCACTTGCAATATTATAGTAGTTTAGGAACGGATTCGTTAGAATATTTTATTTTTAAATGGCAATATTGATTTCCCGCCACCCACAAAAATTTTACAGTTCATCGGAACCAACGGACGCCGATATGTCGAGTTGAAGTTTTTGGCATTCCAAAGTAAGTATTTTAACTCCTTTGAGTTGTTTTTTAGTATTTCATTGTAAACAAATACGGGTAATTGGAATATATATTGAGTTTATGTATATATTTGGCCTTGTAACTGCATTAAAATTGAGTTTGAAAAGTTTTGATATCGTTGTCATTTTGGAGGTTACATTTTTTTATAGAATAAGTTATGAAAGAGCCGGGTGGACGGGCCTTGAAAGAGCCGAAAGAAAAAGCGAAAAAGGCCCGAGAAATCAGTAATTGAAGAATTAAATTGGCCATGGCCAATGGTTTCTGCCTAGATAAGTGGAAAGGAATTGAAAATGCAAGTGATGATTGGCTCGAAGGATTCATATAATGTTATTGGTCTGAATAATGTAAGATTAAAAAGTTTGTTAGAATTATCTACTTAAAATGACTGATAGAATTAAAAAAAACATTACTTTTTAATAAGAATTATTAAATCGTTTTTATTTAATAGTGTTTACCATAATTTTCACTGTTATACCTCATAATACAGGACTGGCTCTTTCATAACTTTTAATGGCTCTTTCAATACCGAAATGTTATGAAAGAGCCAAATGACACATTTTTTTAAAATGAATATTTTATTGATTAATTATTGTATTTAAGGGTTATTTTGTACGAAATTATCTAGTTTAATAAATAAATAATAATTTGAGGAAAAAAAATCTTAATTTCTTTAATTAAAAGTATATTTTTTTCCTTCATTTAGTAAACTGGCTCTTTCATGCCACTTCTCCCTTATATAAAACTTCCTTTTTCGAAAACTAGTGGAGTTAGAATGTAAAATCTGGCATTGGCATTTGTGCGGGTCAGAGGTTTTGCACTATTAGAGGATTTCTTGAAATACATGACCAGGAAAAATGAACTTCACAGTCTTTAAGCCAATGGGGAACGTAGATCTTTAACACTAGGTTCCCTCTGCCTACTCTGCTATATACGGAGTACAGCGTGAAGCTACAAAAAATTTTTAAAAAATATTTGCCTATCAACACCTGTAAATTTAAGTTATAAGGCGTTTAAGCAAATATTTTACGGTGCTCAAATAAAAAAGTGGCTAATTTAGCAGCGTTCGTGTCCACGCATTGATATTCCAGCGGTTTCTCGCCTGTTTTTACACGACTCCAACTTTCATATTAACTGGTCAAACAATGGAATTGAAATACGGAATTAAATTGGATATCTTTTGTATTGTTTTATACGAAAAAAGTGTCCCAATTTCGCTACGCTGATTGTTTTACGCGACCAGCCCCAGAAATAAATATAAGCGAGCCGTTTCGTATTCATAATGCAATGTAAACAGTGTTATTTATTAATATTTATAGAAATTTATTGTGTATGAATTAATGTAAAATAAAATTGAAATCGGTTTTATGAAGTTTCAAGAAGTTTATATGCTCTATTCAATACCATTGATAAAAAACAGTTTCATTTTTTTGACGCATAGAATGTTAGGCAGGTTTGTTGTTAAAGACACTCCGTTCGACATGCATCGCCCAATCTTTTAGGCAATATGTATTGAGTAGTGGAACTCAACGACGCACTTTTTTATATATCCTTTACTGCACATAAACAAAAAAATCTTCTCACTAGAGCGAGTAAAATAAAATATGACACACATCAGAGAGGGAATCGAACCTACACAGTCGCTTCATGCTTACAGTCAGACATGCGAAGCCAGTAAAAAATTATATAAATATAACAAAAAACCACATACCATGCATGCTAACTATTTAAACACATTACCGTTATAACAAAAAAGTGCAACAAAAGCGTAAAAATTCAAAATTCTTGGATTAAACATGGGACTGTAGCGTGGCCTAATTCTTGCGTGCATTCTTTATTGCAGTTCTTTTATTTTAAAAATGCAGCTTCACTTTTTTCCCGCATAGCCGGGTAGGCAGAAGGAATTTGGTTTTAAGACACACCGTTTCCCATTTTCTACCTAATTCTTCTAGACTCGGCTCTGCTCGTTTAGTGGCGCAACTTAACGCCGTGTTTTGTAGCTGCTAGCAAAAAGATAAAATAGAAGTTATTTATTGTTTTATTCGCCTATCCGTTAAACACTTTTTGCAACTGTCAGAATGCATACACTCAAAAACGCACTCTAAAGCAATTAGAGTTTCATAATTTTTGTGAGTATAATTTTTTTAAATATTTTTCCATTTTTTGTACGACATTTGAAGATTAAATAATAAAAGGCGCTTAGCTGAAGCTGAACGTTTATGAAAAAACTGGTTTCACATGAGATTATTATTTTTAAATAGTGAAACAACTTCAGTTGATATCACTGTTTCGGTTAGTAGAGCTTTTTACGAAAGTTTTTATGTTTTTGATAGTTTCCTTTTTTTAAACTAAATTGTTTTAATTGTAAAATCTTAAATATGTCCATCTGTTGTCTGTTCTCCCCGTTCCAAATATTTACTGGAGTGTATAAGCTGACAGAGCCCAAGACATAGTAAAATTTCTCTCTCTTAAATCCAAATATTTAATAGTAAAATTGAATCCATAGATTTTAAGACCTAGTTTAAAAAAGACTATCTTTCCATCATTTGATCTTCAAGTGGCGTAACGAATTATTTTCATTTCCCCACTACCGTCAGAGTCAAGACGTTAAGTCAAGACACTACATTAGACTCCACCACCTGTTATTGTGTGATGTACCATGAAGTTTGAAAGAGAATGGAACGTGAAGCTCTAGAACATTTTGAGACGTCCCACGACGAATGACGGAACTAAACGCCGCATTTAACCCTCTCTTATCAATGCACTACGATCATAATATCCATAATACTCACGAAATACAAAACCCCACGCGCATACTTGATTTATGCAACCGTTGTCATTTATAGGCGGTTGTAGCGCAAATATTTTAATATCCGTACAGTGAAGCAATTAGTGACAATAGTACGTAGGTAATGGCCTTTATGCTGGAGCGAGCTGGCGTCCGGCCAGCAGGTATATAGCATATACCTATGTATATATGTGTCGCTATATACCCTAGCCTTTTGTTTGTGATGTAATATCGGCGAATGTATGAGTGAATTGTAATTATGGTATTTATTGGACAAATTTGGCGTGAGAGGCTTTCATGTGTGCTTTGTCGAATGTTTAATGGTACAAAGAGCTACAATAGTTGGTGAATTACGATTGAAGGATTACTTAAAGTTTTTGTAAATCATATAGTTGTTTATATCAAGAAGGAATATAGTGTTACTTCGTTCCCTTTTTACCCATGTTTTTTTGTTAGACAATTTTTAAGACATTATGTGACGAGTGGCGAAACTAAACGTCGCGCTTTGCCTGGTTTGAAAATGAAAATTATTTATTCTCCCGATTAAGAATCGAACTCAAACGCTAGACTATAATCTAACAATTATTATTAAAATCCACGAGTTCATTATAATATATGCAGTATTCACTTTAATAAAATATATATCAACAAAATATACCCTAAAATGTTTAATAATATAGAACAGAATTGTCCCAATAGGGAACGGAGTGTCTTAACACTAGTTCCTTCTGCCTACCCTGTTATGAGCGGATACAGTGTTAATTCAAAAAAATCTTCGTCTTTCTCACTTTTCATCCCTTCGCTTACTGAATTAACACTGATTTCCAATCTTATATATTTTTATTAAATTAAATTTTCGTAAAAGGGATTTTCCGTTTGGACAATACAACATAACATAGTACCGATAAAAGCAATGTACCGTTTCCTGTTATTGGTTTATTCACGTAAAGCTGCAGCTCGTTTCAGTTGGATAATCTCTGTACTTTGGCTATTTATTTACATAATATGTTTTAATCATCATTTAAAATTAAATTATAATGAATATTCATAGAAATTATGCATTATTTCCATTTCACCCGAGAAAACAAACATGCAACGTTTCGTGACGGGAGAAAGGAAAAAAAATATATTTATTCTCTCCCATGGGAATCGAACCTACCACCATTTCGTTTACCATTCTCTCTATATTAGATACTATGTATACCGTAAAGCTACACAGAACAATCCCCATACAATATTCCGTAGCGACGAGCTGAGGCAATATCGCGCTCTACAATGAGTCTAATCTTACTTTATTACTCGGAACGCTTACAGGGTTTCATTAATATGGAATAACTAGAGCGTCCATGAAGTGGGTCGAAATGAAATATTCTCATCAGGGCTCTAGAAGTATGCCGATGTGATATATTAGAATATTCAAGATACATTACTAAGGGCAATATGGTGCATTAGGTTCGATTTTCATCGGGGCAAGGAATTTTCATTTCTTCATTCTGACAAAGTCTAAGCGCGGCGTTGAGTTCCAACAATCAACACGTAGTGCTAAAGCCGAGAATGGAATGTCTGGACACTATGTTCTTTCGACATACTCTATGTAAAGCTGAAGTAAGATATAACTAGTCCTTCTATTTGTTATGGTGTTATGATCCAGTCTTGAGATTTTTTAACCCCAGTGCCATGTAACGATACAATTACGATGTGGCTGCCTTTTGCAATTTACAGTTAAAAAATGGTTTTTGTTTATATTTAAAATAATTTAGATTTAGATTAAGATAATTTAGATGCGGAATTATTTTCGTCATTCTCTGTGTCTCTGTTTTCGGGAGATAATTATTATAAAAAAAAATAGAAATTATAAATCTGAGTTTCATAAATACGAATACGATAGGTATCCTGACTAAAGCATCAAAAATAGAGTTACTGTGTTGAACCTGATGTGATGGTGTTCCTGAACATTCCTTACCAAGTCAATAGATTATGAGAATACATTCTCATAACCTATTAACTTATAATTAAAATACTAAGAAAATAGCTTTAAAGATAATTACATACATATAATATTTATCAAGCAATTTTCCTCGTCTAATAGAAAATTAATTTGGTCGTAATAACCATTTAATTCACAATAAATTTATAAACAATTGTTTCCCAGTAAAATGCGAACTCAGTTTTCTTTAATAATGAGCGTAATTCTGTCAAGGAAAATGGCCAAGAAAAATCTGATGATTCTAAAAGTATTTCTGAACTAGTTAAGAACGTGACTTTGCTTGATGTATATTTTTTAATAACATTTAGATATGATAACTTAACTTGGCTTCACGCTGTATCCCTAGCGGGTTAGTCAGAGAGAACGGAGCGCCAAACGCTACTATACTACGTTACTACTACAATACTACTGTTATTTCGTCAATCCATGTTATTACATAGACATATGTACATACATCAGTCTCTAACAAACCCATAGAGAAGATACTCTATTCCTATACGAAATTCAAAAGCTACGTAATAAGATAATTTAGTCGGCCTCCATCCCCTCGAGAGTCGTCGCCTTTGTTACAGTGTAATAATTGCATATTTAGTTTGTACACTTCAACCGCATATTTAAGCGTTTTGTCCGGATTCCTTTGACAGATATTTTTTAATAGGATTTTTTATCTTCACACTGTATCCCATACACAGCAGGGCTGGCAGAGAGAATCTAGTGTTAAGACACTCCATCTCTTATTAAGATACTTCCATTCCCTATTTCCTATGTAAATCTGAGTCATTGGGTGTTGAATGCCATGGTAGGCAAAAGGAACCTATATTTAAGATATTCTGTTCCCTAGGATCACTCAATTTTCGAGACATTGTGTGTTAAGTGGCGGTAGTCATCGCCGCAGTTTATCTTGTTACCAGAATAAGGAAATAAAAATAACTCATTTGTACTAATAACTCATTCGTGGAAATCGAACTTATAACAGTCATGTTTACAATCAAACGCCAAGCTACTTGGCCGCGATAGCCTTTTTATTTATTTGTAATACAAATAGTATTACAAATAACAAAAAAAAAGAGAAATCACTTAAAACTTCTTATCAACCACAATAAAAAATATGTACACATAATTTAAGAAACAAATCCTTTCAGCATTCAACAGAAATTCTCAGTTTTTAAGAAGCTTAATTTTGTTCATGGTAATTTAATTTTTCTTTTATTCCTTTGGATGTTCCACTTGTTAAACTAAAATCGTATTATAATATTTAGGTATTTCAAAAATATGAAAAATATTTTTGTCCTTAATAACATATCTTTCCATCTGACGGAATTTATTATATCGTTGCTATTGTAACTAGATTGAGCGCAGCGTTCAGTTTCGCCATTTGACAGTCAGTCTCGAAAACTTGGAAAATGGAGTGTATTAATATTAGGTTCCCGCTGCCTACCTATTACTATGATTACATACAGAGCAATGTTAAAGAAATAAATATAATTGACTTAAATAATTACTTAAACAAAACACCTGTGAATCCTCATATGACATTAATTTTGTAACTTTCTGGATTATATTTCAAGAAATTGTTTGAGTGAGTGTATATAAAATATATTTAATAGCGGTTTCACGTTTTTACTTGCATAGCAGAGCCTATATTCTGCCTATCCGGAGAAAAATATTAAAACACTCCGTTCCCTGCTTTCCATCCAAATTAAGAGTTGTGTTGAGAGAAAAAGAGAGAATGTACAACACTTTTACGTCAAATGTTGTGTAGTCATCCCTCTAATCATCACTTTGTCTTACTAGCGAGCTTTTATTTGTCTGTAGCGTTTAATATTACTATTAGGTGCGTTCAAAAGCAATGCTAAGTAAAACGTTACATGTCACATGGTCCTGTCAGTCGTGGTGATGAAACTTGCGACTTCATAGGGCCTGACTGCGGTTTTTTGTATGAGAGAGTGACAAATTAATGAAGCCAGTCTTGGCGCACAAAGTGTGACTGGTTGTGGGTTCGATCCCACTAGAGGAAATCAAATATTTGTATAAATTTATAGTTTCATTTCTTCGGTGAAATTTGTATAATTACAAATATTTGTATAATTTTCTTCTTTTTTTTTCTTTTGAAATTATTTTTATTTTTCCGCTACGATAAGATAAAGCGTAGCGTTGAATGCCGCTACACCAGCAGGCTTTAAAATTAGACTAAAAATTAATAACAGAGTGTATTAATACTACCTTCATGTAAATGATAGAGCGAGAAATCGGTTTAAAACTTAGCTGGATTTGAACATAAAACCACAAGTACCGCCGTCAAATGAATATTATGAAACTTTTTCAATGGTAAAAATTCTACGTTTGTTTTGTTATATGTAGACTTATGTAGGCAGGCGACTCGTACCGTATCGTGCACGTACTAATATTTTTCCTCTTTAACTTCATTCGCCATATTAGATGCTTGGTGACAAAAACTTTACTTTTTGTGAACTTTGTAACTTAATTTGTAATATTTTTTTATTATTTTGATGAAAATGGTAATATAAGCATACATTATAAGCTTAACGTCGTCATATAGACATTTATATAGACTTCAACTTCTAAAATTGTTGAATTGTTTTTATTTCCTAGGTGTGGTAACAAGACTTACCGCTGAGTTAAGTGCCGCTACTTAACACGAAATATTTCCAAAATTAGGTGGAGGTGGCGAAGTGTCTTGATATTAGGAACCTCTGCCTACCTTGCAGTATGTGGGATACTAAGTGATTCTAAAAATCTTGAGACGAGTGAAAAATTGTAGTATACAGGCTGGCTTATTAAGAGAAGTATCGCTATTAGGATGAAGGAATAGTTCTCCGATCTAAAGAATGGACATGTATGCTGTTAGCTGGGTGTGTCGCAAATTAAATTTACGCGATTAATAAAGTTACAGAGTTTCATCTAAAAAATGGTTTGTAAAATAACATATCTAAATAAGTAGAAAGGGGTAATTGGAGTAACAATATATTACTGAGCTTTCTTTACCTATCAAAATACTAATATATAAATTTAGTTATTTGATTGCGGTGTTGAGTTGTGCCACTCAACACGCAGTGTCTCCAGAATTCGGCAGAATGTGGGGAATCCCTGCTGTGTACGGCATACATTTTATCAATAGAGATTAGTTATTTATACAAATATTTTGCAATTAAGTTATTATACTTCGAATGAATAAGAAATAATTTTGTTAACAAATACAATTTAATTACATGAACTACCCGAAACCCAAACAATAATTCTTTTAAAGTCTATAGTTTAATTAAATTTCGTAGTACACTTGACGTGTTACAGGATAGACGTTAGTCATTTAATTAAATACTGCGTACATATTGAGTTTAGATTTCGCCACGTAATTAAATTACCAAAGCTTGTAGTTGAAGCTGGAATCGCTTAATTACTATATAGCAAATATTTATTTTAAATCTGATATTTTTGAGTATACTCATACTTTAGTAGAGTATGTAGTCAGTTGCAGTTGGTAATTAGTTGATGTAGAGATATGAAATATGTGAATGTTTTTATATGAAATATTGATGTTTCATCAATATTGAATCACTTTTATTGTATAAAATATTTTTGCTTAAAATTTTTTTGTAAATTTTTGTTTAATTCCGTTCCCCATTTTGCGCCGAACTCTGGAAGCATTGTGTGTTGAGTGTTGGAACTCAACGCCGCGATTTACCTCGATACTAGAAAGAAGAAATGAAAATATAAATTTTAAATAAATATTTCATTTCCTCGAGTGGGAATCAAACCCACAACCATTGCGTTTACAACCAGACGTCGTATAATTCGAACGTACAACTAGTTCCAAAACGGAAATAGGTATAAATATATAGATATACTAGTGGAACCAAACGCGGTTGCGCCCGCTTGAACTATACAAATATTTATTAAATATATTTATGAAATTATTTTCAGTTTTCTATAGAGAGATGCGTTAAGCAAGCTCATTTTGGGTGACATTTTCTAACAACAACATTCTTTGCAAATCGTTGCTTAGTAATGGTCGCATAGCGACTGTTGTTATTAACATGACGGAATAAATTGCATGTCAAATTAATAAGTATTTTAATATATTGGTATATATCGATAATATTACAAATATGAGATAAAAAAGTATCCTGTGTACATCCCGATACGCTCAAGTATCTCTATATGAGTATTTTATCACAATTAAATTAGCGGTTTGGCCCTGATTGCGTAAAAAACAGACAGACATACAGACAGACACACAGACAGACAGAGTTACTTTCGAATTTGTAATATAGGTATGGATAGATGGCAAAACTATTGAAAATCACAAAAGTCGATAGCAGCAACTTTATTGGTAAGCAAGTTTTTATGTCAGCCAGAAATCAAATAACGTTCGTAATACACGTTCTATGTACAAAGCGATAGTTTTCAGTCGGGCGGTTTGTGATGAATCGCATTTTGGGACTTTTCATTTACGACATGTAGAGCTTACTGGGGTGTTGTTGAATTTGCACTTTGTATATTATTTTCTTTAATCTTTACTTATCCTACACATTTAGTTTGGTAGGTAGAGAAAGTGGAGAAATAAGACCGTTTTTCATTTTTAGGGTTCCGTACTTCAAAAGGTAAAAACTGAATCCTTATAGGATCACTTTTATGTCCATCTATGCGTCTGCTATGATAATTTATCTCAAGATCGTGTGGAACTATCAAGCAGAAATTAATATCAAATACCTATGCCCTCTTAAATCACAAAAAAAATCAAACTTAAACATAGAAAAAAAATCATTATAAACTTATACTGATGATGGGTGACAAAGCTTAGCATTTGCTAACCTCCGTCACCCATCATCTATCCATCTAAATCGAATTTCGAGATGCCGCGCCTTGTCCACCAGAGCAGGGATGCCTGGGTGGGGATCGAATTCGAAAATTCCTATAAAATAACTTGTAACGAAACTCAGCGCCAAGTTTTGCCTTATTACAAGTGCATGGAAATGAAAATATTAAAATATTTAATTTCCCCGAGTGGGATTTACACTCATAAACAATCGAATGCTAGTACCCCTGCACCACGAGTGGCCTCAATGGCATAAAATAACTCAAATATAAAAAAACTCAGCGACATTTAAAAAAAACTACCTACTAGATATCAAAAATCCTTTTTTATTAAAGCTAGTGACTGCAACGGATCAAAAACGAATAGTAAAATGTAACCATTTTTATTATTCTCCACGTCAGTTACTACGTAGATGTATATAATTTCACAACATTTTTCGTAGCATCGCACTCGAGCTACGTTTGAAGTCACGTCATTCAAAGAATTGTGATCCTCGCCATACAAAGCGCGCTATTCTCTGTTGGGAGCTATCAATTTTAAAATTAAAATACTATTTACATTCGTATTTGTTATTTCTTTATTTAGTTTTTTTTTCAAGTGGTTT
>JAEBDU010000011.1:602935-619951 GCA_016802625.1 Heliconius numata | reverse complement strand
AATTTTGAAGTCGGTGTCAAGCTAATGCTACAACACCCTTACTACAATATCTAATTACTAAGCCTGTTTCTTTTACTTGGCACCGACTTCAAAATTATAAAATCTTTATGTAATTATTTTTCACTTTTTAGTTCGTTGTTAGAAGTCGGTTTTTCTTTTTGTTAAAAATTAATTTATTACCTATCAATATTTATTGCTTAGTGATTATGAAATTAAAGAATATATTTGTTTAGTATTTACCGTATTAAAACTTATTTATATAGTTCTGAGTACAAATAAATACAAATGCATATTTTTGGAACTTCACGTTGTATTACATTCATAGCGACTTAGGAACATGGGAATCTGGTGTTAAGATAAGAAAATACATTCCCATTAAGATACTTCCATTTCACACATTTTACCGAATTCTGATTTTACTGAAATCTTCTTTAATTTAAAATTAATATATGTAAATTGATATCAGAATTTAGTTTGGTACATAGATAATTGCATCTCACAGGGAACATATAGTCGTCTAGTAATTACTAGCGAACTCAAAGCTCACGAGACGTAATAACTTTGAAGCAATTAATATGATCGATACATGACTAACATTGCTTTCTATAAATTATTTTATATTTAATCACTTAATCACTTTCACGCTTTTACACGCATATCTCGGTAACCACATTTAAGACACTCCGTTCCCTACACACCCCCCCAATTTTGAAACATTTAGTCTTAATAATGAAAAATAACCAAATATAAATATATAAATAACATTAAAAACTTTAATGTACTTGAATATTCGTGACTTATATTCTATTCAGTGGCAAGTCGCCCAACAAACAATCGTATTATGTAAATGCGTCGCGGCCGTGAGCACTCCAATTTAATTTCGCCTCAATTTCCCTTTCAAAATGACAACTTATTAGAAACGCTTATTTCTTCTATCCATACCTATATTATAAATTCGAAAGTAACTCTGTCTGTCTGTCTGTCTTTTACGCAATCAGGGCCAAACCGCTAATTTAATTGTGATAAAATATTCATATAGAGATACTTGAGGGTCTCGGGATGAACATAGGATACTTTTTTTTCTCATATTTGTAATATTTTCGATATATATTAATATATTAAAATATTAATTAATTTGACATGCAGTTTATTCCGCCATGTTTATAACAACCGCCGTTGCTAAGCAACGATTTGCAAAGTTTGTTGTTAGAAAACGTCACCCAAAATGAGCTTGCTTAACGCATCTCTCTATTGAAAATTAAAAATAATTTCATAAATATATTTAATAAATATTCGTATAGTTCAAGCAGGCGTAGCCGCGCTCGGGTCCACTAGTATATACATATAATATATAACTTGTTTCTGTCCATATTTTTTTAATAAAAGACTTCAGCGTAAAAAAATGTGTTTTTAGGGTTCCGTAACTGAATGGCGTAGAATGAAACCTTATAGTTTTATCATATCTGTCTGTTCTATTCGGTAATTTCTGTCCGTTTGTCTGTCTGTCTGTTAAACTTAATAAGCTAAAAAATAAGAGGTCTTATTAATTTTTTGATTACCCCCACTTAATTTGTTTCTTATACTTGGAATTGATTTTTTTTCATCTTACCTACTATTACTACTTACTACTTACGGAATGTATGTAGATAACAATTTTTAAAACCATTTTTAATTTACTAGTTACGTGTTTGTTATTACGCTGACATTTTCTTAAAATATATCAGTATTATTGATAACAAACGATAAAACATTTTTTTTATGTTTATAAATTATTATTAATATGATTTTACGTGTGGGTGTAATCTAATCTATGACGTTTTCCTCTCTTTTGAAAATCCTTTGACATTTGATATTCCGTAAATTATTACTGTACACGTGAAAATTTTTCAAGTATCAAAGAGAAGTAGAAAAAAAACATTTGAATAATAAATTATTATGAACAAAATTAATAAAAATTACAAGGAAAAGTTACTGATTTAAAAAATATATATATTGAGGCAATGCGCGGCGTTGAGTTCTGCCACTCAACACGCAATGCCTCAAGAATTCAGCACAAAGTGGGGAACTGAGTGTCTTAACACTGGGTACATCTGTGTGTGGGATACAGCGTGAAGCTGATTCATTTTCATAGTTTTCAAAAACTGTATCACGGACCATTCAATGACATACAAATCTAGGAAGAGCTTAATAAAAAGTAAATTATTATTATTATTTGAATTTTAGTTTCATAATTATTCTTATTTTATAATTATTATTAGATTTCTTTACATTTTACTTTTAAAAAGTCCATTGGAAAAAAATCTATGGCAAGTTCTGCATGTATTCTATAACTAAATGGATTAGAACCCATAATATACGTGTACAATGATTAATTTTTCCATACAACTGCTATAGAAACAAAATACATACTAATACGAGTATAAGAAAGAAGAAAAAACTTTTTTGACATTATCATATTCAGGTGGCTCACAAACGATAGTCATTTACATGTTAAAATTAAAGGGAACACTAAAGCCTTTAGGCTTTATATCGTTTAAATAATTATATAAAAGTTTCGTGAGAGCGGCCACCGCTCTACGTAGAGTAATTATTATGTGGTCAAACGTTCTGTGACAATTACGTACACTGCGACAGTCGATTTCTGTCTCTATACGCGCTTTGTAGAGCAAGTGATGAGAGAGAGGCGGTTACTTTTTATTGACTATTATGGAGAATTTTATTTAAATTTAGATTCCTTTTGATCATTTGTAATTATATATATGTATATTTTTTGTATAGAAGCAAAAATTATAAATGTTATTATCGTATAGTGGATTCGTATCTTATGTTGGGGGAGTGCTGACATGCAGTGAGCATGACCGCACTTTTTCTGCAAAAATCGGTTATGTCAGTCACATTAGAGTTTATCAACGAAGCTCTTGTTAGCCAGTTGTCAGTCGCTGTGGCCGAAAACGGTCAGGAAGTAGTATCCCCTTTTAAAAAATATGCTAAGAAAATATTTTTATGTATATGAAAAACTGATTCATTTGTTTCTTTTTATGTTTGTTTTAAGTAAAAGTTGCTCAAAATTAAACAAATATAGTATAGTACTGGGTGACTGA
This sequence comes from Heliconius numata, assembly GCA_016802625.1. Classification (NCBI taxonomy): domain Eukaryota; kingdom Metazoa; phylum Arthropoda; class Insecta; order Lepidoptera; family Nymphalidae; genus Heliconius; species Heliconius numata. The sequence continues at coordinate 616,850 of JAEBDU010000011.1, read as the reverse complement.
TAAACAGTGTACAGACAACTTAGAAAGGGAGCGTAGGGAATCGTTCCAAATCCAATAAGAATTCTCCAAATTCGAACAGGAAGAGGAAAAACTAAGATTTTCCACGGCGACTATTGTATTTAGCATTAAATATTTCATAGTTTGTACCATACTCAAACCAAAATGGAATCGCTTAGAGGGATGGTCATTTAGTTAATGGCACTGCGAGTTGAACAGTGTTTAATATTAGTCTAGTGCCATTGTAGGGCACTTGCGCTTTTGACATTATTAATAATATGGGAGTGAAAGCCGAATAGCAATTGCATTATGAGATTGAACCCACGACCTGTGGGAGTGTTTCTAAATTATATACCTAATGTTAAATTAAGATTTGTACGTATTGTTCGGGATTTACGTTAATCAGGGTAATGGATTTTAAGTTTTAGTTTAAGTTTTTTCTGATAAGATGACAAAACGTGTCGTTGAGTTAAAAATGTTCAAATAATACCTTCGAAAATTGGCGGAAATTGCGGAACGGGAACCTGTCTTGATGCTGGTACTGCCTATCCTGCTTTATACAGAATACAGCGTGAAGCCATAAAAAAATATACAAAAATAACTCAAAAATACAGCCAAAACCACAATCGTAAACTAGTATAATAAATCAACAAACAAGAAGCCACACTTAAAACAAAGTGAAGGTATTAAAGTCCGCTGAGTCGCGTCCCCGACGGCATTATGCAGATAAGCTGTACTAAATCAGAGCGACGCAATTATTGTGCTTTTTGGGCTTTATCAGGAAATATGCCTTTTTATAGTCATTTCTTTGTATTAAGATTATTGTGAGATTATTAAAATTTTACCTTCACGCTCTATTCCGAATATAGCAGGGTAGGTAGAGGGTATCTAGTGTTAAGACACTCCGTTCCCTACTTTCTGCCGAATTCTGTTTTCTAACTAGAGCGAAAGTTTTCTAAATGAGAATAGATAAATCACGCGAGTGGGAATGGAACCTGTAACCACCGTCCTCTGCGTAAAGAAAAAGATAACCTAGTGCTTAGACACTGCGTTCCCTGCTTTCCGCACGAATTCTTATAATTGCGTGTCGTATAACAAAACTCAGCATCGTACCACCGCGTGAATGGGCATCGAATCCACACCTAACACGCTTTAACACTGCGTCAAGGCAACGTTAAATTTAAGTCGGCATTTAAATTACAATATTAAGTTAATTAATTCCTAACAAAGAGCATTTATCCAAAGAAGACATTAAAAAGTTCGCAGTGGACGTTATGCAGATGCAGTAAATATAAATGAGTCAAAGTGTCGCGGACTTGAAACTCATTTACACTCTTTATTGAATAAACGGTCAGTTTAATACTGAGTGAGGTATCACTCTAGGCTGAGTAACAATTTTGTTTTTGTTAAATGTTTACTGATATATTATTTTTTTATTATTATTTTATATGTTGTAAGGCCATCATGGGGTATACAAGCGTGACTGTAAACACGACAGGTTGTGGGTTTGATTCCCAGTTGAAGAAATGAAATATTTAATATAATAACGTCAGTCATTTATTCGCTCTATCTTCGCTCTCGAATTCAGCGTGAAGCTGAAAAATATGTATATATTTATTATTACGAGGCCTTCGTGATTCTGATTGTAAATATATACGATGGTTGTGGGTTCTCTGTTCATTTCGGAGAAATATTATGTTTTATTATGTGGGGTAGACAAAGCGCGGCGTTGATTTGCGTCAATTAACAGTAATTCGAAAATTGGAATGAACTAATACGTAATATTAAGTTGCGTATGCTAAATCTGATATGGTGGGAGAAGCTTGAAAGCACGAAGACGCCATGACCTCAATTTATTTGATATCTATTCCTATTAAAATAGAACAACTCACATATCATTTGATATTTTAATAAATATTTTAGTAAGAATATATTTTAATCAAGTCCAATGTTTATGTAAGAAAAGGGCTACGAACGGATCTATCGACTCGTCGTTTAAACCACTAGTGGTGTGGGAATTTGAAATGTAGATGACTTCTAGGAAAACGTCGTTCAGGAAAGGATGTTATATAACTTTACCTTTATATGACAAATAAAATAATTTTGATTTTCAAATAAAGTTAAGAATCTTTCTGTCTTTGTTATACCAGAACGGGAAAATGCAAATTAATTAACTGCCTCGAGTGGGACTCTAACCAAATCTATTGCCGTATTTATTATTGGTCGTTCTAATCCGAATGTGTTTATATTTTACACGTTTACTAGCTCTCTCTATAAATTTATTATGCAAACATTAAAACACGAAAATATAATGAAAAAAAAAATGAATTTTCAGAATATAAAAAAATTCTAGCAGCTTCACGCTTTTTTACGCGTAACGGAAGCCATGTCAGAATGAACTTAAAAAAACTTTAAGTAATTCGGGCATGCTAGTTGCGTAACTCATCGCCGCTTTTTATCTTGATAGATCAGTAAAATTATTATTTTCAATTTCCTACCATTATTTCCATTTTATATAACGTTGGAGTAGAGTCGATAGTTGAGAACTCTAATATTATTTAATGCAAAGAGCTTCTAGTTAGCATAACAAAGTGTTACTCTGCGACTGTAGAGTGTACAGTGAAGACCGTAATACAGAGATGAGAAAATTATTCACAGGAATCAAGATAAATTCATTCTGTTCTGTTTTTTTTAGTACGTTCACGCTGTATCCCGCATATAGCAGGAATGGCAGAAGAAACCTAGTGCAAAAACACTCCATTTCTCACGTATCGCTTAATTTATGAGATATTGTATTGATTGGCGGAGCTCAACACCGTGCTTTTTTTTATTACCAGACCAAAGAAAAGATAGTAATTTGATTCCTTTGAGTGATAATCAGAACCACGACCATCGCGTTTACAGTAAAAGGCTGTGGTGCTGCGCCACGACGAACTCATTCTTATTTATTTTTATTAATATAGAAGAGAAAGAAGAATTTATAGATCTGTCCATAAGAAGAATATTTCGCATTCTTTCTTTTCCACTCTCAATGATGATTGGTCTTGTTAGCCTACCTTCTACCCCACGATTGCTTTAACTATTTACAAACAATAATTTAAAAATATCAATTTCCTCTACAAAATAATGCTTGGTAAGTAGAATTCACTGAGTGGACGGCATTATGCAGATACCGCCGGTAAATCAACGGAATAGGTGCCTTTAATCCCGCCTTGAGCAAATGATAACTTCTTGAATAGTCATTAGCTTTGGAACTAGTCTCTTATTTGTAAATTCAGAGTTTCAATTTGCTTGTGTTTGTACGAATCATCCATTTTGGGTACTACAGTAATTTTTTTTTATATAGCAGAGTAGGCAGAGGAAACCTAGAGATAAGACACTCCGCCACTACAACTTATTCGGAGGAATTAATAATGTTCATATACCCGCTCTAGTAAACAAAATACGGCGTTAAGTTCCGCCACTTACCATGCATCTTTTCGATAATCGATGGAAAGTAAGAAACAGAGTATCTTAACACTATATTCTCTCTGCCTACTCGCCTACATGCGACAGATATGTACGTGTAATAAAACGATTTGTACGTAACAAAGCATTGGTCCCGCATACCTTCACGTTTTAGCGCGCAAATAAATGCTCTTTGAGATAGAAACGGGCTTATTGGTTGATCTTTTTTATTGGCTCTTTTTGTACATAAATACCCCTACACTGGAACTATGGAAGGCATCTCATTGTAACCGAGGGAACCGAGTGTATCAATACTGGGTTCCCAGGTTCCATATAATATGTGCGGGTACAACATGAAACAAAAAAAAACATTAAAATAAGGGAAAACCTTATATGAAGTAAATAATGTTTGTCAAAGTAGGTCTACATTTTTGCCACATAGAAGAGTAGGCAGAGAGTAGCTTACACTCTGTTCCCCACTTTCCTCTCGACTTTTTAGATATTGTGCCATAATTGACAATACAATACAAATATTCAAAGACAGTTTAAAAATAAACGCCAATTTTAAACCAAAAATTTCAATTTCCTTTCTCTACGTAACATAGAGTCTATTAGAGCAGAATAATTCAAAGACACCTCTACATAATAAGAACGTGACAGTCACAAAAGGATTCAGGATTTCGTCCAGTCAAATGTAAAGGCATGCGGGATAAGTGTTTTGTTGGGAACCCTCGTTAGATATATTATTGTGAAATTAAATATGTCAAGTAGGTAACTACTGGACGTGGTAGAGTTAATATTCAGGTTCTTATATAAATATAATATAATTGTCGTAATTCGTATTTTACGTGGACTTTAAAAGGTGAAATGGAATATTTTGTTTTCAACATTTCCGTATGACTTTTTGGGATATTTCTTAGTGCTTCTCTCCTCTATTCTCTCTTAACAAACAACATTCAAAATTTAAATTTAGATAAATATATAGATTTTTTGATAATATAGAGTAAATAGGAGAAATAGCAACGTTAGTTTACGAAATGGCGTGTTGAGATGTAGAACTTAACGCCGCCCTTTGACCTGCTACTAGGGCGATTAAAGGAAAATAAACAATTCTCCCCAGTTGGAAATCAAACTCAGAAACGTCGCGTTTTCAATCAAATAGTAGAATTTTAAAAATGAAAAAACAGGAGACAAAGGTATTTCACCATCCAGCCATTAAACGTATATTGAATATGGGACTCCATTCAAAACAATAGACAGTCGATACACCACAAAGGGCAAAAAGTAAACAACGAAGATTAAAACCCGCGGCAAGTAATATACCGTGAATATGAAACCTCGATAGTTCTATAAAATAAGCCTTTGAAATTTATATTTTTTCACATTGTCCTCGCTAACTGTTGTATGAATTTAAACCTTATTTTTGTAGTGTTTACGTTGAATTTCGTTGGTGTAGAGAGTACAGGCGTCAGTCATTATATGTGACTTATTCAATTGCTTTCAGCATCTGTGTTTTGTATGTACCTACGTAGGTTTTATTATATGACACTTACAACACTGCGAATAGATTTTATAATTTTTTTTTAATCTGACTTTAATTTAAATTTAATTGTTTTTCCATTTTTTTATCTTCCCTGCTCAGTAAGACAATGTGCGGCGTTAAACAATGTTTCGAATTCATTGGAACAGTTGAAAACGACCTCTTCACCAGGTTTTGTCTTCATGTTATTGTTGTCGTGTTTTTTAAATTTACCTATTTTTTTCTATTTCACGCTGTTTCCTCCACACGCACATCCACTCGCTTGTACCACTGCGCCACTACGGCCTCATTACCTATATAATGTTCAATTTTCAATTCAAAAATTCAATAATTAGCCAATATTTAGGCTAAACGCAACCACAAGCAAATATTAGTGGGAGATAATAACAGCAGGTTATAATTTCGATCTATTTCACATTTTCGGAGTAGGTACGTGGCGCTCCACCGCATATATGGATTATTCGTGTTTGGTCGTTTAATTACGCATTTCAGATTGTACTCGCTATTATCATAATTATTGTTCGATTATTGTATGGATTGGATTGTATGATTGGATGGGTCCGAAGAGCTGAGGATGTATGTGGTGGAGAGAATTGGGGAAGGCCTATGTCCAGCAGTGGATAAAAGATGGCTGTTGATGATGATGACGATGATGATTGTACGATTGTGCTATGTACATTAATATCTCATCTGATAATGGGTCACTTTTTTTAGATCTAATTTTGGGAATGTTCCGCGAATTTAGTTAGTTATTGATTATATTGTTATACATAAATATCAACTACTACGTATTTATAAAATCGCAACACCTGTAGGTAACGTACGTGAAGCCAATATTTTTTTTTGATTCACGCTGTATCCCGCATATAGCAGGGTGCAGGGTATCCTACGCATCACTCAATTTTCCAGCAGCATGGTGGTGGTTCCTCCAAGTGGGAATCTAACCCACAACCATCGAGCTTACACACAAATCATTACTGCTGCACCACGAATGGTCTTAAATGGGTTCCTTTTCCTACTCTTCTATGTACCAGATACAGTGCAAAGCTAAAAAAAGAACCTCTGACTACAAGTACAATGAGTTGCATCGAAACTATTAACGTGATATTACATAGCCTAATAGCTTATCTCAATATGGACTGCTCACTCAACACACAATGACTTTTATAATTCGAATCGGTAGTTCCTAAGATAAACGCGCTCAACCAAACAAACTCTTATGGTTTATAATATTATTGTAAATTTATAAAAAACTATTTAGTCTATATGTCCAATGTAAAGCCTACGAGTGTATAGCTCACAAGATGAGCTCGGCTGCCTCATATCGACGCATATTAGCTTGTAGAGGTCGTGTCGGCGTTTTGTTGCACGTTTTATGAGTTTTATTCAATTTTCAGCTGACAGACGCTTAAATTTTATACTCGTATCTGAAATATGAAACTTTATTATAAATATAATAATATATTATAGATATTACGGGTTTGGTTCCGTTTCGGGGAATTTAAGTATTAAATAATTTCATTTCTTCGCTCTGGTAACGAGGCCAAGTGAGGGAAGGAAATTTCTGCGGAAAGTAAGGATCAGTGTCTTACCGGGAAGGGAGTGTCTTAACACTAGGTTCCCTGGGTTTGTTTACCCCCAGTGTGGAGTTAAAGAAAATAAAAATAATTTCCCAGAGTGGGTCCGCGTCTACCTTCAAACGTTATTCCAATAATTCAATACAAAAATATAATTCGTATTTCGTAAACAAAATAAGAAATAAAAATTTGAATTGCAATTAAATTAAGTTCTACGGCACTAGCGTTTTTTAAAGGAGAATTTCATTAATTTAAAAATACGCGGTTTCATGTGTTCCCCATCACAATATTGAAGGCACTTTGCGACAGATGCGACCTCGCAGCACGATACGGGTCATGGCACCGAGTTTTTTTATAAAAAATATAATTGTATCTACCAACCTCATTTATATTTTTTTATTATTTTTTTGCAGCATAGCTAGAGAAAACTCAGAGTGTTAAGGCACTACATTCAATATTTTTTTTACTTGAGAGTCACGTTTGCTAAAAAAGTAATTTTCTTTGCTAAGTGTTTAAGACTAAAACTGTATCCTGCACACAGCAGGGTAACAGAGGGAAACTAGTGTTAAGACACTCCGTTCCCTACTTTCTGCCAAATTCGGGAGGCATTGCGTGTTGAGTTTGAGGGCTTTGTAAATAATTTCAACAATCATTCCCCTGAGAGAAGAGTGAACTCACAACCATCGTGTACCACTTACATGCTGTAAAGCTGCACCAGAGCGGCTTCTTGAAAAATATGATTTAAATCTGAAAATATTATACAAAGTGATTTGCTCTCAAGTGAAGTGAAGTGTTCAAATGGTTTTTATTTTCAAGAAGGTTAAAGCAAAACGTCGACTCGGGGATCCTTTGCGGTGGCGGCTTGCGACTTTTTATATTGCTTTGTTTCATAAATATACAGTGATGAATGAATGGATTTTCATTTCACGTTGAAATAGTGAAACACCTTTTAAAATATATATTTTTCTTATACATTTACCTATGCATATTTTATATCTTATAAATAAACATCAAGACGGTTGTGGGTTCGATATCCATTCGAGTGAATAAATAATTTTTATTTCTCGCTTTGGTAACATGACAAAGCGCGGCGTTGAGTTCCGCCTCTCAACTCGCAATGTCTTGAAAATTACGCACGGCTTCGCTCTCTTGTACTATACGAATTATTTAATAATATTTAAGGTAAAAAAGAGAAAATTGAAATATTATTTTAGTATGATTCTCCATATTGTTATGAACTCAATAAATCTTAATTTAATTCTTTTAGGATTTTATTTGGTTTTCATAGCGTATTAGAAAAATGTTTTGTTATTTCTTATCAATTTGTATGTTCCTTCGGTAGGGTATGCTTTTCCCGCATAAATTCCGATCCCGACAGAATTCTGGGACAAAATGTACACTATATGCTGCTCCACAACCCCTTCTATCTTTCAATGGTATTCCCACAAAAATCGATGCAGGTGTTCAGGCGATTAACTCGGACAAACAGACAGATTAAAATACATTTTTTTTTATTATTTCAATGCGTTTTGGTATCGTGTAAATAACTATATGTACTAGGAAAAAATATTACTTTTTATTTTGAAATTAAAGACAAATACGTATAGATAACTAGTTTTCAGTGGCTTCAGCTTTCAAAGAGTACTTACTTAGTGTACAGACACTCATTTCAAGTTTATGTTTTATAGACATATTCAGAATGAATAAATATGTAATATTTTTTATAAAAAAGAATCAAATAGAATTTGATTTTAATTATTCTTTTTTTATAAAAAACTACACTTCAAATGTAATAAAAAAAATTAATTATTATTAAAATTTCACTACACAAATACATAGGTAAATCCAAAATTGAATTTAAATAAAGGGAATGCTCTGTGTTAGTGACAGGCTATTTAGTTTTAATCTATTCCACTGTTTGGTGGCGAGCCAGCACATCCTAGCTCTATCCAAATACAAGCTTATCGTATTTGTATATACATATGTAAATTGTTTTATGCACAGTTTCAAATATATCTATTAATTAAATAAGTTATATATTTTTTACATATCTATAGGTATATAAATATTTTTCGTTACTGCGTGACTGATAGAAAACGTACAGCCGAAACTACGGCGTAGAACGCTGACACTTAGCATTAATGTTCCTTGGTGAGTTTAGCAGCACTAAGATTGTGTTTTTTTTTAAATATAAATTGTCTAACAGCCAACGTACAGACATAGAAACTACTGGACTTAGTGAAAGTATAAAAAAAATACATTTAGCGGGGTTAGAGTGTAGACGAGCAAAAAGAAAGAATTTCTCGAAATTCCTACCAGAGCGAAAATAATTGAGATTTTCAATTTTACGTTCCAAATTCCATATAATTGGGGGGGCATGACGAAAATTTCATATAAATATATAAAAATAATATTCCAGTATTTATTCAATTCACAACGTATAATATTCTCAACAGTCTTCTAATAACATCTTAAATTGTCTCCGTTTAAATAAGATTCGTAGCAAGTATTATTTTGTTTGACAGTTTTGTCGGTCCTACCTGTCGCTTAGTTACGGTTGGCAGACTCACAAAGTACATATCTTTCACAATAACTCGTTTTAAATAGCTATAAAATAGTATTTTATTTTTATTATTTTCCAGCTTTCTAAAAATATTTTTATTTATTTATCTTCAAAAACGTGGTCGTGGATTCGATTTTCATTTGAGGAACTGTATATATATTTTTTTCATTTCCTCCCTTTGGTAACATGGCGGAGCGCAGCCTTGAGTTCCACACAATAGTCAACACACTATGCGTGAAAGTGGGAAACAGAGTACACACTAGATTTGCTCTGCCTACCCTGCTACATGCGGGATAAAGCGTGAAGCAAATGGACACACGATTGTAGTAGGTTTCATATCCACTCAGAACGAAATAATTATTTTTTTTTAATTTAGGCAATGCGTAGGGAACACCCCATTCCTCCTTTTAAGGTTTTAGGTCCCCTTTGCACACCCTGCTAAAATATAAGGTGATACTAAAAAAATATATTAAGCATTAATATTTTCTAAATCAAATATAAAACAATCTTGTTTCAAAACCCATTATTAAACTTACCTGGAGCATCTAAGAACGTTTCGTTTTCAATACAACTCGTTACGACTCTCCTAAGAGATAACGGTATTGACAGTTGCGGCGCCGCGCCGGCATCGCGCGTCGTCTTTAAATGTCCTATGAAGACTTGAAGTAAATTTGTAAGGAATATTGAAGATATTATAGTTATATAATTTTTATATTATATAGTTTTTATATATTTCGCATTTTGATGTAAAGCTGTTTAAAGATATACGTTGCGATATACAGGAGCTTGAAAGACCAGTCCTCTAGCTGAGACCATTAGTGGGCAAAAAAAACGGAGTGTCGTAACAACCTCAAAAACAAAAGAAAATATCCCATTATATCATCAAAAAGGAGCCTATATTTTACACGCCTACAGTCTCTCTAAATAAACAAACACCTATAAAAATACTTATAAATTCATAGATGCAAATGAAACAAAATTGCAAAATGAAATTGAAAGATATGAAATAGCGTAAAACGTAACGTTAGAAACATTATGAAATGAATGTTTAGAACGTTTTCATTTTCACTCCGCCGCCGACCGTTTCATAACGGTAGCAATAACCAAAGATTAAGACAAACGAGTGCAATATGCTGGCGCGAGCTAATTAGTGTTTACGCTTTATTAAAAGTAGTGAGGAGACCAGTCGTTGGGCACAAGCGTGCGACTGTAAGCGCGACAGGTAGTGGGTTCGATCCCACTTGAGGGGATAAATATTTAATATTTTCATTTAGGCGTTGAGTTCCGCCACTCACAACAAACACGCAATGCCGCCAGAATTCGGAGCAAAGAGATTTCCCTCTCAGAAGTATCTTAATGGGATCAGTGTTTTACATATTGCCATTATCACATATGAAAACTACCGCTTACATATTTTTAATATATGTATAAGCATTCTTCCAATGAAGTACGAACTCAAAACCATTACGTAGAATTATATTCTTTACGAGTGGACCACCATATTTAATTTCTTAGACTTTTTAATATAAAGTAAAATGGAAATTAACCTTCAGGTGCGAAAATTAAATTACTGTTGGTTATTAAATGTATATATTATATTTTTTTGCTGATGCTTTGTTTATTTTTATTAAAATTTTACTTGAGGCCGCTATGGCGCAGCGGTTCTGCGATAGGCTGTGGGTTCGCTTAGTGATAAGTTTCATAACTGTATCCGCGGGAAGTACCCTTTAGGTTTTGATTACAGCGAATATCATACGAATAGAAAAACTTTTCTTATAAAATATATGGATCTCCTAAGCGAATTACCTATATAAAACTGTAAGCTCGAGGTTATGGGTTCCTTTCCTACTCGAAGAAAATATTGTAATTTTGATTTAATTTGCCTATTTAGGTAGAGAAAACAGGGTGTTGAGTTCCGCCTTTCAACACGTGATGTTTTAAAAATTCAGCAGAAACTGGAAAACGGAGTGTCTTAATACAAGGTTCCCTCTGCTTACCCTGCCTTATGGAGGATACAGCTTATTTTCAAGTTCTTTACGGTCAAGTGCACTTCAATAGCTATAATAATTGCATGCGTCATTTTGATGCACTTTTTGCTCTGTGGCGACGTTTGATGTCCTCTAAGTCATTTTAATGAGGAGGATTACAATTTTGTTGTTCGCTTTGGAGGGATTCAGTTTAATGATAGTTTTAAGGACAGTAAGATAACTAATTATATAGAATGCATGTAGTATTCTATAATTGTGTATATTTATCTTTTTTATTACCGGTCAATTTCCTTCGTCAATTCTTCCTTTCCATACAACGTGTCATAGGCGAAATGAATTGTGCTCAACTGGCACGCTCGAAACGTCATATTTTAAGAATTCAATTCAATTCAATTAACTAATTATAGCTTCGCTTGTAGTATTGACGGTAAATAATAAAAAATCTACTTACGATTGACACGGAGTATTCAACACCACTTTAAATTACAGACAGTTTGAACACAAATAGTAAATAACGACACAGTTTATACAAAAGTCAACCACAAAACACTGTATATATATAAAAGAAAACACGATATTTATAATAATATTAACAAATAACTGAGAAAACAATGGAACGTATATAAACCGCGTCGAGAGGCAAGCCTTAACTGTGGTAATAAACTATTTTGTCAACAAGAGGGTAGGCGTAAATATTAAGATATCTTACCGGTTTAGTCGACGGTAGCGAGCGCGTTCATATAAATATACTAAATACAAATACTTACTATAAAATAAATAAATTTTCGAGACATTATGCGGAACTCAACAATGATCTTTTTTTTTCTTAAAATATGGTTTTGTTGTATTATTATTTTCTTTTAACTGGATGTCATTAGACAAAGTGAAGTAATATGTTTCTTCGCGTAATATACTCGTACAATCAAATACGTTCGTATACGCATTGTCTATTCCATAAAAAAGCATATGAAAAGTACAGGATAAGTTATCTCAGGAAATAATTTTCATTTGACCATGCAAGTGAAGCTTCGTTCGATTCTCAATCGAGGAAATTAAATATTCCCTGGTAACGAGGCAAAGCGTTGCCTCGAGTTCCGCCACTCAACACGTCTAAGAATTCGGCAAAAAGCGGGCAAGTATCTAAGATACTAAGAATGGGAATGAAGTTGACACTAGAATCCCAGGCTCGCTCTGTCTTCTCTCCTATGTGCAGTATAGCTACAGGTGAACAAAAATATTAAGCAATTAAATTATCATATATTTTTTTATAATATAACTAAGTATATCCTAGTCATTAAAATCCTCGATATATTCCTTTAAAATAATATTCTAACCTCATGAATAAAATTCATAAAAAAACATATTCCTATATCAATAGTCCGCCATACAGTCAGACCGAGGCATCCTAATGAGATCGCTAATGAACAGAAGATCGTTATGCATCGGGGACATATTATACTTATATATGTATGTATATACATGAATACATACATATAAATAATGGGGAATAGTTTTCAGATCTATAGTTTAATGGGGACTACGGTTATTTATGTACCTAGTGTTTGTTTTAAGGAGTGTATTTTGTTGTAAAAAGAGAGACATGTCTGTTGATAAATAAATGTGGAAGGTGGAGGGATTTATTGAAAATATTTATGAAATTAAATATATTTAATACTAGAGACCGTTTTGGCGCAGCGACATAGCGTCGGACTTTAAAAACGATGGTTGTGGATTCGATTTCCACTCGGGGAATAAAATATGTTGATTTTCTCACTCTGGTAAGAAGACAAAGCACCGAATAAATTCCATCACTCAACACGCATGTCTTGAAAATTTGACGGTACATGGAGTACATTAACGGAAAGTCTTAAACCTTTCCTTGCACAGCTTTATGTGGGATATAATGTAAAGCTATAAAAAATATAAAGGTATATATAAATTACCCGTAGTATAAGTATTGTGTCTTCATCTAATTTTTAATACATGTTTATGGTTTGATCTCGACACGGGGAGATGAAATATTTTCATATCCCCGCTTTACAAGACACAGTGTAGCGTTGAGTTCCGCAACACTAAGGAAGCTTTGTGTTGCCGTAGTCTCTAATTTGGGTCTAGATCTTACTACCTATCTTTACAAATTGGAGAACTAACAACCTTAATACTCCGTTATCTCCACCATAACTTAGTGTTTGCATAGTCCCAAGTCCCAGCTTAAAGCTCTTGTAAACATAGAAGTTTTATTAAAAATAAAACCCCCTTACGGTCGTTTTACCGTATGTATGTAAAACGAAACGGCCGAAAGTATCCCGCAATTTGCCGGATGAACAATACACGTCGCTCTTAAGGCATATCGTGGGTAGGGTTGTTACCGTGGGTGTTTTAGTACTTTATATATTTTAATATATTTATTTACAATATAATTTATTTATTTACTTTTAGAAATAAAAATACATATACAAAAGGCGGCCTTAATACTAAAAAACATTCTCTACCAGTTAAAGAAGACGACGAAGCCATTCTTGGGCACAAACTTATGACTGTAAGCCCGACAGGTTGTAATAGTATTTTTATTTCCTCGTTTTGGTAATAAGGCAAAGTGCGGTGTTGAGTTTCGCCACTCTACACGCAATGCCTCTCCGATGTTTTTTTTTATATTTCCAGTTTAGGCAGATAAATCATTCTGATAGGAGAATCTAATGCCGTGATGTATTGCTATATACATGGAAATAAATAAAAATATAAAGTGACACCCCTAGCTCACATAGAGCTTTCAAGTCCACGCGTTCTGGTAAGGACACTCATT
>JAEBDU010000011.1:554051-578215 GCA_016802625.1 Heliconius numata | reverse complement strand
AAATATTTTTTCAATTCGAATCGCTAATTTCAAGAATTACTTCCTGATATTGTCGCCTAATAGGTAATTTTAAGAACAATGGGGCTAATGTGAGTACTAATTTTAACTTTTAAATATACTTAAATATTTTATTTTTCTTAGATATACTTAAATGAATATTCTAATAGTCTAAGTAAGCGAGACCGCGCATGGCCAACTATTTACATAAATGTTAGAGTTAAGCCAAAAATACTATACCGAAAGCCACGGCGGGACACTAGTAACTTATGAAAATCAAATAGTTCGCTAGAAACCGTATTGCAAACACCAGGGACAGGGGACAGTACAGTGCATATTTACACAAACAGAGTTGCATTCTGTATTCATTCCTCTGGGATAACAATACTACGATTTTATATAACCATTCATATATGAAGGCCTTTCATCAATAGTTAATGTTTATTTTTTATTTTCACGTTTTTAGCTTCACGCTGTATCCCGCATATAGTAGGATAGGCAGAGGAAAAACATATTTCCCACCAAATACTGGACTACGACGGCCTCAATATTGCATAAACTGCAAACTTAAGTACTAGTCGTCCGTCGTCGAGTCTCCTGCGATTTGGTTCTCATGGACTGTAAAGACAGAAAATAGAAAATTCAATTTTTTTCCAGAAATCCTAACTTTGTGCTCCCTTATGCGTCCAGTGGTTTTGTCTGTGCACTATTTGTCAGTCAATCAGTTGCGGAAGAATTTTATATATGTACGAAGAGTTGTAAATGCTTCGCGGGATCAAAAGTCATTGAAGTTAAAAGTGTAAAATTTGTAATTCTATACAAAAAATCTGATTTGCAATTATTTAGTAGAGCTATTACGCGATGTACACCAAGGCACTCAAAAAAACAATGTAAATATTTTTTGTAGTAGCACTTGTTGGCAGGCGTCCTGATACAGTGAGCAGAGTAAGAGTGCCTAATTAGTGTTCAATATAGATAACGTTAATTGCTACTTACTGCGACAGAGCGGTTGATGGAGAGTTGACTCAATGTTGAGTTGACGCACTCTGTTTCCCTTGGTTTGTTATTCAGGGCTTGGCTCCATCATCAGACCAACTCGTTGGTACCAAATTATTTTACCAAGTATCATGATCATACAATTATTACAAGTAGGTCAAATTCATTTTATTATATTTTATAACATAGTTACAAGTCGACATAATAAAAATTAATTGTTTCATCAATATGTTTAAAATAAATTAAAACCTGGATTAGTCAATTGTTATTCTAAAAATAAAATTAAAACTGAAAAGTTTTAATCGTTATCAATTTATTTTTTATCGTTTTTTCAATCTCTCACAGTATCCAATTTTGATGTCCATGCCAATAACATTTCATACATAAATTGGTAAATCCTAATTCCACTGTAGTTTGTTTTTCATTTGGCTTATTATACGTATACGCAGAGAGAACCTTCACTCTCTGTGATTGATTGATCTGACACTGATTTAAATTCATTTTTTTATTTTATTTTTCTTTGTAGTGTTCTATTGCTAGGTTCCTTCTGCGTTAAGACATTTCCTTCCCTATGTGCTGTTAAAGAACGTAAATCTGCCTATAATAGTTATGATCCCTTGAAATAAAATTGAAATACACTTGAAATTTTTAAATAAATCTCGACTTCATATAAAGTCGAGGACTTTTTAAGATGCAATGCAAACTTAAACTCTCAAGAGCTTTCGTCGGTCAAAAGATCTATGACAGCTTGAGATTGTTGTCTATAAGTATTATACACATATAAATATATATTTTATATCAAGGAATAAATGCGGAAATTAACGCTACCCTCCGCTTCGTTGTCAGAGCAAGGAAATGAAAAAATAAATATTTCTCTCGAGTAGAAATCGAACCCACAGTGAGTTTCGTTTACAATTATCGTGATAAAGCAATAGTTAATTAGGTAATTATACTATGCAATACAAAATATTTTTTTCAATCCAAACCAGCAGTTTCTGATATTAGCGCGTTCAGCCAAACAGACTCTTCAGCTTTATAATATTAGTATGGACTTAAGCTATTACAGAATAGTAGCTGTGCATATTAGATTCTAAACTTTTCTCATTAGAAGCTCTTTAGAGTAACGGTATATTGTTTAATGTACTTCGCACCATTGAACTGCAAGACAAAGTTAACAACATTTCATATACTTAGGTAATAGAATATATCTTGCGTAAATACATACATAGGTAACTACTGAGCTTCAAAAGCTTAAATTTGACCTGTAGTTAGGTTAAAGATTGGAGGTAAGCACTGAAAGAGAATGAAAAAAAAATATTTTTGTATTTTACATGGATCTATATCTTTTATGTCTATATCTTTTGCCTATTGTGCTTTTTAAGATAAGTTGATTAAACTACTCGATTTAATGACGACTATAATTTTACAATAAAGCTATTATTGGAAAGTTCACGAGTTAAAAATAAATAGTAGTAAAATGGAGTGTAGAGCATACAGAAAATACAACTAAAAAACAAAACTAAATTTGACTGTAATTGTGGTTGCGCGTTCGATCCCTACTCGGGGGAATAAATTGTTTCCTTTCCTAGCTATGGTTAGCCATAGAGTGAGGGAACCTAGTGTCAAGACACACTGCCCAATTTTAGGGATTAAATTAAGAAAATTAATTAGAAAAAGTAAGTATACACAAATAAACAAATAGCGAAGCTTAACGTTTCAAGTGGTTTACATAATGAAGACAAACGAGTTTCAACTCTCTATTATTTTGTGTTAACTTTGCAATTTTAACTTGAATGCTGTAATGTTAAATAGTTCTATGTACTAGAAACGTTATTCGGAGGATGCACAATTGCACATAGTATGTAACAATATTAAGTATTATATTTCTTTTGGCATGAAGCCTAGCGGAACTCAACGCCGTTACGCCGCCGTGGAAATTAAAATAGTTTAAATATACATTTCCTCAAGTAGTAATCGAACCCACTATCGCATATCATGCAGTTAGATTCTTATTAGCTGCATTACATAGGTGTCAGTAATAAGTGATAAATAACATATAAGAAAGACTATGATGAGTCAATATAATGACATATAGAAATCCCAACATATTCCCCACATTCGCTCGGATCACGGCACCTTGCTTGTCACTGATAACTTTTTTTGATTGACGAGGCTTTCTTCGATATATGACTTCGAATGTAGAAAAAATCCACTTTCGTAGATAATACTTTACGCTATTAAATATATATATTTGGGTAGTTTTCGCCCACGACTTTGGTCATACTCACACTGCACATAAAGAGGTAAAATGAAAGATCTCATTGTTTCCCGTTCTTTACTTGCCTTTTAACTTTCTAAGTCAGTCAGTTAGTTTGGTCTGCGCGTTGCATTGTCTGTCAATCGCTCTGTAAAGGGAAATTTAGTGTTAAAAACTTCATTTAATCCAATCTTCCCAATTTCCCTACCAACCACTGCAATCCAATAAAAGCAATATCTCAAAAATTTGGTCAAAAATGGGAAAGAGAGTCCAAATAAATGCAATAAAATTTGGTCAAAAATGGGAAGGAGAGTCCAAATAAATGCAATAAAATTGTCCTAACACTAGATTCCCTGGCTGCAAATGTATGAATATATCAAAAACCTAGATATAGATATTTCCTCCACATTTCCCCGGCTTATAGCGGTGCTTGTCACTGATAACTCTGTATTTTGATTGACGAGGCTTACTTCCATATAAGCCATCGAACGTTGCAAAAACTTCGCGTTCATTGGTATTTATTCGATTAAATTTTGACCGTTTGGGGACGTTTACGATACATTTAATGTTTAAACGCTATAAAAGCGAAGATTGTGGGTTCGATTCCCACTCGGAGGAATAATATTAGTACTTTTATTCTATTTTCATTTCATCCGTCTGTCTGTTTAATCTTCCTAATATAGAATCGAATTCACAACCATCACGTGAGATAAAGAACGACTTCTTTTCTTTCAATTTATTTTCAATATAAATATTATTTTAACAAACATTTCGTACAATGTTTGCGTTATCCATACTTCTAGGTTGCTATTGAACTCAATTTGTTATTTTAACTCGACGTTATAGAACTCCATATGTTAGTTTTAACAGAAATTGATCTATATAAATGCTTATAAGTAACTGTACTGAATCTAACTTAGTGAATTATATCACTAAATGACTGTCGGTACGGTGTTTGTGGGTTCGATTCTCTTTCAAAAGAGTACACATCTTTTTTTTAGTATAAACTCTAACAATATTATAGAAATTGCCTTCTACCTTTAACAGAACTAAAGGAAGGCATAATTTACAACAGCAAGCACGCTAATACCGCTTCTGCATAGCGGAGCTTAGTAAGACGTTCAAGCAAAGAAGTCTATTAATTTACGTCTTTTCTACTTTGTGTTGCCTGTGATAAGAATTTATAATGGTATAAAAGTGTATTCAAATCGTGAGATAGGCGGAGAGAAATTAGTAAGGTCATTTAAAAGTATTTTTAAAAGCTTTTATTTAACTTGCAATGTATGTATGTGGGTTCGGGTGAAATCTTTGAGCTCAATTTTGAAGTAGATATCTTCAAACGATTGAGCTGAAATTTTGTATACACGTTTACTTTGGATGACAATGCACGATAAAATATGTGACGTCATTCTAAATCTAATATGGCGCACCATGCAGGATGGCAGAATAGTTATTTTTAATGTACTTCTACAATATGAGTATCAAATGAAAGGGCTCGTTGAGACCAACTCGAAAAATAATGTGATGTCATTCTAAGTCCCATAAGGAGGATATCGAAGATAGCCGAGTATCTATTTGGTCTACTTCTACAATATAGATATTAAATGAATTGGATCGTTGACCGTAACTCGAAAAATAATGTGACGTTATACTAAATCCAATATGGCGGAACATCTAAGATGGCGGAATAGTTATTATTTATGCACTTCTGCAATATGGGTATCAAATGAAAGATCTTGCCGAGAACAATTAGAAAAATAATGTGACATCACTTGAAATCCAATAGAATTGACACTATTCAAGTTTTTTGTGCTTTCATATAATGAAAGGTATGTTCGTACGATTGAGCTGAAATTTTGTATACACGTTTGGTTTGGATGACAATGTACGATAAGGTTTGTGACTTCATTCTAAATACAATATGGCGGACCATCCAGGATGGCGGAATAGTTATATTTCATGAACTTCTATAATATGGGTATGCACAGGACATAGCACTGTTACAGCACTCAATAAAGTATGCGATGATATAAGAAGTGGAATAGACAATCAAGAAGTTACCATATTAGCCTTATTAGATTTCTCTAATGCTTTTAATACAATTGACGTCGACATATTGTTAGCTGTACTCAAATCTATCAACATATCACCAAACGCTACTGAATGGTTTTATTCTTACCTGACCGACCGTGAGCAATGCATACGTGTTAATAACAAACAGTCCTCATACTATCGACTCAGTGCCGGGGTACCTCAGGGTGGTGTACTTTCTCCGTTACTTTTTTCCATCTTTATAAACTCTTTAACTCCACTGCTGACAGTGTCCTTTCATCTTTACGCTGACGACTTGCAGATTTATACGACTACGGCGGTGGATGATATTGCCAACGCTATACAGCGTGTCAATTTTAACTTAAGCACTATTAACACCTGGAGCAAATCATATGGCCTGTCCATAAATCCTAGCAAGTCGCAGTTGTGCATCCTCGGCAACGCAAAACAACTCTCCAAATTTGACTGCTCTTTACTTCCTTCCGTAATGCTTGATAATTGCAAGATGGAGTTTAGTATCTGTGTGAAGAATCTAGGTATCAGGATGGATAATACTCTGACATGGGTTCCTCAAATAGCGGATTTAAGCCTCAAGGTCTTTGCTGCTATTGGGAGGGTAAAAAGATGGAAAAACTTATTGCCGCTTAAAACTAAAATATCATTAGCTCAATCTCTTCTTTTTCCTATACTGGATTATGCAGATTCCTGTTACCTGGATTTGACACAGCAGTTACTGAATAAACTCGAATGTCTCCAAAACGTAATAATCCGATTCATTTTTGGACTTAGGAAATATGATCATATTACCGAATATCGAGTTCGACTTAAATGGTTGACCATGAAACATCGTCGCAATTATCATGCACTCGTCCTTTTATACTCTATCTTGTATCTTCCTTTAACTCCTTCATACCTCAAACAAAGATTTACTTTCCTGGGCTCCCGGTCTCAGTCTCTCTATCTACGTTCTAAATATGACAATGTATTGGAGGTTCCATTATGTCGCACCAAGTGCTATGGTGAATCATTCACCGTAAAGACGATAAAATTATGGAATGAGCTACCGCGGTTCATCAGGCACTCGACATCTATCAACATCTTCAAGCACCGTCTTAAAGAATATTACCTGTCGTTATAGTCTATGTACAGATTTTACTGATATTATGTATGTATGTATATTACTGCATTTATATGTGTGTATGTTTATATGTATATATGTATGTAGTTTGTATGTATGTATATATGTATTTAGTTTGTATGTATGTATATATGTATGTAGTTTGTATGTATGTATATATGTATTTATTGAATATATATATATGTATATGTATAATATATAACAAAAATATCTTTGTGCAGCGTCCGCCAAATATGGTCTCCTGTTATTAGTATTTGTAAATAAAAGGTTGCCTGTAAGAGATCACTTACAGTGATAAGGCCGCCCTTGCGCTATGTTAAAGTACTATAATTTTTATGTATCTTTATGTATCTTTGTGCAATAAAGTATTTTTGATTGATTGATTGATGGGTATCAAATGAAAGGGCTTGTTGAGAGTAACTCGAAAAATAGTGTAACGTCATTCCAAATTCAATATTGCGGACCATCCAAAGTAACAGAATGGTTATTTTTGATGCACTTGTACATTATGGGTGTCAAATGAAAGGGCTTCTTAAGAACAACGTGAAAAATGATGTAACGTCATTCTAAATTCAATATGGCGGACCAGCCAAGATGGCGGAATCGTTATATTTAATGCACTTCTATAATATGGGTATCTAATGAAAGGGCTTATTGAGAGTAACTCGAAAAATAGTGTAACGTCATTCTAAATTCAATATGGCAGACCATCCAAAGTAACAGAATAATTATTTTTGACGCACTTGTACATTATGGATATCAAATGAAAGGGATTCTTGAGAGCAACTGGAAAAATGATGTGACGTTATTCTAAATTCAATATGGCGGACCAGCCAAGATGGCGGATTCGTTATATTTAATGCACTTCTATAATATGGATATCTATTAAAAGGGCTCGTTGAGAGTAATTTGAAAAATAATGTGACGTTTTTCTAAGTCCAATATGGCGGAACATCTAAGATGGCGGAATAGTTGTTATTAGAGATGCGCCGAATATTCGTTTTGTATTCGGTATTCGGCGTATTCGGCATCTTTTTCAATCTTCGTATTCGGCCGAATTATTCGGTTATGGCGCCGAATATATTCGGTTCGAGTATTTCTATTTACTTGGCTGCACGACACAATAGAAATGAAAGATAAAACGTCTTATGTAAGATTTAAGTTATTATTATAAGTCAAATGAGTAAAATTTGTGTTTCTCCAGTGTCGATACCAATATCCGGTTCGGTAAAGTTTAAACCAAATAATATTCGGTATTCGATTATTCGGTCAAACCACTATTCGGCGCATCTCTAGTTATTATTTATGCACATCTGCAATACTGGTATCAAATGAAAGGGCTTATCGAGAATAATTAGAAAAATAATGTGACATCTAGTGTGAGAAACCCAGCCAGGGGTAACTAAAAAGTAAAAAATAAATTATAAGCAAAAAAACATTTTTAGAAAAAGCTTTTATTTAAACGCTCTGAAAAGGAGAAAATAAAATTTGTCTTTTAAATTTTAACTATCAAATCATAACCTCATTGTACACAATTTATATGATTATAAAAGCTTGTCGCGTTATTAAATACTTAATTAAACTGAAACTTTAAAAATTTGAACTTAGCAGATTTTATTACATTATTAAATTAGTACTAGTTTATTTACACAAGTAAATGGCGCGACAATCTTTTATGATCATATAAATTGTGTACAATGATTTTATGAGTTGATAGTTAAAATTTAAAAGACAAATTTTATTTTCTCCTTTTCAGAGCGTTTAAATAAAAGCTTTTTCTAAAAATGTTTTTTTGCTTATAATTTATTCCTTTTAGTAAGGAATATAGTGTTAAGACTCTCCGTTTTATTCTTTCGAACTGTTTTAAAGGCATTGCGTTTTAGAAGGCAGTATTTAAGGTCGTAGTTTGTCTTACCAATTTGAAGAACTATAAACTGGGGAATGAATCCCCCGAGTGGACATCAAACCCACAACCCGTCCGTTACAGTCAGACTCTACAAAGATGCAAAAATGCAACGTATAAAATGTAAATTTCACCCAATATTTAAACGTTTACATATACATATAAATGACAGCCAAACGTGTCCATTGCAGTGTAAAGCCTGTGTCCATTACGAGACGTTATTACAGTAACGAAGACAAAGTGCGACCGGCGTCGGGTATTAAGAGCGGCGTGAGTTATGAGAAAACTCTACTTATAAATATATTATTATTATGTCAAATAGTATTAAGAGAATGAAATTTAGTGAGAATGGTGAAATTTTGTGGTTGATGATGTCAATATGCGAGGTAGTTTGATGACGTGTTAGTTTTTTTGGTACAAATCTTGTACGTAATTGTTGACAGTTTAAATATCAGTTTTTTTTGTATATTAACACAGACGAATCTAGTGAACACTCCATTCCATAGCGTGTTGAGCGGCGTAACTTAACACTGGACTTTGTCTTGTTACCAGAGCAGAAAGAATGGAAATCGAATTCACAACCATTTTACCACAAAAGCTTCCATGTTGATACAATTTTAAAATAAAATAAGCTATAAAATACTAAAATAATATTATATATCTCCATACGTGGCCGAAGTTTTCTCACAATACCCCCCAAGTATATGATTTATAGTCCCGAGTGACCTTTAAAGTACTATTTCAGGTACTATTCATCATACAGACGTTTAATACTGCAATGATATATGCAAGTTTATAAGAGCTGAGGGAAATTTAAATTTACTATTATAATATAGGATTAGATCCATTGTAGCGCAGTCTGTAAATACGAAGGTTGTGGGTTCGATTCTCACTAAGGGGATTGAATTGTATTAAGATTCGGAGTTCAACCTCGCGCTTGTTATCTGAGCGAGAAAATAAAAATAATCCTTCGACGTACATTTACAATTTCCATCTCAGATTTTCAATATAAACTACTAAATAAAGTACTTGTAGACTATCACCAAACACTATTTGAAAACAATTCGGAATTTCACTGTCAACAGCTATTTCTTCATAAAAGAAAGATTGCAAGCAGATGTTTGCAATCTTTGTTTGATTATTTTAGTCTTGTATAAATTTATGTTCATTATTTGTTATCTATTTAAGGCTGTTTCTGAACGATTAAATTAAATTATTCATTGACATCAACACATTTGACTGTCAATCAATTCTGTTTATTAAATGAATATCATGTAGATCACGCGGGCGAAGCCGAGCGTCTGACTGTAAAGACAACGTTTGCGATTGAATTATTTCCTAGCTCTGTTAGCAAGGCAAAGCGCGATGTTGAGTTACGCAACTCTAACATAGAATTTCCCGAAAACTGGCCGACAAATGACTAACAGAGTGTCTTCTATTCGCGGGATACAGCGTGAAGCTAATCTACATTATCCTATATCTTATAAAACAAAGTCGCTTTTTGTGTCTGTCTGAACTTTCTAACTCTTCTTCTTCTAAACCACCCAACGGATTTTAATGCGGTTTTCACCATTAGGTCGAGTATTTCTCAGGAAAGGTTTATATATAGTTTATTATTTGTACATTCCTATGTAAATTAACATAAATACGATAAATGTGTATAAAGTCCTACCTGTTGATACACTTTCGCGCATGCGCTGCTTTAATGGTAAGTACTACATGAAAATAATGTACTGGAGTATTGTTCCTCTTAATAAGATCTACAAAAAAGTCAGCGACGGCATATTCGTATCTTTTAAGAATAACGTGTAGTGATCATATTTCTGTCTAAAAATTGTAATTTCAATATATTTTTTATTGTGAGGGATATTTTTCCATAATGGTATTAATCCTTATCCTTTAAAATACTTTATTAAATTTCTACGTTAAACGAAGATAAAATTTGCTTTTACACTATTTCGAAATTGCGAATAGTTTTAGAGAAAAACACATTTAATTGTTAACACATTACGCCGTTCACACATAAATTTTATCGAGTCAAGTTTCACTTATCCCTTACTCTCAGCATATAAACAAGTATATTAGCTACGTTGGCCATTTAATGTAGATCAAAACTGTCTTTTACTGTTTTTAATTTTAATAAGTACTTTAGAAGTTGTTACGATATCAAAAAATCCTTGCTGTGAAACGGCTCGCCACTCGCCATACGTCCGCCGCGCCCGCCTGCCTTACACGCATCGGTGGTTCAGTGGTAGTATGCTCGCTTGCCACGCGGGCGGCCCGGGTTCGATTCCCGGCCGCTGCATTCTATTTAATTTTCCTCACAGGCAGCTACGTAGTGCTTGCTTTTCATCAGGGACAGAATACCCTCTTCAGCATTAACCACAAGCTCGAAAAAAAAAACCCGCCTGCCTCTATAGCAACGAAGATTTAGATGCGTTTGCACGTATTGGATAATTGGAGATGAATGTATTATTTCAGCGCGATATATTTGGTTTCATATTTTTTTGTAGTAGTTATTAGTAGGTAGGCTTTTGTTTATAATTTCTTCCGTTTAAAAATAGTCATTTAACTATCTAAAAATAGTCATTTAAATATATTTTAATAAGTACTTGAAAAGATTAGTAGCACAGATTTAAAATTACGGTACCTATTAAAAAATCCTTGCTGTGTAAAACAATTGGAAAATCCTTATTGAAACTATGAAAATGCGGGTTGCATTAGGGTTTAATTAATTTTCACATTATCTTAAGTGCTTTGCAAATATACATTATATGAATAATCCAGTAGTTAAAGCGGGCGAAGCCGCAAGGGGGTCGCTAGTTTCAAATAAAGCAATAACACATTATGAACTTTTATACGTAATAAATGTATTATTAAAATAATACCCTTCCAACAGTCAATGGATATGGAAATGAAGTAAGTTTGTGAAAGGGCAATAAAGTTCGGGGTGACAAAGGATTGAATGAAAGTCTGTTCACAACTTTTGCGATTAACGAAATTTTGCTTATTATTTGCTCTTGCGATCCCTTCGGAAATAAACAGGCATTTACGTAACTGACCTTTCAGTTTGTGAAAAGTTATTTACAGTAAGTATATTTACAGTTCAAAGTAAAATAAATAAATGAATCAGCTTCACACTGTATCCCGCGCACAGCAGGGTAAGCAGAGGGAACCTAGTGTTAAGACACTCTGTTCCCCACTTTTCGCCAAATTCGGGAGGCATTGCGGTTTTGGTGGAATTCAACGCCGCGCTTTGCTTCGACACCAGAGCGAAGAAATGGAAATATAATTTTAAATAAATATATAATTTTTTCAGGTTTCATTTTATTAGTGGGAATTGAACCCACAACAACAAATCAACAACAAAAAATCAACAAAAAATGAAAAAATATTAAGTACTATGAATAGTTATATAAATATGTAGACTGTACAGTTGTGCTTCAGTGATACAGCAAGTGAAAGTAAACGCAATTGTTATAGGTGGAACCTCCATTCGAGCATTATATTTAATTAAAAATATTATTTTCATTTTCCTTGTGTTAAGACATTTCATTCTCTGCTTTCTATCGAACTTTTAAGATATTGCTTGTTGAGAGACGGAACTCAACGCTGCTTTGTCTTGTTCCCAAAGTGAGAATCGAACCCACTACCGTCGTTCGCAGACGCTGTGCCACTATACCCGCACAAGAACCTCAAATAAACATTACTGATTTGACATATTTCTAACTTCTATCTAATTTAAAAAAATCATTTTAATTAAAGCTTCGAGCGAACAAAATGCCAGTTAAAAATTTCCGCAAACAGTTTCACCGCACTGTACTAGAGAAGTTACATTTTAGTAGAGGTTATTGCTCACCTTAGTTAGGATTAGTTTTTAATTGTTTTAGTTTATCTCATGTTTTTGATGTAATTGAATTGAATTGAATGGGATTAAAATATATGTATTGAAGTAATGTATGCTAGGTACCGTTTTATTAAGATTACAAACAGTCACCATTACCACTAAAATAAACAGAAATAATAGAGAAAATGTTATACTTATATTTGAACTAACACTGCCTGTCCTTAAAAATTAGAGTTGAAATCAATTTAGGTATTTATTTTATACAAGTTGTGGCCCTCTCCCGTTCCGCATTTTCCTTCTGCGACATCACGCTTATACCCCTGCTCCAACTGCGACTCTCTCTCTCTCTCTCTCTCTCTCTCAACATAACATATATACATACGTACATATTTAGGAATAATGTATACAATTATCTTAATGAAGTCAGTCACTGTCGATCATCAAATGACAAAGCTCGCAGGAAATACCAGAGTATTTCAGTGGAATTAATCCCTCCGGGCTGAACTTAAATTACAGGCGGTGCAACGTTTTAGCACCACTGTGTGGGAAGGCTATATGTACATGTGTTTATATTTACTTTATGTTGGTATTATTGTTTTAATTAATGAAATTTGTGTCTCTGTAACACTTAAAGACGATAATTAAAGTTTAATTGATATTAAATTAAAACAATTATATATAACTAGCGGACGGACGCAGCTTCGCTTACGTATTTAGGGGTGAATTCTAATAAACCATGAAACATGTGTTCAATGAAATATTTTTAAGAGTCTAAATTTCAAATTTTATAAAAATCGGTGGCGATTTAAGAATTTTTCCATACAAACTTTCAACCCCTTATTTGCACCCTTATGGAAAGAATTATAAAAAACCATGAGACACATGTTCAATTAAATACTTTTAAGAGTCTGAATTTCAAATTTTATAAGAATCGGTGCCGATTTAAATTTTTTTCCATACTAACTTTCAACCCCTATTTCGCCCCTTTAGGGTTAAAATTTTTCAAAATCCCTTCTTAGTGGATGTACAGATTACGAAAGTAAACAACTGTCCAAATTTCACGTTTCTACGCACAGCGGTTAAGGCTGTGCGTGCGTCTTACCTCAGTCAGTGAGGACAAGTCCTTTTATATATATAGATTTTATATTTTTAAGTCTTTTTTAGAAAATGTAAACGATGAACGTGCACGCTCTAAAAGTATGTTTACCAAAAAAGGAACTAGATATATTTTCATATATTCCAGCTTTGAGCTACAGAAGTCATTAAGCTTAAACACTCTTTTTGGCGACCTCTTCTTGGGCGCGACCTCCCGGACGCCCAAGGAAGCGCTGGTTGGATGTCGTGATGCAGGACATGAGAGCCAATGGTCTAACCACCGAGGACGCAAAAGATCGTGCAAAGTGGAGTAGGTTAAGTAGGAAGGCAGACCCTGGTATTAGCCGGGATTAATGCCAGGAAGAAGAAGATTCTTTTTGGCCTTTTTTTAACTTTATTTCTAAGGAATCTAGTTTCAGAACTATTCTCCATTTTCCGCATAATTATATTGAGACACTGAATGTTGATTCGGTTAACTCAAAATTCAATTCAATAATTGAGTTTGTCAGGTTGCTACGAGTAGGTACGTATTGAAATAATTGATTAATTGAAACCCACTGTAGCTTTTACAAAATTAAAACGAATGTCGACTACTTACTCAAATTAATATTATCGTATATGATATGCAAAAAAAAAACATTTATTTCAGTGAAAAGTAAATATTTTTTATGTACAAATACCTATTTATTATAAGGTAAATACTTTATGTACTTATTTTGAAGACTTCTACTTTGTTTTCCATCAACTTACGTGAAATAAACAATGTTAGTCAAAGAGACCGTGGAAATCTAGAGTTAAGACACTCTGTTCCCATTTAGACACTCTGAGCGAGGTAATGAAAATAATAAATATTTTCCCGAGTGGGAATGGAACCAAGAACCGTCAAGTGTCTCATATCACTTATTTTTTTTAAATATTCCAATTGTCTGTCACTGTACTTAGTTAGATATAAAGATATCAATCAAAAATTCCACTAAAAATCTCAATAAATCAAAAGATAAAAAAGAAAGATCTAAAATAACACGATAGGTATATAGACAGAATGCGGTTATGAAATAAATATAAGGAAAAAAGTCAACTCACGAACGTATGAAAACCAAAGAAAACAGACAGAACAAATATTTGTTTTGTACCGCCACTATACTATTGTATGGATGGGAGACAAAATTAGCACTTTATCTTCGAAGGCACGTACGAGTTCACCTTTGCGAGGTGCTTGCGTCCCACTCGGCATTTTTTATATGAGCCATGTAAACTTTGTAGATGGCCTATGTCGAAGACTTGAATATTATGGTTATAAGAAAAAACAGATGTGAACTTGTCTGGACATGAATATTGTAAAAAGATTTTTTTGTATAGAAAGAATAAAGAGAAAATTTAGTGTCAAGACTCTATATTCTATGCTTTGGTCATATTACTTACTATTACGGTTGAGTTGAGGCTTCGCGGCGCAGCGGCGCAGCGTGGGTTGGTTTGAGTCCCATTTGTCATAATGAATTATTTTCAGTTTTCCTTGATCTGATAATAAAAAATATTGTTATGGGTTCCATTACATTATTAAATACCCCTAATAACAAGTTTCTTATGTACATATCTTCCATGTACTGAAACCGATCAGTTTCGAAGTATAAAAAAAATATGTCATTAAATCTTCATATGAACAACAAAACCAAAAAAAAAAGGATTATATCAAATATTCATCAAAGCTTTTTGAGTGAACAACGAAAAAGTACAAAATATATTTCCTTAACGTCGCTCTCAACAATACACTTTACGAGCGTCGATCAAATATGTATACGAAAGATATCCCACCAGAAACTACATTTTAAGCATTTTTTTTGTTTCACGCTGTATCCTGGCATATAGCAGTGTAGGCAGAAGCAAGACACTCTGTTTCCCACTTCCAACACAATTTTAAAAGCGTGTGGAGATGAGGGACTCAAAACGCTTTGTCTTCTTACCAGAGGGAGAAACTGGAAAGATCAAGTACCACAAGTGGAAATGATACCCAAAATTTTATGTATACTAAGAATCATCAGTTAAAACAAAATTTATATCCGTTAAAAAGGTAATTCAAGTCCTTCATTACTATGTGTCTGACAGACAATAATTCTGCTACACTACTGGGCGTAACTCTGCCTAGGTCTCCTCAGCCTACATTGCTATAGGCAAGAAAACCAAAAAAAAATTGCCCATGCAAAGAAAATTACGGACTATATTATACTTATTATGTAAAAAACAATATACTTTACTAGCGTCGATCAAAAATGTATACGAAAGATATCCCACGGCATCTGAATATTAAATGCCGTCGTGACAAAATTCCAATTTTATAAAATTGAATGTGAACAGTGAAACGACGATAAGTACATTTCGCCGTCGTTTTAATCTTACGGGGACTGCAAAGGATGGCAGTAAAAGTCCTTAACAGCCTTCCGACTGGGCAAAGGTCGGCTGCAAAGTTCTTCAGAAAGGTTTACTGTAATTTAAAAATAAGTTCTGTTTGTGTGATTTTCTTATTTTATACATTTCTTTAGTCGTTCTTGTTTTTTTTTGTAGAATTGTATTTGAAAAGTTTTTAGAGGAGATTTTATTGTTGATTCAGTAATTTTGGCATATGTTATATTATTTCTATGTTTCTTTTTCAATTAATTGAATGTTAGTTGTGTGAACTTGTAGTATTTTGCCTAAGTAGCAGGAATCTCTAATTTTTGAAATGAGGTCACTCTCAACACGCAATGTCTCGAAAATTGAGTGGTTTGTGACGGAGTTTTTTAACAGTAGGTTCGCTGTGGCTAGTCTGTTATACACGGCATAGAGCGTGATGCTAGTTTAATTTATCATAAAATAAAAAATGTATTAGCAAAATCAAGAGAACAAAAATTGTTATCAAAAAAAGTTTAATCTAAACAAAATTGGCATCACTAGGAGATTACAAGCGTAATACTTGAAACGTAGCATATTTAACTTTCCACGACCCAATCTCGGACAAAATGGTGTAATAGAAAATAAAATTGTCTATTAGATTCACAGACTACCTCCAGTACGACGTAACTTTATTAACTCACTCCATTAAACCGTCTTTTTGTTCGTCGGGAAAAAATCTTGTTTTCATTTAAAAGCGGTGCGTGAGATACAATTTAAAATATTTCTAGCTATTAAAGGGGCGGGGGGGTTAATTGACAGTTAGACCCCCGGGGATTTTCTTCAGAAAATTGCCAGTTGGACAAAGGGTAGGTTATATATTTTTATGGTCCTTCGAGCCTGATTCGGTTTGGAAATTGTTTTTCCCCCGCCAACAGGTGCGGTCGCGAGAGTTTTCTCGTAATTGAATTTGTGGATGCCGTTTAGGCGGAATTTTTATGAAAAATTAGTGTTGTGCCCAATATTTTGATGTTTTTTTTAAACATTTTTTATAGATTTTGGACTTTTAGCTAAATTGATGATCTTAGAACATAATGATAATATTTTTTTAAATTTCATCTTACAAGTATTTCTCGTCTAGTTTAGGATGAAAAGCAATAGAGAACCAGTTTAATTATAATAAATATTTTCTTGCACATAATTTCACGATCCAAACTACAACAAAATCTTATTAAAGGATATGACCTCTTTAATGACGATTAATTTTGTCCTCACATACATAGAATCCGTTTATTGAGGCGAGGGTGAAGTTAATGTGTATCGCAATTTACATGATTATGTCAACATGCTTCAGTGTTCAGGACAGGCCGTAAAACCAACATACTTATATACTGGTACCTACTGCAATAACCGTTCTACGACCCCATCTAGCCGAATTGTGTGGGATAAGGGATAGGATGTAGCGATTAATTAAAGAAACTCACGAAAATTGAAAATTCAATAGATTTTTTTTATTTTTAGCCTATATGTGTACTGATTAAAATGTATAACCATACGTAACTTTTGACTGTGCACCGTTAAATAAAAAATATCGGAAAAACAATAGTTGTCGTCCTAAATAACGTATATTCGAAATGTACTATTTTAAACTTGAAAGTATGTGATTGACGATAAAAAAAGTATAACCAACAATTGACTTATTGTTTATTTTATTGTTAAGTAATTAAGGGAAACTAAAGAAGAAAGCACATATAAGTAAATAATTAACACAATATCTATAATAAACTAAAAGTCAAACACAAACTTTGATACATAAATGTAATTTAATTTTAATCTGTACGCTTTTAACTCGACCTAAGCAAATATTGGGCGATGCCTGAAACTACGCTAGTTTGAATTTCAACCCTTGTTGACCCTCGCTCGCTGAATTGATATATGGCTTTGATGAATTTAGTTTTTGTACTTAATGTTGCTAACGAAATGTGTTGACTTTGTTTACTTGGGACTGTTACAAGGAGTTTTTTTGTAAAGGTCTACGAGCATTATATTTATTAAGTATGCTAACATAGAAAGAATTGGCCTTATCTTTTCTCTTTCTTTTTACCCTAATATACTAGTGTATGAGCCTAATAAAACTACTAGTTAATACATATAAAATGGTTCAAAATGTAAGGCCCTCTAGCGAGGAAGTTTAATGATCGTAAATTCTTCATTCATTGTCAATGACAATTATTGAGTAACGAAACTAAACGCCGCACTTCCCTCAAATATCAAATCACTCTAACATATTTACGACGACAGTGAGCTCTCAAGGCTGGTGCTAGCAGGTATCGAGACACAATTACGGCTTTCATTACCATACGAGCGCCGCGTGTACACCTCAGCCAATGTGGGAATATGTTAAGAGGAGGATGTATCTTGTTAATAAAAAAATAGAAATGTTATAAGGTAGCTTAATATTAAACTTTAATTTAATTAACTAAAACTTTAACTTAATTACGGAGTCAGAATCAGTGCTCGTGATCGCATTGCTTCGTACCTTAGTAAAAGGTTTCGGCATGTTATTATAAATAATTTAAAGTCCAACGGTTGTTTTCTATGGATGGGTGTGCCAAAACTGTTGATGCTACAAATGCTTCAGTTTAATGCAGGAACTTAACACCATGCTGGTGTTGTTTGTCTGGTTACCAAAATTAAAAAAATAAAAACAATTTATTTCATCGAGTGGGCATCGAACTCAAAACAGTCGAATTTTCAGTCAAATGCTGACAAATTATACGATTTTAAATTTAAAAAAATCTTTAAAACTCACCCTTAACATGCAACCAGATAGCATGCAAGGTGCATCATTAAGACACACAAGGGTCAGTAACCAAGTCATATTTACTCAAGAACATTTTAATTACTTGCTCATAGCGTTGACACGAGTGTTGAAATTATTTAATAGACTTAAATACACAAAAGATTTACTCTTTGATGTGTAAAGCTTCTTATAATAATTGTGGTTTCTTTTTTTTTAGTATCCTGCATGTAGCGTAACTCATTGGTTAGACATTAGGCTTCTCACTGGCACTCAACGCCGCGATTATAAACGATTTTTTTTTTTAATTTTATATAAATACAAAGTAAACGGGCGTTATACATAATAATTAGTAATTAGTAAAACATATTTTTTTTTACCAAAAATAGATAAATCTTGTCTAACAAACACCTGCTGAACCGTACTGTTCCCGGAATCATATTTCCCCTCATTTTCTTTATGAAAATCAAACGTCATTAATCTTTTTCAGACTCAAATTTCGTTACAAGTTCGTACTTATTCAAAAGTGGCTGAAATGAATGAGAACGAAATATTTTTTCTACTTTCATTAATAAATTATAAATTGTTTGCCGTGATATCTTATATCAACGCTTTTGTGAACGTGATTTATTATGAAAGAAAAGTAAGAATTCTAGGAAATAATATTCTACTGGGCTATATACGAGTATAATTATAATATGTAGGTGCAGAATGAGTTGCTTAAGGACTGTTCGTCACAACCAGTATTTCTTTTTTTTAGATTCACGCTATTATTTTATTCTTATTTATTTATTTTTTATTTATATACTATATAGTATATATATAGGATACATACTATTGAAATATGGAACTGCTAGCTTTAAACTGTATCCGGCATACCAGGGTGGGCAGAGAGAACCCAGTATCAAGACCCATTCCGTTCTTCACTACCCGTCCAATTTTCCGGACATAGCGTGTTGGATGGGGGAACTCAACGCCACGGTTTGTCATCTTATCAAAACGAAGATATAAAAATAATACATTCTCCAACCGTAAGTTAAGGGTTTTTTATGATTAAAAAAAATATTTATATGTAATTCTACACATTGTTACAGAGAGGCTTTACCCAACGGCACGTTATGGCTGGGTTCGTTCTCAGCAGCACAATATAGGAGCGACGTCCACGCCGCTGTGTACCGGTGTCGGGCTTCCGGCACAGTCGGCACTGTGCTTTCAAGGGATATGCGGCTTGAAGCTGGTTAGTATGGAAGTTTATATGTATTTATAATTTCAAGTTAAAATTCTAAATATTCTTTAGTAAATTATACTTTTGAAAGTACTCTTGTACAAATGAATGAACATAAAGCTTTCAACGGCAGACAGTTCTGCTGAGAAGAGTCGACGAGAAATTCAACACTTACTTTTTTCTATGTCATGTACAATTTAATTATCACATAGAGTGCCAGCTATCTTGCATGAAATTCAATTGATAATTCTTCCATATATTTTTATTCTGAAAATAATTCTGAGCAGCGAAAAAAAACATATTTCAATAAAAACTAGTCAAATTGTGTCGTTGAGTTCCGCCACTCGACGCACAAAATCTCTAAAATTTTTCCGCCCAGGTAACCAGAGAACAGAGTGATTTAACACTATGCTCCCTCAGTCTCCCTTGTTATATACGGAATATGAAGCTAAAATAAATATAAATCCTTGGTAATTTACGCAAATTTATTAAGCTCCACTGATTTATATAGCATGCAAAACTGAGAGCCAAATCCTATTCCAATTTGCATGTAGAGCTTGATTGGAAACAATTGACAGCTATTTGGCACACATTTGGAAATGAGTCCGATGAGGGATAAGAGGGTTGCGATTATATTGTTACGTTAGTGATATAATTGTGTTTATAATAACAAAGTGCAGTCTTGAGTTCCTCTACTTAACTCTTTGCGCGGCGTTGAGTTCGGGTATGAACGAAATCAGAGTTTAATAAATTCTTTATTGCATAAAATTTAATACATAATAAAAGTATTTTAGGCGGGCTTAAGGCTAAAAAACACTCTGTAGTTTTGTTGGCCAATACAAGATAACCTAGAACTGTTAGTTGATAACATTTTGATTTTAAAAATCTTTTTAGTTATGTAAAAAGTTCTAAATAATGACTGAATTTTATAGCTTAATAAATGTTTAAAAGGTGATCTTAAAATGTGAGAAAACTTAAGTGCTGTCAATAGCAAGAGAAAATTGAATAAATACTTGCTACTCAATGTTCGTCAAACTTCTACATTGATGTGATGTGATCTTACAAGATCAGTTCAAGTTATTTACAATCTTATTGTCATAGAAAAAAGGTTAACAATCCAATAACATTTTCCAGATTACATTTTCCATAGAGAAAAATAGAATTGTATTCCTTTGACGCTGAATTAATATAATTTATTCGGCAGTTTCCTTCGACAAAAGATATTTTTCGTGACTTCTGCTTTTCACACTTCAATTTAACCTTTTTGTAAGGGATCGTTAAACGGTTTCGTATTCGAAGATTTATAGTATTTAATTATCTCATGATTTTATTCTAGTACGAATGAATCTATATTGTTTTCAAGATTCAGTAGGTTGGTTTAGAAAGTGTTGTTTACAGTTGAAAAAGAACATAGTTAAAATGTTATATTGTCTTGGATTTTTTTAATTTACCATTTGTGCCTTTATCACTATAAATAACTGAAAAATATTAATCTTCTATATACAAAAAAAATCAGGTTCACGCTGTATCCCGCACACAGAAGGGCAGAAAGAAGGAACCTAGAGTTAAAATACTCCGTTCCACATTGCATGTCGAGTGGCAGAACTTAATGCCGCACTTTCCCTCGACACCAAAGCGAAGAATTATATGATATGGAATTATAAATTTAAATAAATATTTCATTTCCTCAAGTGGGAATCGAACCCACAACCAGTGGCGCTTTCAGTCACTTTTTGCGCCACGACGGCCCCCTTCTATATACAAAATACATATAAATAAAAACCCTTGAATCATGATCGGCCCAACACACATCACGGTCCTTTCCGATATCACTTGTCATTGATACATCCTTGCCTAAAACCAGACCATCATACTGAAGGAATACGTGTCAAAGTTGCATGAAAAAACTTCCTATTGACCTCAGTATTGGCGTAAGTCGGGATCTCTCAGGCTGGAATGCAAATACGAATCTTTGTAGAAAGCCTCGAGTACCATAAATCCTGTGATTGAACTCCCAATATTCTTTGTAGCGGTCCGCTAATGGAATCAAGTGAAAATATAAGAAATCATATCTTGAACCGATGGATTTCCTCCTCGTGGATAATTGAGGATCGAGTGTGATTGCAGATCGAATTTTTATGTTTAGTATTTTGTTGGATAGTATACGTGTATTTATTTATTTTCATATATAATATTGAACTACCAGTCGAGGCCAATCGTGGTGCCCCCTGCACCACACAAGCGTGTGACTGTAAACGCAAGAGGTTGTGGGTTCGATGTCCACTTGAGGAAATGAAATATTGAGTATATTTATTACATCGGTTTGGTATTGTAAAATAATTATTATTAGTAATTCTTGATTTTCCTCTCATTTACAGACTGTCTAATATACTCTTTCAGAAAAGACAATAAAAATCTTTTAAATATAAACATTTTCACAATTAGACATTGGGCTCACTATTTTATATTGATTATGCCTTAAAATATTGATATTAAATATAATATACGAGAATTATATTAATTATTGTGTAGAACACCAAGACTTTTAAAATCCTATCAATTCCATATCAAAATTCAGAACAGACCAAAACAGCACTTATATAGTATAAGTTCAAATATTTGTCGTGCATACATATTGAGATACAAGTACAGTGTAGGTGCTTGTGGGCTTTGGCAGCGTTCGCAACTTACAGTCGACAGCCCCTCACCGCCTTTCAACCCTCGAAACAATGGCGAGTCAAGTCTTTCCCTTTTTGCGTAATACACCGAAAAATTATCAATAGCTTGCCCTGGATTTTGTTTTCGATATTGGTTTCTTTTTTATTTATATGCCATTTTGTAGATCTTATGGTATATTGGTTAAATGTTTAACGATGGAATTGCTATTTTGATTATACTTTGGAAGTTTGAACTAAACATACTAATTGTTTTTTTTAGTTTAACACTTTATTCTTAGCTGTGTAGTTAAAGAAAGCGAAGCGCCAGACGCTACGGTCCCTGCATACCTATTTAGCTTCGTAGCCTGTATGCTGCATATATCAGGGTAAACACAGGGAATCTAGTGTTAAGACATTTCCGACTCACCGCCGAATTTTCAAGACATTACGTATTGAGTGACATAATGGGAAGAATGGGAAGAATTCATTCCCTCGAGAGAGAATCGAACCCACAACCGTTTACAGTCAAATGCTAAACCGCTGTGCCAATTTTCAACATACTTTTGAAACTATCTTAAAAACGTTTGGCTAAGTAATAAATAATATTACAAAAGTATTAAGAACAGTACTTCGAAGTCACTGAACCGTAATAGAAATATACAAAAAAGCACTTAATATTGCCAACTTGAGATTTCAACAAGTGCTTAACGTGTGGAGATGAGTGTTGAGTGTTGGATGCTGATCAGAACAATGACATACGGCAAGGACATTACAGCTGAAGTGGCTTGTAAAGACACGCCTGGGGAGGATAATTTATAAAGCTTTCTGGTTAAGCTTGATGATTTTTTGCTGAATTCACGGATATGCCACTTTTTGAAGGTTAAGATAACCGTAGTGATGAGACACTCGATGATTTGCGTTTTTCCAAAATTAATTAAAGGCAGACTAGTAAGAATTTTTGTTCTTACGATTTTTACTATTATTTATAATGCAATAAAATTTGATTGTTTATTAATTTTAATATAAAAAACAAAATATTTGAATATTTAATCCAAAATTTAGTATAAGAAACACGTTTTTAATTTAGCACGGTTATAAGACAAATAAAACGAAATTGGGCCTCGCGAATATAAAGAGATAAATTGTAGGAGGCGACGATGCCGTCATTCACAGGAAATAAATTGATTTCACTTCGGAATAAATCAACTGGGACTGATTGTTTGAACTGATATTGTTTAAGTGCGAGATAAGAGCTTTGATTAAGTTAAAATTTTCTACAAGTAAAGTTAGTAGAAATAAGAATTATTTTTTTACCTTCATGCTGTATCCCACATCCCCATAGTAGGGTAGGCAGAGGGAACCTACAAACTTTGTATTCGCTTCATTCTCTCCGGCTACCCCGATAGGGACCAAGGGCGAAGCTAAAAAAAAACAATATGAGACGCTATATTCAAATACCAGGTCCATAAAGAGTCCTATATGATGAAAAGAAGCTGAAATTAACTTAAGCCAGGAAATACTACTAATATTCAGCAGGAATAGGATACAAATCTGTTAACATAAAATGGCAAGATATTCGGTCACTACTTTTCCCTAGATAAAATATCTGTCTTAACGATTTAAAAAAACATGGAATCCAAAAAAAAGAAAACCACCACTGATGTAGATAAACACACTCGACAAACAACTTTCAAAGTAAACGTCTGCTAAAACCTTTTAATTAGAAGGTAATCCAAACAGAACGATATAAGCCGATGCAATAAGCCGGCGCTGGATACTGCATCTCAAAGGATTATGTGGCTCTTAATCCTGTCAAAGTTGGGCATTGCTGGA
>JAEBDU010000011.1:434728-472225 GCA_016802625.1 Heliconius numata | reverse complement strand
TATCAATTACTTATTTGGTAATTTAAGTAATATAACGTAATTGTACAAACTCCAAGTAATTGTATAAATCTTTTAACTGACATATCTTTTTTCTTATTATAAAATAAATGACGTAGGTCTAACTGTAGCTATTAATCTCGGAGATAAGCCCCAAGTTATTAATGAATCGTATCATTCAATCCTTGGTACAATGGAAAATGATATTTATGAATTTTACAATAAAGTTCAATTTGGATTATTTCATGGCAAGTATTAATTTTAGCAAATGTATGAGTCGCTAGGATTAGAAACAAAATGCCAATGCCAGAATGGTAGCTTCTTGTATAGAGGTTTCATTAGTCTTGTTCGCTTACACTCATGTGCGTGAAATAGTTGATTGAATCTGTTTTTATCGAGATTGAGATGTTTCATTACAATTAATCATTTTAAATAACGTGGAGTTCTTAGAAAAATTATATTCAAATGTATATTATTTAGTAATATATAGGTACATTGAGGCTGTTGAGTTTCTTGCCGGCTCTTCTCAGCAGAACTGCCTTCCGAACCGGTGGTAGCTTTTTGTTTATATGTTCATTCGACGATTCAAAAGTGCTTATTATAAGTTTATTTGAATAAAGAATATTTTGAATTGAATTTATTATTAATCCATGAGGAAAAAAGTCCTAAAAACTTAAAAAAAAAACAATCAGCACTAATAATTAAAAAGCCACAATACCACCTACGTTACTAATTTATCAAGAACACAAACAAACTCGTACAGCAAAGTTAGTGTAAAATAAATACAAGAAATGTGAAACCCTCGCCTCTACCCTTCGCTCTACAGTCTACACGAACAGTTTGCTCTGGCTCGATCCCGCAATCACGCGAGTAATTAGCCGGGCGCGTGAGAGGAATGCGTATTGTTGGTTCATACTAGTATGTATTACAAAGGTTTTCAGAACAGCTTCCTGCCGTTCTACTTGACGATGACTCCTGTGCCGAGAGGGTAGAGCTCAAATTGTACAGTCGTTTTAGGTGGGTTTTTACTTATAGCGAGTGTAGATGAGCTTTTAGTTTTTATATGAGATGTGTAGTAGATTAATTGTGTTGTTATTTAGTT
Organism: Heliconius numata; assembly: GCA_016802625.1. Taxonomy (NCBI): domain Eukaryota; kingdom Metazoa; phylum Arthropoda; class Insecta; order Lepidoptera; family Nymphalidae; genus Heliconius; species Heliconius numata. The sequence continues at coordinate 471,126 of JAEBDU010000011.1, read as the reverse complement.
TATATTTATTGTATTTATTATTACTAGAGAACCAATTGACGTGGCGTGTGTTATACGCACTGGGATAGCAAAAATGTAACACATTGTCAACAATGTACTGTTTTTATTTCACACTCTTAGGTCAGAGGTACAAACTTATTTCTTCGGGCATAGGGTAAAACCGGGATAGATGCCCCACTTTTTGAAATATCCACCTAATTAGATAAAATATTTTTTTATAGGAATAACTTTTATTTATTTAGCTAGCTCAATCCTTTGTGGTGAATTACTTATATTTTTTTTTAACAAATCAAATATAGATTTTGCAAAAAATAGCTTTTCGTGAAACACTAATTTTGAGGATAGACGCCTACCTATATGGATAGTTGCCCCACTATGAAAATGCTGGGGAGGATAGATGCCGGCAGAGTAAGGTAGGTGCACTCTATACCGATTAAATGAAAAAACCAAACCAATTGTTAAATAATTCTAATTTTAAAACAGCAATTTTGTATCCAACAAACATAATCATAATAATGAAAAGTATATAGTGTTTTTTTTAATCTTATAATTGCTATTAAATTGTAATATCACAAAAATAGGTAACCATTATTAAAATTTTAAAACATTTGTGTAACTAAAATATAAATTCTTAAGTTTCAACATCCATTATCATATTTTATAAGTTAAATTTTACAACAAAATTACAATTCTTAATATTTTTTGTTGTAAAACACTAATATTATAAATTAAAATATTATAATATCATAAATACTAACATCCACATTGCACAATTATACATTTTTATATTAAAAAGAGCAAAATATATTTTTTATTTATCTATTCTAATCATCTATTCTAATTCTCTAATTATCTCAAAAAATAATTATTCGTTATTCCAATTTAATTAAAATTTTGCCAGATAGGGCTTTTATTTTTCCACATCTTGCGCAATAATTTCTGAAAAGTGTACAGGTTTCATGTAGCCAGTTCTGACATATTACACATTGAATCCAGTCGGATTGCGACTTCGTATTTTTATAGTTTTCGAAACATTCTAAAGATTCTAATGAAACAGTCTAACTTAGTTTTCAATTGTTTTTGCTTTCTCTTAGCTATATCTTTCTTGTGTTTAAAAAATGCTAATTTAATAAATACTTTAAAAAATATTTTAAAAATATATACCTAACTCCATATACTGAGTATAAAGGGATAGATGTACGAGGTATAAGTGCCCCTAAGGGCACCTATACCTCGAAAAATCAGGGCAACTATCCTTTGTGATAGGGATAGATGCCAAGGAATTTCTTTAGTAAATTATAAACAAAATAGAATCTATAAGCACCTAGATACAGTCTTAATGAACCAGTACATTGACGTAATAAAAAATATAGCGTAATTGATTACAAATTATAAAGTTATACAACGCAAAATATTAACCTTTAAATCTTTGACGCGTTCACGAATTTCGCCGCGGAGATATTTACTCAAATGTGCTAAACGCGTTCTCATTGCACGAATGTCCGTGAATAACCTTGGTGCGGGAAGACTGTGGCTCCTGCTTGCACAATTATTTTTTTGTCGCGAGTTCGGGAAGTTAGGTATTTTGAATATGGGGCATCTATCCCACTGCGGCATCTATCCCGGTTTTATCCTATATAAATGTAGGATATCATTTTCTCGAGCGGGAATCGAACCCACAACCTGTCGCATTTACAATCGCACGCTTGTGCCCTTGCTTCACGATTGCCGTTCTATTTAATATTTTCATTTCCTCGCTACCGGAGCGAGCGGCAAGGAGCGGCGCAATATTGAGCTCTTAGATAAAAAAAAAAAATACTACTTGCCGTCTACTAAGATAAAAAATAGAAAAAGAAAGAAAACTCGCTGTCACCGTGGCAACAACCCTTGATCAGGGGCTGAGTCATTAGTGCGTGTGGCTTTCTATCGGCGGAGCGTGTGTGATCGGAAACCTAATGAATGGAACACGATAACGGTCCATACCTACTTATACTATACACGTATATCAAATAATAGTTTCGCTGGTCTCACGTTTTTCTTGAATTGAACGATATAAATAATAAATATTTAACTTTGGTTATTAACTAAACACGCAGCTTCACTTTCTTCTCTTTTGCTTCTTTCCGCATAGCGGGATAATAGAGGAATCCTGTTGACGACAATTCTTAAATAAAAGCAAGTATTCGCATTAAAAAAGAATCTTCGCCATAGTTACTTTTGAGAATAGTCGCCCCAGGCGACTACTCCCAATAAATCTATATTTTCATATATATATTGCATTACTTAATAGATTTAATTATATTATTTGCTTGGAAGCAGCAACTATCCATCTGGGTTTTACCCTAAGTAGCAGGAAACTTCTAGTTTGAACAAGGACAAAGTGATAACTAAAAGTGTCTCCATAAAAACACGCAGCTTAATAAATTATATTACGCGACACTGAAAGCTCTTTGTCCCATACTAATAAACCATGTTACAGAATACATGTCGATGTGTGTCAATTTTTATGAGAGTTAGTCCAAACATTGAGAGCTTTTGACTTAGTTGAGAACGATCGTAAGCTTTCTACATGGACTTAATTTCTATATAAAAAACGTAGTAGGTACTTATTTAAAAAAATATTTATATTTACACGTTGGTAAGTTATCTTTTTGCCGTTTTTGAAAATTGGGTATTAAAAGCTCCAAAGCTTTGGCTACGATAGCTAAAATAATATATTGTATTAAATTCTAGCCCCTTCGGTCACTTCCGTTGTGTAAGATCACTTTAAGACTAGATAAGATTTTTTATTTTGGTTTCTTTTAAGTGTCTCCGTTTTCCCTTTACCGCAAAAGTTTTAAGACATTGCAATAAAGAAATTTTTACAACTAAAATTAATAATTTTACTTTAGAACACTGAATTATTAATAATTAATCTTATAGTAAAAATCTAGAAAGCTCACTAATAAAGGAGGCTTTACCAACTATTTATATTTGCAATATAACTAGTTAACATTGAAATAATTAAACACGGAAGCAAACTTGTATAGTACAAGTAAAGGCCTAAAAGTTTTGTCCTTCATGATTCCAAATAGAATTAGAAAGCTCCTTCCTCCGTATCAATTAAATTACTCTAAGTTAACAGAAACTCTATACAAGTTACATAATATAGTTTTATAGTATGAAACTTCCGACGGTGTCGTGCAGTAGCTGCATGTCAATTAAATGTAAACGTTAGCTATGAGTTCGATACTGATTTGAGCAATAGTTTATATTTTATTTAATGTTATTTCCCTACTTATGTAGGAAACTTGGTGTGGCCAGAATTCTAGGGAATGGATTTCAAGAAAATAGGCCGCTTAAACGAAACTACTTCTTTCTATTTCATAAATAAAACAAGTAACCCGTACTAAAATTAAAGCATAGTGGCATAGTAGGACAGACTTCTGACTGTAAGTGCTTATGGGTTCGATTCCTACACGAGAGAATGGTTATATTTATTTTATTTTCTTCTTCCCGTTCTGGTAGAGCAGCGTAGCGTTGGCTTTCACCTCTCAACGCGTAATGTCTCGAAAATTATACGGCAAGTAGGAAACGGGGTGTCTTTATGTAAAAGTGCAGGATACAGCGTGAAGTTACTTAACTATTAAAGCTTTTATTATACTCTGTTTTTATATTGTTATTGAGTTTTCTATGTTGAATGTGCACGTTTCACAAAACAACCCAACACTTTTAACATCTCCTAAAAATTCCCATCAAAAATTTAATTTCCCAGCAAGAAGCTCAAGTATTTCTCAAAGTTCCGTCTCGAGACACTCGCCTCACGTGAAAGCTCCTCTCGCAAAGACGTCGTAATATCCTTTGTACTGCGTCTATCTATTTCATTACCCTGTTCCTGTCTATACGGTTTAATGTTCTTCTTGTAAGTGAGCTTTCGCCTTTGTGTTCTCTGTATGTCAGCTATGGGGTTGAAGTTTTTTTGATATTGATTACCTATTAGTTTTTTTTTATTGTAGAGCGGGTTAGAGTCCTACTAAATTCGATTTTTTTTAATAATGTATTTTATTTACCTTAATTTAATATTCTAAAATTATGATTAAATATCTAATAATTTAATTAGTAAATCTTTTATATATTTACCTAACCAAATAATAGATTGACAATTTTATAAATATAAATTATATATAAAGATATATATTATTTTAATTTACCTCATCTTTCTATAACCAACTTTATTTACAAAAAAACAAAATCTAAAATGTATGCTTCATTAATTTAAACTTCGATAAACTTTAAAATTAACATATTAGTCACACAAAAGAAGCAATCTTGAACGGAATTTGAACTTACACCCCTTGGACTTACTACTGACATTATGACACTATGACATAAAGTGATCTTAAACACTAAATGATTATTTTGGTTAATTCTCACTATATTGCTATAATAAATCGACATTGTTTGTTCGCGGGACGATATTGCCTATTGTTTATATATATGTATGTATGTATGTAGGTATGTATGTACAGTGTATAATGTTCCTTACATTAATTCTACTTAATGGAATGTACACAGCAGTCTGATTGCTTTCATTCGGAGCTCTCTCTCCCCGCTATTATTTTCTCGCTATAATATTCTAATATCGGTACTGAATGGGATGGCTCATGGAAACAGCGGTTGTAATAATATGCTTTTTCTATATCATATTTATGCTTAAATGATTTCAGTTACGTTTCAATTTCAATTGTTTTGTTTAAATTATGATTTTTAATTTCATCCTTTATATAGCAGGCAGAGGGAATTTAGTGTTTGTGAACCTCCGCTGCCGACTTTCCACCAAATTTTGATGATTCTATATTCAGTTGAGTAGCGGAACTCAACGCCGCGCTTTGTCGTCGTCAGCTCTCATGACTGACACGTTCACTGTCAGACGCTATGCCGCTGCGATACGAAGACCTCTTAACGGTTTTCTATTTCTGTATATTTTTAAGAATTAGTTAATAATTTAACAGAATAATATAAAATAAATTTCTAGAAAGCAGGTCCAGCTTTATTTCAATTTTTACATAAAATAGCAACTTAAAATAAATAAATATATATATATATATATATTAAAGAAAATAACATTACATACTATTAAAAAAAAACTTGCTGTAACTTGTAAAATGTCAGAGACCTCCTGGCCACATTTTACGAGCTCAGCCAGCTCTGTCGTAACGTAGTGTATTGAACGGGGCAACTATTTTAATATATCTGTTATGTCAACGCTACACTACGGGAGCAATATCTAAAGGACTGTATTGCATTCGTACTTGATATATTACTTAATGAAAAAAATCTGCCTTTATGTATTGTACATGATCGCTGTAGGCATTTTTATTGAAATAAGTACGAACTGTAAGCTTGGTGGTAGAGCTTAAAGGAAAGGTCTGGAAAAAGATGTGCGGCGTTAGGTTCCGCCACGTAACAGATAATGTAATGGGGAATGGAATATCATAACATTTTCAAAGTTCCGTCTGCCTGCCTTGATACATGCGGAATACAGCGTAAAGCAAAAAAATATATGAAAATACTCTATTTCTCACTTTTTACTTATTTAAGAGATATTTAGGTACCACACTGGTGGAAAATAAAAAAATATACACAAGCAATATCTTTTAAGGCTAATATTGTCTTCTATATGTTGTATTACTCAAACAATATGTATATCCTTATTAACATAACATTAAAACTATAAGAAATATAAAGAAACAAAAGCGTTTAATTTTTCCCCATAACGTATAACAACTCTATGGGGACTAATTACACGACGTAAACGAAAACGTTCTGTAGCACTTGATTAAATTCGTAGCAACGACACGAGGTCGTAATTACTGGAGCTGCCTCTGCAGGGGGACAAAAGGCCACTGTATATGAGAGTAGGGAGGATATTACTTGATTAAGTAGAGTCGATGTCTAAATTTGACAAATATTGGTCGTTTTTGCAGCTCTATGTTGTTATTAGAATATTATTGGAATTTAAATAGTTGTTTTATTCGTTATTTTAAATGAAATAGAATTTTTAATTGAAATAGGAAAAATTTCTGTGACTTTTGTAGTCATATGCACATTTAATAAATTGAAGTATTTTTATTAATTATTTTTTTTTAAACTTAAGTTATTTAGGACAGAATAGATGAGATTTCAATTAAGAAAAAATATATAAATGAATTTATATATATTTTTTTCTTAATTGAAATCTCGATATTGTTGGTGCGTTAAAAAGCCATGTGGAACAGAGTTACTTAAAACTTGGTTCTTTTTCCTACCCTAATATATTCGACTTCTACTTGTATATTTCTACGTTGTATCCCACATACAGTGTGAAGCTATATTTTTAATCTTTCACCGAGCGTATTGGAGGGAAATGGAACACTATTTCACCAAATTTTGTATCAAGTTCAATTTAATATTTCTAAGAAAGTACATATATATAAGAAGTAAGTCAGTAAAAAGTATTCAAGCAAATTAATTAAAGTATATAATATATATTTTCTTTAAAATTTTCTTATCAACAAATTACCAGTCCCAATGCTACTACTAAGTAAAAATAACTCTAATATTTACCTTTATACATTATCTCTAGAAATAACAAAGTAATTTCTTGTAAACTGTAGTAGTATGATGTAGTAGTGTAGTACACTCTAGTACTCACAAGGCTATCTGCATGCGTCCCCCGCGACTTCCCGTGATAGCGCCTGCTCAGCCGTGAACCGATAAGCGAGCTTATTTACTCTCACTGAAACTTCAACTAAAAGCTCTTATAAATGGTAAATGTTTGCTATTTACTTATCTTTTGCTTGAGATAAAACATAGAAAATATATTGACTAAATTAAATTACAGAATATTAGTAAGTTATATTAAAAAGGAAAAGAAATGTTTTTTTTTAATAATGCTTCCATGAGGCCATCATGGCGTAATCTATTAAAGTACAAATATTTTTTGCGTGCGAAACGGAGTGACTTAACACTATGTTATCTCTGCCTACCTTGTCTTATATAGAGAGAGAAAACGTGAAATTGACATAAATATTGTAGATCCTGGTATTGTAGTAACAATTTGTTTTTTGCTATCAAATGTCACGGAATCGTCACGTGTGTGCAATATTCAGTTAGGAATAATTGTTTCGAAATTCAATTTCAATATTTGATCTAATACATGTGGATTACAGAATGGTCCTGACAATTATATGTGTGTATGAGACTAATACCTGGTACTCATATTGGGGCTTATGTCTGTATATATATGTGTATATATATTATAGAAACCTTAGATAAAGTTTACAATTTTAATAATTATTTTCTATGATACTGAAAATATTACAAAATTGGGCATAGTCCGGCTCTATCCACACCCCTTAGAAACTATTGTTTGCAATAAAACATCTTCTTTGATGTGGTTATATCGAAATTATTAAAACAGCTTCAAGCTGTGTCCTACATATCAGGGTAGACAGTAACCTGGAAACCTAGTGCTAAAAGACTTGCGTTTCCCAATTTCCGCTGAATTTTCGAAGTCTTGTATGTGAAGAGACCATTGCACCTGTGGCCTACTTCGGGCAATATACAACTTCTATTTGAACATGAGGGCAAAACCGCAGATACTAGCTAGTATCTATATATATAAAAGGACTTGTCCTCACTGACTGAGGTAAGACGCACGCACAGCCGTAACCGCTGTGCGTAGAAACGTGAAATTTGGACAAATGTTTACTTTCGTAATCTGGACCTTCACTAAGAAGGGATTTTCAAAAATTTTAACCCTAAAGGGGTCAAATAGGGGTTCAAAGTTTGAATGGAAAAAAAAATAAATCTTCACCGATTTTTATAAAATTTGAAATTTAGATTTTTAAAAGTATTTAATTGAACACGTTTTTCATCGTTTTCTAGAATTCTCCCCCTAAGGGTGAAAATAAGGGGTTGAAAGTTTGTATGGAAAAATTCTTAAATCGCCACCGATTTTTATAAAATTTGAAATTTAGACTCTTAAAAATATTTCATTGTTATGTATTGCTATAAAACATGTGTTATGTTTCATGGGTTATTAGAATTCACCCCTAAATACGCAAGCGAAGCTGCGTGCGTCCGCTAGTATAATATAAATATTAAGACTCTACGTAATATGTTTTTCTTAATAACACATCCCCTGTGTAACGCGTTAAAAAACCATTAAAGGAATTTTTGATACACGCTCCCTCCTCCGAGAGCTACGGGACCGCTATCTTAGTATAGAGTAATAACTCTGCGAAAAGCACTTAGTATTATTTTATGTGCCATACAATTTATTATAGAACGTTTTTTGTACGGGTTTCCTCTTTTAAAACGTTTAGGGATAAAATACTGGGGGTAAGAAGTTTGTGATTGTGTGTTATATGATTTTTTTGTAGATATTTAATTCATATTATTACAAAGCTTTACTTTGTCAAAATATTGTATAGTATTCTAAATACACCCATATTGGCAAAGAATCCAAAGTAATAAGTATCAATAATTTTACTCATTATTTGTTTAAGTTTTTATATGAGTAACTAATTTGATATTTTTTATCGTTTAATTAATAGGTGTAAAAAGCATTATAATTAATTTAAAATTATTCAAAATAAAAGTTATGATTCTAATTCTACTTTCGTAACGTAAATGTAAAAGGCACACGTTAGTAATTAATATAAGTTAAAAAATATAGTTATTAATATATATTAATAACCTAATATAATAGAAGTCTAAATAGGGCAATTAGAGTTCCTCTACAAATATACAGAAACATTAAAGTTAGCGACGTGTCCCCCGCGACTATTACACTGCGTAGAACGTACTACTATAGCATTATAACATGGTTATTACAATAGTGTATATTACATTTTACTGTTGAAATATTAATTAAATTTATATTATATAACTATTTAAATTAATATTATATAAAGTCAACAAGGCGCAATTGCGATCCATTTTGTTGTTCATATAAATATATTTAGACGGTTTAGATATTACATTTAAATTTGGCTTACGCGTACCGAGAAGAGTTCTGGAGTAAGGGTTCTGTATCAATTTCCGGATCGTATGTCAAGACAAACTTAAATTTCCTTAACTTAAATCTATAAATTTTACTTTTTCGATATTTTTCTTTATTTATATTGCAAGTTCTTATTTCGTCCCAAATTTCATAATTGTAGGTCCAATGGAGTACCTACAGGTTTTAAAATCAAATAAGATATGATTTTAAAACCTATTTCGTTGACTTAGAGCCTTGCTTTATGGGACTTTGGACCTGAACATATGATATTAATTTCAGATACATCTACCCAATCTCGAAATAAATACTCTTGATACACAAACAAACGGACAACAAGGACAACGGATATACAAATATATCCATTGTTTCCTTTTGAGCTACGGAACCCTAAAAACAACTTTTTACAGTTCCATATTTTGGATTTGAACCTGCACACCTCACGTGTAAAATCAAACTAAATAATTCAACAATATCATTATAGTTAGTAATATGAGTAAAAGATATTAAGTAATTTCTAAAAGCACAAAAACATTTTCTAATATAACAAAATAGGCGACACAAAGGATGTTGACGGCTTTTGTTGCGGACCAGTGAAGCGCTTTCTTGTGAGATGAGTGTCTCGACTGGAGAGGAGGAATGTGTCGTGTAGAGTATATACATACATACATACATACGGTACACGTATGTATATGGCAGAAATATATCATGCTTGAGAAGAATTTTTTAATTATTTTAGATATTAGGAAAAACGAAACCGTCGTTTCGCAGTGGCATAAACTACGTTTGTGGGTTGATTCCCATTCAAAGGAATGAATTCTTAACTATTTTTATTTCCACGCTCTGATAACGAGGCAAGCACAGTGTTGAGTTCCGCGACTCAACACGCAATGCCTAATTTTCAGTTTAGACAAAGGGAACCTAATTTCAAGACATTCACTTCTCAAATCTTCAATCCACAACATCTGCATTTACAGTCAGTTGCTTCATAGATTTAATATTTTAACGTACCTAATACTATAAAACTAATGAGTTTGTTTCGTTGAATGCGTTAATCTCAGGAACTGCTTGGTTCAAACTGAAAAAATATTTTTGTATTAGATAGTTCGTTTATCAAGTAAATTTATAGGCTATAGAAGCATGTGTCATTTGCCGTGCACACAATACAACGCTATAGTTATTACCATTTGACTACGCGGGCGAAGCCATAGTCAAAAGCTAGTTAAAGAATAAAGTTGCTTGTTATATACTACTAGTTTTATATGTATGAATGAGACATTATACTCACTAGTGCGAAGGTAACCTGACGCCATAATGTGTTTCAATTTATTCAATACGTTTATTATGTTGCTTCCTTTTATGTCGGGACTGTGGAAATAATATTCACATAATATTTGTTCAGAAATACGACTTTTGTAAATGTGGAATAATATTGCTATTTGTTGTTGGGATGATGGATGTGGGAGTGTTTCTTTTGTTTGAATTCGTATTGGCTATATGTGTAGTGTTATAGTGTGATGAAATTATACTCAAGTTCTGAGGTTCTTTTTTTTTGATGTACGGAACCCTACAAAACAACTCCATGCCTTTTCCTGCAGAGCATGGTAGTCAGAGGAAATTGTATATATATGTATTCTACTGTATAAATATGTATCCCACTTGTCGTCCAAAAAGACATAAATTAATTTAAATATTATTTACTGTTGAGTTTCTTGCCGGCTCTTCTCAGCAGAACAGCCTTCCGAACCGGTGGTAGCTTTTTGTCTATATGTTCATTCGACGATTCAAAAGTGCTTATAATAAGTTTATTTGAATAAAGAATATTTTGAATTTGAATTTGAATTTTAACAAAGAAATGAAATAAGTTTTACTGAATAATATACGATTATACGTACGATATCCGAGTCAATAGATCGTCTCGTGATTAACCCATATAGACCCGCCGTGCCCAAATGGGTACACCTACAATAGTACCCTTATTTTTTTTATATTTTTATTTTTATGCAGTTTATGTCTAGAATTGTAAAGATAAGTAGTATATCCTTAGGTTGTAGCCGTAAAATCCAATTAAAAATTTTTTACAATCGTTCATTTAGTGCCTTTTGTAAAGCTGTTTCACGAAATCTGTGAAGGCAAAATGTAAGTATATTTATTTTTAATTTTTTCTTCTAAATACATTTGTTTTGGTACAAAACATACTTAAGTACTTAGTATTCTATGTAACATAATTACATTTGATTAGAAAAGAAGAGTCATAATAGGACAAATTCAACTTTTACGATGCTGTCCCCAATTGGGGCCAATGGGCACATCAGAGGTCAATTTTTATGTTTTTATATGCAAGTCCATCCAAAGTTCATAATGACTCTTAGGATATTTAGCGTTCGCAATGAATATAAGGGTCTTCAAGAAGCAATCGCAGTTGTAATTATTGAAGAAAAAGACTTCGGAGAGGTATATTTAGTTGTGCTGCCTCTAAAACCAGATGTGGTAATCGACGAAGAAGAAGATGTAGATATACAAAGCACTGCTAATCTGCCTGCTTACTAATAGAAGCATTTATCAACCTTTTGCTAAGAGACGTAGAGGAACCGTAATCTTGAGCAACCCCGTTGGTGTAAAAGTGATCCAACTACGACTAATATACAAGGTCGTCTTGAGAAATTTAAGAATTGTTAAAAGATGAAACTCAGCAGTAAAGGATATGAAAAGAAAAACCGAGCCGATTTGATTACTGCTTTTACCAAGTTAACTAAATTTTATTAGTGCGAAGGTTTTACAGTGTGGTATGGGAGAGGTTGATCAGGCTGATCAATCTTTTTACCTATATAGCATTGCTGTACGTGGCAAAAAATGGTGGTGGGTTTTATCCACACATACATAGGATCTTGCTGTTGCAAATTCGCGGCACCTGCACTTGCTAACTAATATAAACAGGATAGATTAGCTTGATTTTTTCGTTACATCGCTCGTCACGATTTAAGAGACGAAAACATCAACGTATTTATTCGACCAGCAGCTTCTGCAGTACCAAGTCTGCAGCACTACGGGGTAGACCACTACTCCCAAAAATTTTGCTAGCAACTGAGACGTGCAATGTGCCATAAAAAAAACGCGTTGATAGTGTAAAAAGTGTTATAAAACATTTCGTGTCGCAAAAATAGTTTCGAAAATTTAGATACTATATGTGCCCATTGGCCCCATTTAAGGACGGCATTTTTTTTATATTTAAATAAAAAAAAATTAAATTTTTTTTTACGTTTTTTATTTTCTTACATCGATATCTATCAATTATTACCGAAAAAACATTTGATTTACTGCTAGTTTGGCTATGGGTCTAAATGGGTTAACTTGACAAGTTGCAAAATTAGTTATCGCGCGCCGCAGACTTGGCTCGGCTAACTCCATCTGCAGTAACGTGTGGTACAATATGTAGAATATAGCGGAAATCAAACTTATACTAAAATGTATTATTTTTGTATAATACTTAGATATATGTCATGTCAGTATAAATATTTTATTTTGTAGTATATTATTTTGAGGCAGTCGTGGCGCAGCGGCGCAAGGGTGTGACTGTAACGCGACCGTAGTGGGTTCGATCCCCACTCGAGAAAGTGAAATATTTATTTACGTTTATATATTCATTTCTTCGCTCTGGTGTCGAAGCAAAGTGCGGTGCAGTTGAATTCTGCCACTCAACACGCAATGCCTCCAGAATTCGGCAGAAAGTGGGGAACGGAGTGTCTTAACACTAGATTCCCTCTGTCTTCCCTGCTGTGTGCGAGATACAGCGTAAAGCTGTTTTTTTTTAATAAATATTTTATTTCGTTTATTCCTTAGCTTAAATGGTTATACAATATTTATTGTTTTAAATGTTATATTTATTATACAACGCGGATAACACGATAAAAGCATGGGGATCTCCCGAGGACATAAAGACAGAGAATGTGACGTTTCAACACTACGTTCCCTGTACTTACCATGCTAAATACAGGATAATAAACATATGACACTGTGAAGTTAAAATAAAAACACAACAACTATTTTGTGCATCTACGAGTACATATAGAAAGAAATGCCTGATTTCGTCTCCTTAAAATATGCACACACCTTATACCTTGCACCGGTTAGTAAAATAAATCGCTTGTCGATACTCTATCACGAGTCATGATATTGAATGCACCGTCCGCTGCAAACACGTACCAGTGACCGACGGGATGCAATGAACTGTGAATAATAATAATAGATTTTATCTATTCATATAATATATATACATATATATAAAACTTTCGTTACTGAGTGACTGATAGGTAACGCACAAAGGTACTGCGCGGCGTAGAACGCTGGAATTCGGCATATATTTTATTATTTGACTTTGGGGACTATATGTTTCAAAATTACAACGAGACCGGGAAAAACTAATACTAGTATTAGATTATAATTATTTTAAAATATAATAAGCTTGAATTATTAAAATACAGAACCAATATGTAGTGGCTATAAGATACCAAAGTAAATCACAGGGTATGTCTCTCTGTCCTTCGTAAAAAGAGGAGAAATTTAGTATTCCATGCATTTACCGTAACGTACCGTACCGTAGGTAAGCGGCTCAGAGCAGTGCTTGGAACTTTCGACCCAAATGGACATTTAAGGTCCCTCTAAATATGAATTAACTCTCACCTTCTCTGCCCAAGCTTCTCTCTGTATCTAAGAAAACAAAAAGTACAATAAAATAAAAAAAAATACAAAACAAAAACCAAGAAGCAGCATAATTTTAAAGCTAATGAATCCCACAGTTCTATCTTCATCACCAAAAAGAAACCTTATATAACAGAAGTAGTATATTACGCAAAGGCCTTTTAAACTTATGTTAAGAAGATTAATTATACATTTGGTTTAGTAATTTCCTCGTCGTAATTATTTCGTCCTACGCACCGCCGTCGTGCTTCTTGAGATTGAATGTAAACAGGCTCGTCTCGTTATGATTTTCAATTTAACTTAATACCTTGTTTATATTGCGTTACGTTACTGTTACATGGTATTATAGTATTTTGATATTTCACTAAGAAATTTCAAATAATGTGTTTAGGAATACCTATATTGTTTGAATAATTATTAAGTAAAAATATTAATATTCAGTACTGAAGTATATATGTATATCTAATATTTTGGATTTTTTAATTTACTTCATCACATTTTCTGAACTAAATCGTCGAAAAAAAATGCTTGAAGCGGAAATATCATTAAGAGTCCATCTCATATTTTTTATGTTCTATTCAAAATGCTAAAAATGTTTAATGTATTTTGAATCATTTACCTTGTTATACGTAAATACTGTTTTTATTATGAAATAAGACAATTTCCGCTATTAAATATGAACGCACAACAACGACGCACAATAGAAAAACCTTGAAAAAGTACAAAAACAGCATCATTTATTTATAAATTTAATACCCTCCAAACTATCGCATTTAGGTATAATAAAGAAAGGAAAAAAAGCATTTTCTCCGAAAGAACTACTAAAACGACGATGAATTATGTGATTTAATTAAAGCAAAGTGATGAATGGAGATTGAACGATGCTAACTGCTTGCCGTGAATTTCGCGTCGCCGTTATTCTAAAGAAACGGCCGGGGAAAAAATTTCATTTGGTAATTAATGGCCGTTTGTAATCGTGATGATTGTGGGTTTGATTTCTATTTCGAAATTATTTTTTAGCTTCACGCTTTTTCACGCATAGTAAGGGATAGAGAACCTAGCGATAAGAAATGACGTCTGCTCTAACGCGTTATGTTTATGTGTCCAAAATCCCACAATCTCAAAGGAATTCTCGAAAAATGGGAAATTGAAGATAAATTAAATCAATAAATGAATAGTATATTTGAAATATAACGTGTTTACACAACGTCGCGCTTTGATTAATTAATTAAGTCATTACAATAACGAATAAAAAGATCACTTTTGTTGTATGGAAGCCTCCTTATTTTATTCTATTTTATATTATTTACTATGAAATACATTATCTATGAAAATTTCAACAGTCTAACTATTAGGGTTCATGAGATATATAGCCTGGTGATAGACGGACGGACGGACAACCGGGCCGGGCCGGTAATAGAGTCCCTGTATCCCTAGTATTAGAACGTTCATTAGAACCACTCAATCCCGGGAATAATAAAAAAAATAAAATTCTCTAACACTACAGAAATTGCTATAATTCTCCGGAAACTCAAAAAATAGCTTAAATTATAAACGTAATATTCATATGTTGCAGTAAGCATTGTCGTAATTCATACTGTAATAACCGTGTCTGATATATGATGCGCCGTTGTTTCAGTTTGTGTCAGCAATAATGAAGGCTCTATAATTTAGACGTCATAGTACCTTGTCTGACAGTCAAAATATTGACTGTGACGGAATGAAATGTAATAAATAATACAATGTAATAAATAAATGTAATAAATGAAATGTAATATTTAAATGTAATAAATAATAAAATGTAATAAATAAATATAATATTTAAATTCTATTTATTTGCTTGTTTTACTAAGATAAAGTTCAGTATCGGGCTATACTTTCGTACACTTAACGCTGTGAAATTGCTTACATATGTAATATAAATATAATATAATGTAAAACATATAGCAAGTTTTGCAAATATATAAAAAAATAGTTCTGTATTTTTAAATTTCATTGGTTGTTTATAGCCCGATTCTTCGTTCCTCATTTTCGCCTACTTAACAACACATTGCATATTGAGTGGCAGAACACAAATCTTAGCTATGTCTTCGAGGGGGGGGGCAAGTTAAACTAAATATAATTATTCACAGAGTAGGAATCAAACCCACGACTATCGCGTTCAAAAGTTATGGACCACGACGACTTGAAATATAATGTCATAACATTACATATTTATCTAAATCCTCTCCTCCCCATCAGAATCCATTTTGTAGAATTATTTCGCAAACAAACATAACATTTGTATGAGAGGACATAATTTACGGTGTTTTCGTTTCGCTCTAATAAATAAAATATTTGACAGTACGTAGAGAGTTGTTTATGGGATTTGATGGTTCGATAGCTCTGGACAGTGTCCGTGCCTAGAGAGATTATTTATTGCGGATCTTGGAACGACGGGCAGTGTTGTAAAGAATGTATAAATATTAGAAATTAATAATTTATTTTATTATATGGGGGTTGGAAATTTGGAAAAGATTTAGAATATGTTTATACTTAAATTATACTTACCATATCTATACAGATAAAGCGTTGAGCCTTCCCAAGAGTTCATCATCCCGCCAATCATCACTCGAAAATTAGGCGGAAAGTAAAAGAGAGAGTGTCTCAACACTAAATTCCCTCAACCTACTCTGCCATAGGAGAAAAATAATAATACCTAATAAACTTTATATCTCAATACAATGTATACAAAAAAATAAGGTTACATTTACATACAAAATTATTACAATTACTGACTGACGCTTGTACTAAGCTCTGGGCTTGTGTTGCTAATCGCTATGTTCTCACTCGTAGAGAGGATAAAATATTGGTATGCACTCATACTTGACAAATTTAAAATTGTGGTGCTGCAAAAATGTACTAGCTTTCTAGATTTAGGAGAAACCAATAAACAACATCATAAAGTTAATGGAAAATGTGAAAAATATAGATGAAAATTTACCTCTAATCGTAAAAGATTTTTAATTAAAATGTTTTGACCTAAAAAACCTACGCAACTTAGCATTATTGCGTTCTAATTAGCTTTATATGAGCCCAATGTTTTCTGTGAATATTATTCCAACAATAAGTCGAGTATGTAGTACAAATCTAAAAAGCTCGGTCATCCTCTTTCACGGTATTCATGTGGAAAGGCTGTAAAATATTTTATCATATTTAAACACACGCGCCGGCATTATTTCCTTTACATGCATTCATTCTAACGAGTGTCTGCTAGTGTCTTTTGTATACGCTCTATGAAAAATAATCAAATCCACGCTTCCTTCTTATACATCGCCAGTACACTGCCATACTCACACTGCCGGAATGAAATTAAAAAGTTTCACTAAATATACTAAATATTAAATGGCATATTAAAAAAATATTTTATATTAATATTAATTTCACACATTTCTGGCTTATAGCAGGCAGAGGAAATATAGTGTCAAGGCATTCTTCTCTACAAGCACCGCCCATTTTCCAATTTTTTGCGTATTGAGTGGCTGTGAACTCAACGCTGTGTTTTAGTACTATCAACTTACTTCTTTTATATTAAGAAACATATTTTTTTAATCCATGATAGCCATATAACCAATATGTCTAAATGTTTCTCATAAATCTTTTTGATTTATAACTACTTTATAGAGTGGAACTCCCTGCCTGCTGAACTGTTCCCCGACAAGTATAACCTGGCCCTCTTTAAAGAACGAGTGAATAGGCACTACCTAGGCAAGGCATGCTCCACCTTCGTTCACATCGTCACTTACCACCAGGTGAGATAGCGGACAAATGCTTGCCTATCAACAACAAAAAAAAATCAAGTCATCATTTTGTGTATGCTATCACATCTTTTGATTTAAATATACATTTTTAATAGATTTCACATTGCCACCGCAACAGCGACTCTGTTCAAGGTATATGAATATTCTTTAAATATTAATTTCATTGCCGTCAGTCGCAACAGCGAAACCACCTCTTAACAAGCGCTCAGCCGCGAAGCCGGTCAAAGGCCGTAACGCACTCCACTCCCCCTATTCCTTCCCATTCAGGGCTCACTTACAACTGTATGGCACTCGCTGCCTCTTTTATTTCATATCAAATATTTCTTGCTTTAAACTTTTTTTTAAGAAACCTTATCTTTTTTTTTAAAAAAAATATCTTAAAGAAAACTCACAGCGTGGTTTTTATTTATTTACGCTTTAAATATTTACAAAGCGTAAGTGTATTCGACATATTGAATGAATGGAACGAGTGGAGCTACTTTTCTGTGGAATGTATATTTTATAAAATAGAAATAAAGTTTATCTAACTTTCACAAAATTCCTGTGACAAGAAGCGGAAAAACACAGAAATTTACTGTTAAAACAAACTAAGTTCTGAGCAATTCCATTATAAAATAAATATAAACTCAATTTTGAGCAAATAATAAGTAATGTAATAAAAATACATTATTCGAAACGAGATCCATTTCGGGCTGAAATTACAACAGAAACAGGTTAAATTTTTACTAAACAAGTATCACGTCTTTCCCGTTACACAATTTCAAAAACTACAAGCGAGTTTAGATCTTTTTTCTTTTAACATAAAGTACATTTTCGTGTGGAGGCTATATCTATTTCACGTATGAGTAGATCGTCCGGTGGAAGCGGACCGTGAAAGCGGATAGTGTAATATCAAAAGTCGCGGTAACAGTGACGGCGATTTTCAATATTGTTATTGTTTCTCAACTTTCCGTTGTCAATTTTCGATACTTAATGTCTCGAAGACGTATTAAATGGCGGAACTCAGTACCCGCCATTTGTCTACCAAAGGGGAAACAAAATAATGAAAATATTGACGATATTATTTAAATTATTGCAGAAATTAAGAAACAAACAAACGGACGGTATTTTGGCTACTTGTAGATAATTTACTACTCTCAATATATTTTGTATCTGATCTATAATTGCTTCTACGGAACCCTTCATGTGCGAGTCCGACTCGCACTTAGCCACTTTTATATGACTTTCAGTGTCCCTTATTTTTTTAACGTGATAACTTCTTGTACATAAATCCATAAACACCGCGCACGAAAAGGCATGACTAAATGTCACGTTCTACATGAGCAGCGAGTGCAAGCGAGATGAACAAGTGAAAAAGAGGCACGAACGGCCTAAGCGTCTTCTAGTGACGCTTGTAATTAATCTGGATTTCAAGAGTGGAAATCGTACCCATAACCATCGTGCTTACAGTCAAGCACAGTACCATAGCCAGGTATACACATGCTCGCTTATATATATGAACATAGAACATATTATATTACATGAAAAGATTTCCAGTATGTTGAAGAACGTTGCCAATATCATATTGGTATGTAATTTCAGCGTCTCGCTTTGAACGGCACAAATCATTTTTATTGTATAATATCTTATTATTAAATTCAAAAGGGAATATTGAAATATTTTATTGAAATAACTTTAAATGGCTTATAAGTAAGTAACTTAATTAAAAAGTATATTTGTTAACTAAGACTTGTGTTCAATAAATTTTAGGTAGAGTAGTTTGTTAATTCTTTTTATTGGCATAATTGAATATTCTTTTTTTTATTTAAACGCAAAGTAATACGTCTCGTCCTAGTATGTTGAATTTTGGTATATACTTCTTAACTAAAACTCCTATAGGAACGAATCAAAACAAACTTATGATTCACATATGATTGAATAATTATATGATATGATATAAAAAAAAATTAAAAACATTATTTTCAAAATAAAAAAAATATCAAACATGTAATTTCAAACACGTTTCCTCCCATCTAATATAATACTGAATTAATATGCACTTCATTGTTTTGCAACTACAATGCTACGACGAGAACTGAGAGGTTACACAGGCACTTCCTCTATAGATATCGAACGTGATTCCTACAATAAAGTACCAACTGTATGGTATATGCAATACTGTAGAAGCCTTCTAAGCTGATTACTTAAAAATTTTAAGTTAAAATATATGAATAGAGTTAATTTAATAGTGAAAAGTAATAAATTAAATTTAAGAGCTCCACGCTGTATCCCGCACGAAAGATACAGAGGGAATCTAATGCTAAGACACTTTGTTTAACTTATTTTTTTAAAGGTGCTTGAGTTATTATTTTTACTTGTAAATAAGAAGTTTACTGTACCCTACACGTTTATAGTTGTGGGTTCAAACTCCATTTGGAACGTGAGTAACGTATTAGTTAGGTTTTCCTTTAAAGTAAGTTTTAATTATATCAACATTTTTACAACTTCTTATTAAATTTAATATTAAGACTAGGGATTCTACATACAAATAATTATCTTATAAAAAATAAACCTAGTAGAACCGATCGTTATTTATAATATTCCTAGTTTGTTACTTAATGGCGTCTCAAGTAATTGCGCTCGCCGACTATTCAATTGACTTTGAGTGTTTTATAGAAAAACTTCGAGGTTAGTTGCATTTATTGGAGAAGTCTGCATCGAACATTGAGAACAGGCTGGTAATGAAGATAACTATCGTATAAAAAGTTAATTGGAAATATGTTAGATTTACAAATAAATATAAATAAGAGTAGAAAGTTATTTAATCATAATATTACACAATTATATTTTATTTAGAGTAAATAATAAATAAGACAAAACGCAGCATATCTTATAATGTTATTAATGTATTGAATTGGACCGATAAGGGGAAAACGGAGAGTATTAACATTGAGTTCTCTCTGTCTATACCTCTATACAAGATTTGAGCAGTAGTGATATGCTAACTATAAATTAAATTAGACTTTCGCCTATCAAAAGTTATTCCTGAATTATTATCTAAAAATATATATTAAAGTAATATAAGTGTTATAGTAAAGTAATACTGGCTGGTTTCACTCGAAGCGTTCAACCTTTGAGGTTAAAGCAGTAAATTCTCAGTTCCAAACATTCCTCTCGAGTCCCGATATAGACTACTTGCAGTTAGGTCTCTATCTAGAGTCGCCTGACGCAGTTTCAATTTCATTGAAATCTATATTTAACCGAACGACAATTTCATATATAACCACATTTGTATGAGAATAGGTTTATCTTATTACAATCCATATATTTTGTATTGAAATACATTTATAATAAGTAATTTAATAATAGAAGCAGAGAATTAATCAATTTATTGATACTATCATGAAGCAAGGCTGTAAACGCGACGGTTGTGGGTTCGATTTCTCCTCAAAAGTATGAATCATTTTTATTTCCTCGCTGTAGTAACAAGACATTATGCAGCGTTGAGTACCACCGCGCAACAAGCAATACCCTGAAAATTTGAGGGAAAGCGATAAACGGAGTGCCTTAGCACTACGTACACGATATAGAGAGTGAAGCTGAACAAAGAAAAAAAAATACGGAGTTATTTCAGCTGTGCCTTTTATGTCCTCGTTATTTTGTTTTTTTTTTATTAAACTAATGGTTTTAAATGATTTAATACATTACAGTATACAACTTTTCACCACAAATCTTAACAAGATATCAGTGAACTGAAGCTATTTCCAATTGCACAGAAGGAATTCAATAGTTCCGGATCGTGAACACTTCTAAGGAATTTCCGGGCGGCCTGCGACCCGGCGCTCGGCGTCGCGTTTCCAAAGCACTGATGCGATTATCGCCTAGCTTGTAACCTAGTACTTGCTCACGACGGCGTTATGAGTACTTAGTACTTACCTTTGTCAGGTCAAACGTAGGGTTACTCGTTTATATATCTATATATGTTTATATTTATATACATAAAACTCTTCTGTTACTTAGTGACTGATAGACAACGAAATACAAATGATACGTCGGACGGATCGGTCTTTGAAAGTCGAAATTTGGTTTTCAGGTAGGTGAGTATTTCCTATGGCAACAGAAAAGACGGGACTTTTCGATTTAAAATCCACGCGAATAAAGTTGCGGACGATCTCTATATCTATATGTATATAGAGTTTAAAAATGTATTAATTAAATATCTAAAAAAATAAATATCTAATTTTACTTCTCCGAACAGTAAATGAACCTACAACCAACGTATATACAATCAAATAATGTCTCATAAACTTGTGATGAAATTATAAAAAGCGTGTTCTTACTTAAAGTGAAATTTCATTTTAAATTGTAAGTATCGTTAGTCAGGAAACCGTGGCGTCTCTCGTCGTCTCGCGCAGCATCCGCTTTGCGAACCGAGGCGACTTGTATTTCGTATATTTTGAATGCTGCAATTATTATTTTCAAAAATGTTTTTATATAATATAAACTTCTTGTATTTGAAACTTATATTTATCCAAAACTCTTTCTTTATTTCCTCGCTCTGATAATAAGACAAAACACGGCGTAAAGTTCCACCACTGAACGCGCAATGTCTCGGAAATTGGTCAGAAAACCGAAAACAGAATTTCTCTAAACTGAAAGTAAAAAAAACATTAATATTAACTTAACTGCTTTATTTCTTAGAAATTTTCTTCATATATTTTACATATAAAATATTAAATAAATATATGATATTAGATCCGCTGAAAGAAAAAACAGGGGGTATTTGTGAAGAGCTAATGTCATGGCATACAAAGAGGTCAAGAGGCCCTTCGAGGAGGAAAATTGTGAGATCGAGGACTTCCTGCTCGCAATTGTAGAGTCGTCCCCTCCTTATTAGCGAGCGAGGATTAATCAGGGCTTACAGCTTGCTCCTTTAAAAGTGGATCTTGAATCAGATCTGTTTCGCTTCGATTATTCCACATTTCATACTATTAGTAAGTACTATTGTTAACGTTGCTTTAATAGAAACAAAAAAATATGGTTAATTTTGTAAACAGATAGAATTTTTTTAAATATTTAACGCTGACTTTTTTACTTCAGAATATCTTGTAAATTGGGGAGAAAGCGTGAAAAAATTGCGGAACGATGGACCCCACATGGCGGAACTTAACGCTGCAAACCTTGGCCCTATAAGTTATTTTACATTAATAACAATTCTATGAATAAATTATGTTTCTAAACTAATAATTAACGAGACAATCAATACTACATTAAGATAACGAAGACAAAGCCCGTCCATTTGCGTAAACGTAATCCTCGCTTAATCATATCTAAGACAATATCTATGCAAATGTATAATACATGTAGATATATATTGTGTGCAAGGCCTCGTTCCATGCCTTTGAAACAGTTTATATTGTTAAGGTGTATAGGTCAGCTTCACGCTGTATCCCGCACACAGCAGGGTAGGCAGAGGGAACCTAGTGTTAAAACACTCCGTACCCAACTTTCCGCCGAATTCTGGAGGCATTGCATGATGCATAAAGATCTTTTGATTGCGTTGAATTAGAAGCTTGATATTTTATGCTCCAAAGCAATGACATAATTTTTTAATTACAAGTACGAGATCTTTAAATAAATAATATTTACAGACTAACAAATGGACCACAAAGTGATCTTTTACGAGTTTCGTGTTTACTTACGTACGGAACTCTAAAAAGAAAATGATATTTCTTATTAAATAATTTTCCAAATATTCTTGTTTACAGCCGTGTAATGAATTTGCCTAATATATAACATAAAATATGTAAGTTATTTTTACTCCAATCCCAGGATAAAATTAATAAAAATAACCACCACGAAGTGTATTATCCTGAAAATACCCAATCAGGCCTCGGTAAATATAAGCAGGGGATAATTGCACCAAACTGAAAGGCTCGGTTACACAAAGAATAGACAATAAGAGCGGAATGACCCCTGACCAGCTGACGGCGGTGCTCGAATCTATTTGTTCGCGACAGCTCGACGCGAAGCATCGGTCGCGGACTTGTAACGACGTGACTACGATTTGTTTAATTAGGTAATGAGTGACGTCATACCACTATCGTAGTTCTTGAGTGTTTATTATTAGTATTTTTGTAAATTAGTAATATTTTTGTTATATAATGAATAGTTCATGGATAGAATTATAAATAGATTTTATATCGCTCTTCGTTTTATATAATAATTTTCGAGATTGTATAGCTTTCGTATAGTTTTACTATGATTCACCGTATTATTCGCATTTCGAGTTAAAAATAACTTCCGTATATTAAATTTTATTATTAGTTATTGTTTATCATAGTTTTATACAGTTAAATAACACATTTATATACACTGAATGCTTGTAAATAATTATTGAGAGATTTTTTATCATAATTTATTCTGTGAATTTCGTCATAGTTTTCGCCTTTGTCGTAATTTTATAATAGTAAATAATTAAATATTGTACTGTTTTATATATCGTTAAATAGACATTTTTGTATACTTTCGATATGTGTAAATTGCAGATCTCTCGCATAGATAGTTGTTGAAATATAAATGTAAATGTGTGATAATCATAGTAAAAATTGTTGAGTAAATAAAGATAAAACGGCTCGGTGGCTCGCGGCTCTCGTTACCGTTTAGCTCCGCGCAACGAAGCACTATGGACAATGGTAGAACAACGGCAGATCAAAAGTCATTTTTTCAAAGTAGTCCCTGATGCACTATTTTTTTTTAATTAATAGTATAAGAGTGGAACTTTAATATTATGAATTATTTTTTCGTGAATTACATTTGGAATATATATTTATTCTTCGTGAAAAATTATAATTTGTGAGAATGTCTATTTCAGGTTGTTCACTTTGATACTTTAAACATAATTTCCTTAAAAAAATGAGCAAGTAAGTATAAAGTGTTATATATTTTTGAAGAGCCCATAGTATGTAGATTTTAAAACAATTATTATATTGTGGATATTGTGACTATATTTTTATAAAAAATATTAACAATAAGTGAAGAGAAAAAAGGTACGTATTTAAAGTTCATCGAGACTTTTAACAGTTACCGACGTCTCCCGACGCGTTATATTTGATATTGTTTTATAGTCCACATATTCATAAATAAGATTTACCAAAAATCAGCTGCAGAGACCTGCAGACTGAGAAGTTATCACGAAAACTCCGATACAAGTCAGGGGACACGAAAACTCTATCTATTGTAGTTTCTAATGTTTTACTATTTAATTGATTAGATTGCGGTAAATTTCCATAAAATTATTGTTATTTATTGATAAAAGGACGTTTTATCTTCATTTTGTACACATTTTGCACAATCATTTATTCACACTACCCTCATTTATGAAATTATATGAAGAGTGAATTAATTTAAAAACTATTACAAATTAGTAATGAAATTACTAACAGACGTTTGATTATTAAGTGTTTTTACTAAATTTCAAAATGACGAATACTTTTAGTGTTCCAAGCGTGAATTATTACTCCCATACATTGAAGGTGCAGGGTTTACGTTCAATAGGAGAAGAATTAGCACCTCTTTAAATTATTTGAGGTTCCTGGTAAAGATTTTATTGATTGAAAAATTACTTATAGGTCCCGACTGTTCATCCTAATAAACTATTGGGCTTGTTAATTTCTTTTCAGATTTATGCAGTCGGGGTGTTTGTTTTTTAATAAATATTTTTTTATTTTTCAAATTTTTGTTAGGAGTCATTATGGTAATGATAATCATGATATACCTTTTTGAAATCCTCATATTGAGCTCTTGAATTTGATACCCATATTGTGGTATACGAAACCAAAAATTTTTTTTTCACTAAGTCCTATGGCGTCCCACAGCCGCCATGATTATCATTTTTTAACGTCACCTATCTAAGAACACTTGGGCTGCTAAAGCGAATATAACGATACCTCAATTATGTAAATCCGTTCAGCGGTTCTGGAGATACAAGGTAATAAAGAATATTGCATACATACATACGTACATACATACATATAAAATACGCGCGAAAAACATAACTCTTCTTTAGCAGTCGGGAATAATAATAAACTAATTTAATAATACATTTTTACTATTATTCCTTTAATTTTTACTATTATTTACTGAAAACTTTTCTTTTCATTATTTTTTTATATATATATTCTCCAACAAAAGTATAATATCTGAAAGTCACCTAACGCACTATTTCATACTTTATGCTTGTGCAAAAATTCAATTGTTTATCTTAACAAATAAAAAAGTTATCGATTTTTGATCTGATACAGACCTCGATTTCCCATAGTGCGAAGGTGCGCGTCGGGTGAGACAGAGATAGTCGTCGGCGGTAAACGGTGAGCACAGCGAGAGGAAGATAGGATCGGAACAAGACACGAATAGAGAAGCCGACAGTCACCGACCGTTATACAGTGATCAACATCTTGTTTCAATATCCTGTTTCTACATCCTGTTTCAGTATCTTGTTTCAATGTATAGCTTGAACGTCTTAGTAGAACGTCTTATTGGAGCGTTCTTATCAGAACGTCTCATTAGAACGTCTTGTTAGAGCGTTCTTATTAGAACGTCTTACTCGAACGTCTGATCACTCGGCATACTCCGGGTCCCCATGATCTGGAACCTATAGTGTACAGGGCGTCAGCGGCTCATTCACTTGAGTTCCGCCCGTCCGGTACACTATTGAATTAATCAAAGCCATTTGTTTCGCTGCATCCTGCCTAAATGTCAACATCGCTCTACGTCGTTGTATGTGAATGTGTTTGTATTTATCTAACAATATTCTTTTCGTCTATATGTATAAAACTGCTATGTTACTGAGGTCCTGGCAGATAAGGTACAGATGAAATTACTGGACTTATCGAATTTTGCATGAAGATAAGTCAGAAAGAGTAGGGAAGCACTGAAAGAAGATTTCTTCTTAAAATATTCTTACTCCCTTCGCGATAGAATATCTTCAAAATGTTTTACTTTAGTATAGCCCGTATACGACCTATGTATATACTTATACACGATATTCTTGATTATACACTTCTATACAAAAACTATAATGCTAATACATATGTATATTTATATAACATATTATTATTGTGTGAATATGTATTATTTTCTTAGAAATTTATAAACACAAAGAATAATTCCTTAAAAGTTATAATATTATTGTATCAATTACTCACTAAGCTTAGAAACACAGTCTTGCCCAGAGTTTACAATCTAGGCACTCTATAAAAATGTCCGACCGAAGCAGAAAGCAAGAATGTCAGGTGAAACAAAACTAAAGAATGATATTTCACAGAAAAGAACTAAAATTGGACGTTTAAGTTACTTGTGGGAGTTGTAGTACTGATGTTTTACTATTAAAAGAACTAATTCATTTTAAGCTTAATATATCTAGTTTTTTCTTAAGACTAATAGATATTAGTGCCTACTTGCCTTGTTAATATATGTAAATGTGTGGCGACATATGTGAAAGTGGAGGAAAATTAGGTTAAAATCATGAGGATCCCTAAAAGGCATGTTGTATGATTACCTATGACGAGGACGAGGTGAAAGAGGTATGCATGGACCGTAGCGCATTTGGCGCATTGTTCTCGAAAGATAAATTGGAATATAATAATATCGAAAACAAAGTACAAGAGTTCATAGATAGACTGTGCAAGCTATAGGACTTGGCAATCAAGAAAACCAAAGAAATAACAAAAGTACATTCACTAAATAGCAGAACTAAATAAACAAAGTTATCCCAACCTAATTTCAGAGAACAGTGGAACTTGGCAAAGGCAAAGAGGTAAAAGGACCTGTAATAGATGTTTTATGGTCGAGTTTGATGGCGGCGTAATTTCACGGCTGGCCACAGATCAGGAGTCGACGCTAATTAAGCCTTGCTAATTGAAAACACAAAGTTATATGGACTATGTATTGGGAATAGAATATGTAAAACATTTATATTTCTAATGGATTAATCGTTGGTATTTATTCTGTTCATATCGAGTTATTTTTTTCAGGTTTTTGATGTATCCCGTATATAGCAGGGTAGATAGAGGGAAGCCAGTGTAAGGACATTACGTTTGCCACGTTCCGTCTAATTTTTCCAAAGAATGTGGTGATAGTGGTGGATCTCAACGCCGCTCTTTGTATCGGTACCAAAGCGAGGAAATTAAAATAATTTAATACAACGTTTTTTTATAATAATTAAGAACTTAAACCCTACCAAAGGGTATTGGTATATTCATATTAAATATACCTAAAAAAGAAATGTCCAGACATTCTTCTGCCCTTCAAAGTCCTAACTTATGTATATGGATAAAAAAAGTTTACAATTTCCTTCCTTCACATAAATTAATAAAATTACATAAGATATTTCACCTACAATGCAACATATATACGCACACATATATATTGAAGAAAAACATTTGAAAAACTATGAACACTCATTCTAATAAGAAAAGAGAGTTCAAACTAAAACGTTGTTCTACTATAGTGAGAAGGCAATTGACCATCAAGTTCTACTCGACCCCGATCTCCCTTACCAGGGGGTAACAGGGTAACATAGGGGTATCGGGGGTACTGTACAGGCGATGCTAATCTCATCAGGCTTTGCCGCGCGACTGCTCGCAGCCGTAACATGAGACGCCGCCGCTACGTCTAGGAATTTGCAGCTAATACGATTTAAGAAATTATAGCTTAAGTAACTTGGTTATCTGTTGCTTAACTTGTTTGTAAATAACTGTTTGATAATATTTTTATACTATATAAAATATGTGAAATATTTTTTAAAAGACTTTATTTTGCGTCATACACATGTGTCATACACAAGTCTATTAGGCCAAGTCGGGTAAAAGCTATTATAGCAATAAATGAGGTAATTATTTTTTATTGTTATACGAATTATCATAGCATTTTCTAAATTATGACAATATTATTCTATATATTCAAAGTATAGAACTGAATATCAGCACTTGTTTAGAGGACAAACATTGAGACATTAAACACCTGGAATACTATCTCTACATTGGTAGAAACTAGAAAACGAGCTGACTAATCATTCTTCTTTGCCTTTTCTATAGTGTACAGTAGAAAATTGAAAACGAAAAGTCAGACATTTTCTTGTTACAATACACGTTATAAGGTAAAGTGAACTTTTAGAAGAGTATGTAGCACCCATTTTAATATTTGTAGAGTAAGCGTAGTCCCATTGTAACTCGTTGTGTTAGTTTTTATTCAATTATACAGTTTAGTTCTTTTATTCCAGCTGCTTTTACAGCTCTAATTTTAATATTATTCTTTTATATGTAATTTCGTTTGTAGTAAAAATATATGTATAATAAAATTAATTATTTTAGAAAATTTCTACTAAGAGGATTTCATTCAAATTCAAATTCAAAATATTCTTTATTCAAATAAACTATAAAAGCACTTTTGAATCGTCGAATGTACATGTCAACAAAAAGCTACCACCGGTTCGGAAGGCAGTTCTGCTGAGAAGAGCCGGCAAGAAACTCAACAGTTGCTCTTTTCAAAGTCAATGGTATATTTTACTATTACAATAGCTGGCAGATATTCTGCCTGACATTCAATAGACATTAATTCCATACATGTTTATTCTCTAAATATTCTTACACAGTGAAATACGCTTTACTTGTTAGAATTTTTTTTACAGATATTTTAAATTTTTGTAGTGGCAAACTAAGAATACACTGCGGAATTTTATTATATACACGTATACTCAGACCCATAAAGGATTTATTAACTTTTTGGAGGCGAAAACTTGGTGTAACACACATTATTTACACATTTTAACAATGCTTAAATTATTTTACAATTTTTACAATACAAATAAAGGAAAACATTCGAAAAGTGAAAGCTTTAGGGAATTTCATAGAAAAAAAACATCTTTTATTCCAATCACAACTTAGAGTTTGAAACTGAATCAGAAGTTAACAAGGATCATACCATTTCACCTGCCTACGTCCAGCCATTTGCTGCGAACAGATGATATTGAAGAAATAAAATAATTTTTGATGTCTCAAGCAATTTCCCGAAGCCATTTTGTGAACAAAGTCGCGTCCACAAACGACGTCGTTGCCTCAGAACGTTCCCGCGCGAGGAAACGACCGAACTTGTCACAGTTATTTATAATTTTCTTTGCTTTATGGCTTGTAGATTTTCGCTCGGCTACATTATATGATGGTACAGAAAAGAAAAGTTTATTTTTAAAGGCTTAACACACCACTAAATGCGGCGTTTAGTTCCGCAAGTTTTAGTCGCGAAGTTTAGGGTAGATTCTCTTAAATCTCCGCAGTTTTTGCTATTCCTCATGCTATGTGCGGGATAAAGCGTGTTTCTGAAAAATTACACATAATTATATAAGCATTTGATTAGAAAATAATTTTAATTAGTACTAAGAAAACGAGGTCTGTTATCTTTTTATGAGTTCTAGTTCATTCTCAGTATCTAGTTAATTTTCCCACAGAGTGTGCTCTATATTAAAAGATGAGAGGACTGATATGGCAATTGCTTAATAATATAGCTATTCGTAACAATGTTCATATTCATGCAGCATGTGTATTTTTCAAAAAAGAAATGAATTCTGAAGGTATTGCGTGTTAAGTGGCGGAAATCAACGCCACGCTTTACCTAGTTACCAGAGCGAGGAAAAGAAAATATAAAATATTTAATTTCCTCAAATGGGAATGGAATCCACAACCCTTAAAGTTTACAGTCACACGCTTGTGCCCCTGAGCCACCACTGGACTCATTTTATCATCATTTACCACATTTAACCGATTATTTTAGTCTATATAATATATAACACTCTTTTATTACTAAGTAACTAGACAACGCACAGCACTACTAGAAACTACTAGAATTAAGGAGTGTAGAGAACCATTAAGAGAATATTTCCCAAAATTCCTATGGGAAAATGAAAATCGCAATTTTCAATTTTATGCTTTAAAATTCAATATTAATTAACT
This sequence comes from Heliconius numata, assembly GCA_016802625.1. Classification (NCBI taxonomy): domain Eukaryota; kingdom Metazoa; phylum Arthropoda; class Insecta; order Lepidoptera; family Nymphalidae; genus Heliconius; species Heliconius numata. The sequence goes on along the minus strand of JAEBDU010000011.1, from coordinate 440,620 downwards.
TCACTATATACAAGTAAACATATAACATTCTAACTAACACACACAATAACTATTGTTTCTGATTTAATACACAAAGTGTACTCAGCACAGTTCGGTGGCGGATAATAACGGTACGCTCGCGGCGCTCCAGCCATCCAATATTTGCTTTATTGATCTCCAAGACATCGTTCTGAGAGCTCCGAGAGCCGGCTCCTTTAAAGCAAAGAGATATATAACCTTGTGAGAACAATTACAAAGGATATTATATACTAGCTTATTTAAACTACGTGGTTGGTGCTATAGTAACGTAGATACACGTAGACACGTATATATGTAACTAGCGGACGCGCGCAGCTTCGCTTGCGTATTTAGGAGTGAATTCTAATAACCCATGAAACATGTGTTCAATGAAATATTTTTAAGAGTCAAATTTCAAATTTTATAAAAATCGGTGGCGATTTAAAGATTTTTCCATACAAACATTCAACCCCTTATTTGCACCCTTAGGGGGTGCATTCTAGAAAACCATGCAACACATATTTAATGAAATATTTTTAAGAGTCAAAATATCAAATTTTATAAAAATCGGCGGCGATTCAAGAATTTTTCCATACAAACTTTCAACCCTTTACTTGCACCCTTAGGGGGAGAATTCTAGAAAACGATGAAACATATATTCAATTAAATACTTTTAAAAATCTAAATTTCAAATTTTATAAAAATTTGTGCCGATTAAATTTTTTTTCCATACAAACTTTGAACCCCTATTTCACCCCTTTAGGGTTAAAATTTTTCAAAATCCCTTCTTAGTGGATGTCCAGATTACGAAAGTAAACATCTGTCCAAATTCCACGTTCCTACGCACAGTGGTTACGGCTGTGCGTGCGTCTTACTTCAGTCAGTGAGGACAAGTCCTTTTATATATATAGATGTACTAGCGGACGCGCGCAGCTTCGCTTGCGTATTTAAGGGTGTATTCTAATAACCCATGAAACACATCAATGAAATATTTTTAAGAGTCTAAATTTCAAATTTTATAAAAATCGGTGGCGATTTAAAGATTTTTTCATACAAACTTTCAACCCTTTATTTGCACCCTTAGGGGGTGAATTCTAGAAAACCATGAAACATATGTTCAATTAAATATTTTTAAGAGTCTAAATATCCAATTTTATAAAAATCGGTGGCGATTTAAGAATTTACCCATACAAACTTCCAACCCCTTATTTGCACCCTTAGGGGGTGAATTCTAGAAAACCATAAAACATGTGTTTAATTATATACCTTTAAGAGTCTATATTAAAATTTTTATAATAATCGGTGACGTTTTAAAGATTTTTCCATACAAACTTTCAACCCCTTATTTGCACCTTTAGGGGGAGAATTCTAGAAAACGATGAAACACGTGTTCAATTAAATACTTTTAAAAATCTAAATTTCAAATTTCATAAAAATCGGTGCCGATTTAATTTTTTTTCCATACAAACTTTCAACCCCTATTTCACCCCTTTAGGGTTAAAATTTTTCAAAATCCCTTCTTAGTGGATGTCCAGATTACAAAAGTAAAGATCTGTCCAAATTTCGCGTTTCTATCATCAGCGGTTACGGCTGTGCGTGCGTCTTACCTCAGTCAGTGAGGACAAGTCCTTTTATATATATAGATATTATTAATAAACTTGTAATAACGTAGATACGTAGATATGTAATCTATGTATTTCAAACTTGCATCCCATTCGCAGCTTTGTACGTACGTTATATTATAACCAAATTTTATGAAATTTGATGCGATTCACATTCCAGAAAATGAAAAATGTTTTCATTTTTATTTCTGTGTGGGGAAGAGAAGTGTCTTAATTGGACAATTTTCGCATGGAGTGTCTTAACACTAAATTTTCGGGTTCTCTTTGCCTGCCCTGCTGTATGCAGAATTATAAATAGTTATTTTTTGAAATAGAGAAATTAATTAATCTTTATTGCATTTGAGTATATCATTTTTTTTTTAATTTCGAATAATTTCGCGTTATATAATTTAAGAGTAGAACTATAAATCTAACCAAATGACAAGACTCATTGAAATAGGGTTGTCAATATAAGGATTCAATCCTAGTAATATTTTTGTCTCTTTACGTTGCACGTCGAGTAATAAACGCCAAGGCTAATGCTATTTCATTTACCCTTCTCTATTCACCCCACGCTTTTACACCTTAGAAATACTCTTTTATGATCAGTTTGTCATTTATGTTCTTTACTAGTGATATACTCTTATATTTCTTTAATATCGACAATTTTTTATTTCATATATTTTATTTAACAATAAGCAAGAACAAAAAGTCGTGTGGTAGCGTCTGGCTGTAAACTCGGCAGCTGTAGATTCGATTACTTTTCAAAGATATAGATTAGTTCATTTCTCCGGGTGGTAAGGGAAACCACTAATCACCACGAAATATCTTGAATCGGAGAGCTTTTAGAGTTTCAATTCTATTAAATTCAATTCAATTCTATTAGCAATTTCTATTAAAATTAAGTATAATTTCTCTTAGTTTTATACTGTAGTTATTTTCTCACATGTTCGTCGAATAACTCGCTTTGTTTCTAAATGTTTCATTTATACAATCGGAGTTGTCGGTTACATTGTCTAGTACAATCGAGTCAGAGCGACGTTTTGTTTACAACATCCTCTTAAGCGCGCTCGAGCATATTCGCTGGATCCACCTCGCGCCTCGGGATGCTGAATATTATGAAATATGTATATTTCTGTACAATATTTTGTATAAATTCATACTGAGATAGAGAGAGAGAAAGAGTGTTAATATTATGATTTTTTATGTAAAATTATTATTATTTGCAAAATAAAGAAGCTACCAAATATATCGTGAAATTTCACTTTCCATTTGTTTCAAAGGAACCTAGTGTTAAGAGTCCGTCAATTTTCGAAACATTCCATGTTGAACAATCGAACTTATGGTCTTCTTGCTGCACTGTGAAAATGAAAATAATTCATTCCCTCGGATGGGAATTGAACCCACAACTATCGCGCCAAGAACGGCTTCATCATATTTTTATATATTTTGTGAAAAAGTTATTTAATTCAACATACAATAAAATCTAGTTGCTAAATTATTTTATTATTTCTAGTTTCAGAAAGCCAAATTTTTAAAGAAAATAAGTAAATAATTAAATTTACTGTTAAGCTCCTCCTTATTAAAACGACAAAATATAAATATATTTACAAATAAAACATAAAGTATTTTATCTCTATATTAAAGCAACATTATCTTTAAAACTGTACAAATCTCACAATATATTGTATAAGATACAGTCATACGGAATGTACTAAATGTTTATTTTGACTTCTTTACCGCTACGACGTTTATAGCGACATAAACTACCGTCCGTAATGGATGAACAGATTTCTACGTTTTATTTTATTTTTATTAGAAAAGTTAAATGAAAGCTGTATAGGATTGTACATACTAAATATATAATATTGTTAGAGTTCTCGTATAAAAGTGGGTATATGTGGGTGTTTATTTTAAAATCGCTAACCGCTTCCGATTTCTAACAACAACGTAAACACGACGATTATGGGTTCGATTCTCATTCAATAGAATGTTTCTTTTTAGTTTTCTCTAGGTCTGGTAACAAGCTAAGGTCCAGCGTTAAGCTCACCATTTAACATAGTAAGGAAACCAAATGAATTATAACTAGGTTCCTTTCTACTACATCTTACCTACTAGGCTATATGCGGGAAACAGTGTGAAATTTAAAAAAGTCTCAGATTACGTTAAATAATTCCTATCATTATAACATTTAAAATTTTATACCTTTTTACACTAATTTATGACCTTCTACACAGAACTCAAAGTTAAATATAACATAACGCTCAATAATGAAATTGTAATCCTGTGTAAAAGCTTCAAAGAGGCACCAGAGCTTGTATTGGAAACTTGAGTGATGGAATAATATTTTCAGTATGTTTTACCTTTACGTATCTCACTCTCCATTACTCTATAATAAACATGTTACTTATTAAATAACCTAAGCCAATGAAAACTACTCAATAAGGAAATGGGGAACAAAATACAGATTTTTTTTTCTTTCGAGAGGAGGATCGGAACTAAAAAACCACGTAACAGCCATACATTTTCCAACCCCACCACAATGCTGTTATTAGTATACCAAATATAAATGGTAAGCTAACATAACATTTTTCCTTTTTCGTCATAGAAATCTGCCTTTATAGAGTGCAGTCCGTTTTCCCGAAGCAACTGCTTTACTTTGTGCGGTCTAATGCATCCTGCAGACGACCAGCTCCAACGCCTGATTCTAGGAAGTCTTCGCTTCTTTTTATGTCTACGCAAATGGCTTTGACTGTGAATAATATCATACATCTCAAAATGAAAAATGAGAAAAATATATTTTAATATTTGAGCTTTAATAAAAAGTCGTATTTTTTAAGAAATAAAATATATGAAACATCGCAGCACAATCTGGAAGTTGTTTGAATTCGCGTTAGTTGTGGGTTAATTTTCTACGTGCGCGATACAAATATTTTTAACTAACCATTTATAACTCTATGTCCCATTTTGTTTTGTTAACAGAGCGAAAAAAATAAAATAATTGATTTCCCCAAGTGGGAATTGAACCCATAACTAACAAATGCGAAGTGAAGAACGAAGTAATAATAGTAAGGCGACGACAACCTTCCAAAATATGTAATAAGTTTAATCGATAATAAAAAATGTATTATAATGACACAAGTATCACTTACATTCTCCACTCTTGGTGGCAACACCCACATTCTCATACACTTTATGACGTAATGATTGTTTCACTCATGTTTTACGAGCGTCTTACACTCGGCTCAGTGCTCATAAATGTAATGTACTGTAAACGGTATGTGTTTTATGACCGTATATGTAAGTTGAAGGAAAAATATTATACTTTGATGTGCGTATGAAGTACGTTCGTTACTAAGTCAATATAATTTAGGCCGTCATAGTGTAGTGGCACAAGCGTGTGACTGTTAAAACGATGGTTGTGTGTTCGATTTCCATTCGGGGGAATAAATTAATATTTATTCATATCTTCATTTCTTCGCTCTTGTAACAAGGCAAAGCGAGGCGTTCAGTTCCACCATTCAACACACAATACCACGAAAATTCGGCAGAAAGTGGGGAACGGAGTGTCTTAACCCTGGGTTCAGTCAACTTATCCTGCTATAAAAAATATAGATACCTAAACTTATAATAAAATCTGAGAAATAAAATATTTTTATTCAAGTAATAAAATGAAGAGAAATAGTACAACAGTATTTTAAATTAAAGTAAATTTAAGTAAGATTACTATTCTCGTTTAATTCTAACGAAATTACAAGCTCGACTTTTGTGCCACAATCGCGTAGAGCATTGCTACGGAATTGCATGCATTCGTAGCTTTGTAGCGTCGTAGCGAAGTTGACACCGCAATACAATTTTTATATAATATTTAAAGTAAAGTTAAAGTCCTTTTTGTTATTATTATTATATAACACACATTTTAAAATCTTCATTTAAAAAAAACATTTTTTTGATAAATGTAATAAGCTCAAAAGCTATACTTATAGCAAAGTACCTTTTTTTTTAATTATTGTGCATTTTATAATTTTATCACAGATCATGAAAGAAACAAAAGAAATAGTTTCAATGTCTAATGAAATAGAAAATATTTTCATTCAAATATCATTTTATAAGTATTATGGGTACATATTAATAAACAACACTACACACTACTCGCCCTCACTTTTATTTCAGAGTACTTTCAAAAGATTATTTATACAATACATTCATTTGAACCAGTAATTAGAACTATTTTCATAGAGAATGGTTATTTGTTGTATTATTGTTATTGTGTTCGATGTTCATTAGCATTGTT
>JAEBDU010000011.1:368319-429728 GCA_016802625.1 Heliconius numata | reverse complement strand
TATTTGTTGTATTATTGTTATTGTGTTCGATGTTCATTAGCATTGTTTATTTTCATTATATCAAAGTCAATATCCATTCATTGGAGTGATTTGAATAAATATGTGTGTTTGTGTGTGCCAGGATGAATCATTCTAGCGGTATGGAATGTTAACAGCGCTTTACATTGTTTTAATTATGTTATTAAGTATTTCAATTATATTTCTGTTCATTTCATATTGTATATGAAAACAAAAGTTAGTAAAAAATCACATTATACATTTGTCAGGCTTTATGAATGAATTAAAAGTAAAATGATTAATTTAAGCTTCACATTGTATCCGGCAGCAGGAAAGGCAGAGAGAGCGTAGAGTTAAGACGCTCCACTCCTCATTTACCGCCAAATTCTGGAGATATTGCGTGTTGAGTGGTGGAACTCCTCTTTTTATTATATAATATTTCATTTTCTCGAATAAGATTGAACCCCTAACTTGTAGCGCTAAGGGTCAAATGCTTGTACCCATGAGCCAGAACTGACCTCAATTAGAATTATTTTATTTTTAATTCATAATATAAAATCATTTTAAGCGTAAAATAAATCCTCTGTGCAGAAACAAGATATTTAGTGCGTTTAATTTCCGTGTATTACCAGGCGTTCAACTGCTACGTAGTAAAATGTAATGAAATAGTTTCGAAATAGCTCGAGTTGGGCACTCTCGAGCTCGTGTTTAATTATTTCCACAAAATTATTTTCTTTTGTCTCACATCTCCCACATCAAGCGTTAAAAGTCTGAAAACTATTTTTTTATTCAGCTTAGTTATATTGTGTATTGGCGTAACCCAACACCGCTTTTTATTAAGCTAGACGAGATAAATAATAATAGTTTTTAATTGTAATATGTAGGTATATATTCCTTTGAATGAGGAATGAACCCATAGCTCGATTAATAAGTTTTACTACGTCCCAATGGGGTCAAAAATATAATTCTCTGTAAGTGAATGTCGCACGTGTTGTCTGATAAAAGGGTTATTACTCATATTCCAGGCGGAGCTGAGCTTATTTAATAGTTTCCAATTACAATAATTGGCTGACTAAAAAATATTATTCAATTGTGGTTAATATGAGAACACTATTTATCTGCTCTTCGCCTTGTTAGCGGGCTACGTTTAAATAAATTCCATTTTACGTTTCAGTTTGTACTTTATTTCGATACATCGTAAAGAATTTCATCAAGCGAAGTCGTCTAAGTGTAAACGCGACGGTTATGGGTTCTATTCCCATTTGGGAGGATAAATTAATATCATTACTTCGCTCTGGTAACAAGAAAGCGCGGTTTTGAGTTTATCCAAACTAGAAAATTCTAGCGATTTCAGTCTAGAAAATGCGGTGAAAAATGAAAAAGGGGCCATTTAATCACTAAGTTCCCTCTAATAGAGTTATATAATAAGTGTTGCGCATTGTTTTTAAGAGACAGAAGGTAAATATAACGTATGTCCGACGTGGTCTCTCCTTACTTTTAAACCTAAAATGAAATCTAAAACGCTGTTCCAGCGTAAAATTAAATAGCTTGGTCTTCATTTTTAAGGTACATAATAAAATGCAACATTTTCCACCACGCGAAGCTCCATTCGTAGCTTACTTGCATTTATGCAAGAGTGCATTTGGAATCCTCCTCACGTCGCCGGTAGTCTTTCTTCACGTTGCTACGTTCGCTACATTTTGTTCGGCTGAAACTACCCCAATACCTCAAAGTTACTTGGTGAATTGCATTGATTCAAAATATTCGAAATCAATTTTTATGTAAGGTATTTATGATGATGGAAATTTAACTACATATAAATTTAATCTTAGATAATATTGTGGGTTAATAATATAAGCCTATTCTATAAATATTGTCATAATTAAATTTTAAATTAAAATATATAACAATGCTCTAACACAATAACATTAAGCATAAACGGGTACTTTTATCCTCCAAGGATATAAGGTAGGAAGAAACTTGAACGGTCTCTAAGATATACAGGTTCATTTCCCACTATGTTCAAATTTTATGTTTTCTAAAAAAGTATTATTCTTTCCTGACTGTAAAGAAACACTTTAAATATAGCATTGAAATTAGAACAATAATTTTCCTGGAATATCAAACCCGCACCCGTATCCCGCACATAGCAGGATAGGCAGAACTAACCCGGGAACTTAGTGTTGACACACTTCTGCAGAGCATTCCGTGTTGAGCGGCGGCTTTACCTAGTTATCAGAATAAGGAATTAAGAACATTAAATATTTCATTTCTTTGAGTGGGAATCGAACCCACAACATGTTGCGTTTAGAGCGTTGTGAGCGTTGTGCACCTGCGACTGTGACCATTACTAACGTCAAAACCAAAGTTAGTGAATTAAAAATTAAAATTAAAATATTTTTCATAACTATTTTTATTACATACTATCATTTCAACTGTAGAATACTCACTTCTAACCCGATATTCGTACGTCAGCTCTATGTGTTTGCTTCAGCAGATGCAGTTCAATATTATTTCAGTGTGAAGACTGAATGCGGACTCTACAAGTTTGTTATTTTATCTTATATTATAGGAATATATATTGTGCTATATTCGGTAGTTTAAGTAGTTTAAGTAGTAGGTAATTTGGAAGGAAACTCGTGTAAAATATTGATATACATATCAGTTATTCCAATTACGTAGAATCTCTTTCCGAATAATTTAGAAACGTTAACCGCTTTCGATTTCTAACAATATTTATAATATTACTGAAACATTATATTATCAATCAAAAGGCACCTGTAAAAACAATATGGGCCAGTCGATGTAATAGGCAGGTAATCATTGCAACTAAACTAAAACATTGTTTTTGTTAATTACCCGAACATGAAGCTTTATTTACATTTCAAAAACAAACAATGTCGGCAGCGGAGAGTAAATAAGTGTTGTTTGATTTTTAAGAGCATTGTAGAGCAAATATTGTATAAATGCTTCTTTGTTTCGCTTAACGTATGGCGGAAATTTATTTATTTGATAATTGATTTATTTTTCCGAAAAGGAAGGGATTCTTATTCGTTAACTATATATTTCTTTATATATCTAAATCAATAAAATCTTAAAAATAATTTCTTTCTTAGTTTAAAAGAGCATACGTTTCCACTGAGGATGAAGATAAGAGCAGCCTTTGAACTTTACAGGCACGTACTATGTTTCAAATAATTTATTGTAATTATCAAATATTTGGTTTTTGTACTCATTATCTAACGTAACTATTTATTCCATCATTTTTAGGGTTCCGTACCTCTTAAGTAAAAAAAGAACCTTTATAATATCACTTTTTAATAATAAGATCACAAATAAGAAAAACAATGTATTATTACTTTTTGATACGAAAAGTAGAGCGTTTTAATTAAAGACCAAAGTGAAATCTCTTGAAAACTGAGTTGATTGGTGACAGACCTGCACTCACGCTCGAAGCTGATCTTGCTTTGAGCGTCAATCCGTCATCTGACCTGTGCAATACATGTGAATGAAACAATGAGATAAAGCCTATCTCTCGCAGAGTAGTTCATTGATTTTGATCAGTTGAAACGTTTTTTTTCATTTATTTTATCTTATAATCAAAAACTGACATGTCACGCTGTGTCCCGCTAGTGTTAAGCCGTTCCCATAAAGACACTTCTGCTGCCTGCTGGCTTCTGCTGTTACTTATTGCTGCAAAAATCATATACTATATATACTTTTTCATGCAGTAATTTGTTAAAGTCCATTAAAAATCTTTATATTAACCGAAATTTTATTATACAACTACATACATCCGTACGTCCATATCCATATTATGTCGACTCTTAAGAGTTAGTAGAGCATCTCAATGACACTCACAGCGCATCGTATCTAGTACGCTACAGATGTAAAACTTAAGTCCCGGATTTCAGAATAGGCGAAGAGTGTGAAGTGTTAAGACACTCCGCTACCCTCTTTCCGAATTCTAGAGGCATTGCGTGTTGAGTGGCGGAACTTAACGTCGCTCTTTGCCTCGATAAAATAACGAAGAAATGAAAATATTAAATATTTTATCTCCTCTATTGGGAAACCTGTCGCATTTATAGTCAAATGCTTGTGCCCTTGCGCCATAACATTCTCCCAGGATTAATTTAGTTTATTCTGACAATCACTAAATCTAAAATCGAGTACAAAGCGATCTCGTGACCGGAGGGCTTACGATGAAAAGCAATCGATCGGCTTGTTTTGTTTGTTTATAGAGTAATCACTTTTGATATACAATAGTAGCGTCTCTTATCAAACTGTCAAATGTTATATAAAGGCCTTGTCTAGCTTTAGATATATTTGAAGGGATTTATAACCAGTGAAGCCTAGAGCTAAATTCGTTCCCAATTAAGACATTTTCGTTATTCACTTTCCGCTGAATTCGAGACATTTTGTGTCGAGTGGCGGAACTCATCGCCGCTATATAATATTGTAACACAGTTACATGACTACGTTCGACGTTCGGATATATATATTTTCTTGGTGTAATTATTTTAAGTATATTTAAATGTTTTAATTATATAAAATTATCAGTTTGCTTACAAAAATATATTTTATGTTTTGAGATTTGTAATCTAACAGAAGTATGAATAAAATATTTTTTTTACATTTCTAGATTTATTATAATTCTTTGTGAATAACCAAGTACAGTGCAGAAAAAGGAACTATGACGACATAAAGTACTTTCTGAGGCCACGAATTTTTCACACGTTTTATTAATGTTCTCAGACATTTATGTAACAAGGAAATATGTTTATATCTCTGTCTTTTTAAACACAATTTATTTCAAGGTTTAGAATAATTAAATGAACAAGATATTTCAAATCTTTCAGGTTTATAAAGATTATATAAACATTTGTATCTCAACTGAATTCAAAGCTATTTAGATATGAGAAAAATTTGCATCGAAATAATAATATCATGAAGCTCATTACGACCGCGTAGCGCTTTGCTACGAAATTGCTACGCGGATATTCTCGTAGCCGGAGCAGTCTTCTCGTTGCGATTATATGTTTGGAAAAAAACATTTATTTTATGAATATTACGAGTTGTAAAGAATTTTTATGTTTATTTATTGATAAAACAATTTTCTGTTATGTTTCTTTTTGTTTTGGAATATCGTAACAATAATCTTGTAATAATAAAAGCTTCACACTTTATGCCTAACAGAGTAGCCAGAGAATACAGCCCCAAACGCTTTGGTCCCTGCGTACCTCTTTTGCCTCGGGTACCGTCATCAACCTCATACATATCGTCCAGGAGTTCTTATGGTTTATGAAAAGAAGAAAGAGGATGCAATCTTAAAAAATATAAAAGGATTATCTAACTTAAAGACTAACCAGCATAACCGTAACAACCAATAACCAAATATACTTATATATAGGTAATATATTTTTAAATAATTAATATGTACCTCATATAAAACCAACAAGAGGCAGAAAAAAATATTGTAACAAGATCCTAGGTAATAACTTCACAAAGACACGTTTACACATGTTATAAAATGTACAAACATGATATAAGTAATATAATATTCTCTCGTCCTACTCGATTATAATTTCAGGCAATGTATCGTTGACAAAAACGTAAAAAAAAAATCCGAACGATTGTAATACAATACCCAATTACAATAATTGGCTGACACAAAGAGAGCGGCGGAGCGCATCGGCGCGCGGTCGGACGGCCAACAATGAAAATATGCTGATTCATTATGCACGTGGTTTATCATTTTAATTAATTAATTTAATATTATATAATTTAAACAGTATGGTCACGGTATGGAAGTTCAGATTTTTACATCGCTGTTTTCAGCTCTACGGCCATTGGTATACGTTATATTTCCATATTTCTGTATTCAGAAATAACATTAAATATAATTTCTGATATTATTTTGGTTAAATTTAATAAAAAAATAGTAGAGTAAGTTATCATAGCAAACGTAAGCATATTGTTTGTATTAGCTGCATAAATTAAATGAGAACTTACTTCTTTTTCTTAATTGCTTTGATTTCTATTTTTTCCCTACTTATAATAATTTCGTTCTCGGTAATAGAGTATAAACCAATTTATGTTATCCACTCGAACGAGACTTGAGCTGCAAAAATCGCTCTAAATCAGATAGATACTGCTACTTACTTTTATACTTTTAAACTATTTACTTATAAAAACACTAGGGTGTCGCCCCCTATTCGCCCCATCAACTGCTGACTTGCAATGGTCAAAACATTAAATTGATGATTTTCTATTACCACAAAAAAACTCATTTTTTATAACAGAAAGAGAGTCACGATACATACGAGTATACGTAATTTCGTACTCTGTCTAAAAAGCATCAACACGAACAACAACACGAACAACATTTTCATAAAAAATTATCATCGAGTTAAGGTTCAACTTATAAAGAAATAGTGTTACACTAATATCAGCACAAAAACCAGTATAACATTCCCGTACAAGTTTTGTGACTTTTGAAATTTTCAGTCATATTTATTACGTCTCTGTCGTGTTCACAGTCAGCGCGTACAAATCAGAGCACGTGAAATTCGACTGGTCCCCATACATCGCGGCGTTCTGTCACGGACTCTATATCACGTGTTCCAGCTAGAGCTGGCGTGGCGCCAGGAGTGAACTCTATTTTGCTGTCCTCATATCGAAATACAGGTAATTGGATCGTTTCTTTGTGTCAAATATATTCAATAAAAAAAATTACTGATTTAGACTAGGCCGTTGTGGCGAAGTAGTACAGCCTCTGAATGTAACCACGACAGTTGTGGGTTCAATTTCCTCGCAAATAAAACAAGGCAAATTGCGGTGTTGGGTTCCGTCACTCAATGTTGAGCCACATGAGAATGTGTAATGTCTAAGAATTATACGGTAATGTCTTGCCTGCCCTGTTATACAGCGTGAACCTAAAAAATATACAATCATACCAGCCTTACCAGAAAACCTAGAACTAGTATGACTGAAAACGTAACATGCTACACCAAGTTTCATATATATAACGAATATTGTGAATGAAAGCAGCAGCTAGGCGAGTTCCGGGCCGATTGCACTTCTAAAAGGCGTTACTTGTTAGTTAAATTGTTACGTAGATTCCAAAATACGATAAAACATGTTTGATAGCGAATGTTATTTTCAGACGCTGCCAGCTCGACGCCTATTGTGCTCGTCATGCAAAATTTCACTTTAAACTTCTCAGTTACTATGAATGGGGATTCGTATGGAAATTCTCATAAAATAGACTCGAACACACAATACAAGCTAGTATAGACATGATATGAATGTAGTGCTCTATTTATTTATTCATACCTATATTATAAATTCGAAAGTAACTCTGTCTGTCTGTCTGTCTGTCTTTTACGCAATCAGGGCCAAACCGCTAATTTAATTGTGATAAAATACTCATATAGAGATACTTGAAGGTCTCGGGATGAACATAAGATACTTTTTTTTCTCATATTTGTTATATTTTCGATATATACCAATATATTAGAATACTAGAACCGTCGCTGTGCGACCGTTGCTAAGCAACGATTTGCAAAGTTTGTTGTTAGAAAACGTCACCCAAAATGAAGTTGCTTAACGCATCTCTCTATTGAAAACTGAAAATAATTTCATAAATATATTTCATAAATATACGTATAGTTCAGGCGGGCGTAGCCGCGTTCGGGTTCACTGGTATATAAGAAGAGAAATTTGAAATTTTTCACACGTATATTTTAAATATAATTTAATTTATCCTTATAACAAGATATGTATATAAATTCATCATAATTTCTTTAAAATTTTACCACAATTCGTCATAATAACGCGAAGTAAGTCGCAAGTCTTAATTAAAGTAGATTTCTTTTAATTAGTAGAAACAAGCAGTTAAAGAAATTTACTTCAATTAAGAATTTATTGTAAGGTTAAGTTTGTACTGTATACTTTTGAAATAAACTTCCAGGCTTAAGGTAGACCAGGTCAGATACTAAGCTTTAAACTTAGATTAAGTTTTAAATCTATGTCGATGGCACATTGTGGTATTAATTTTTTTTTTCAGTTTTTTGCAGTATCTAGCATAGAACAAGGTAGCCAGAGGGAACCCAGTATCAAGGCACTCTTTTCTCCACTTTACACCCATCGTCGCCCACAGCGCGACCAGCTGCTCATCCATTAGCAAACAAAACCGAGTGTACAAAACGACAAGAAAAAGCCGCGTAACACTTTTCAACAAGATTGAAAAGAACCTTGGAGGTTACTGAATAAGTCGCAAATAAATTTACAGCGTATGAATGGAGTGAATGAACTCGCCGTTTCATTACCGACGACTCTCATCTCGAATAAAAAGATGCCCCTTTGTACTGGATCATAGAGACGCCTCTTTGCTAACGCGTTTTTTTATATAATTCATTTCCAGCTAGGAATTCTGTTTAACTAGGGAACATTTTATAGAAGCCAAAGTAAATAATAAAATAAAAGAGCTTTACTTTAATAAAGATTTTTAATAAAGCTTTTTAAGAATATATGTAAATATATTTATATATATTTTGCAGGGGCACAAGCGTGTGACTGTAAATGTGACAGGTTGTGGGTTCGATTCCCATTCGAGGAATGAAACATTTGTTATATTTCTGCACGATGTCTTCAAAATTCAGTGGAAAGTGAGAAACGGAAGTGTCTTAATGGGAGCGGAGTGTCTTAATACTAGGTTTCCATTAAAGGAAATTAATAATTTTCACTTATTAGAAATGAAAATGGTCCATTAGTCTCGCTTCGTAAGCCCTTATGCTTTACTTAACAAATAATTCATACAAAGTAGCAACGACACTCAATTATTCATCTTTTGCTGCAAAAGTGCAAAAACGAGAGTTAAGGGCAACTAGTTAGAGTGTGGAGCGAGTACAGTGTGAGTGGTCTATAATACCTGTCAGTCACGTCAGTCATGTTAGTCACGTCAGTCACGTCAGTGGTAGTATACGGGAGACAGCGAGGCGCTATGACACGGCGCAATTTAGTTTAGTATTTCTTTTAATTCCCGGATCATTCAGCGGCGGCGTGACGAGTGACGGCGCAATGCTCTCCAATCTCGCCAGAGACGACACAGACTAGATATGCACAGACACTTATATTTATTTTTCTATCTATTATAGATTTTGATAATTTTAAAGTAAGGATAGTTAACATACTTACTATTTATATGATTAACAATATTGATATTAATAAATTTAAGGTTTCATGCTTTCTCTCGCTAGGCAGGCAGAAACTCGTGCTAATGTACCACAAAGAGTAGGATAAACTAAAATATTTAAATACCACGAGAATCAATCGAACATCCGGTCAGCAATTAGTTAGTAGGACTGCGTCCAACTGTGCAAGAGGGCCTTAAAATATAAAAACTGAAAATAATATAAAAATATAAAAACCCTACAATACCCATTATATCTGGTAAGAAGATAGTCTATACTGAGCGCGTTACATCATCACGCTGCAGGTTTCATTTTCTTTTCATCAAGGTATCTTCACGCTCGGCGGACGCCGTCTCCGCTACCCTCCCCGCCCTCCCTGACGCCCGCTCCTCCCCACTGCACCCCCGCGCCCGCCCTCGCGCACTCCGCAGAAATCCCTCTCAATTTAAAACTGTTTTAATTTTTTCGCCGTCTCCATTTAAAGAAAGCGCTCGCCGAGTCATCAGGCCTTTGGACATTTGCATAACTCGCGAAGAATGGGTGTCCGGGGTCCCCCTCGCTGCCTCGCTTCCGACGGCGACGACGATAATGGAGACGAAATTGTTTTAAATGTCTAAAGCACCTACTGTTTCGATTTTGATAAATTAGATTCATGTCATGCTTTTAATTTCGAGACATTTGAATAGATGGAAATTGTAAAGGGATGACGAACGCGAAATGTTTTGCTCGAGCAACTCGCACAGTTCAATGTGTTTTGTTAATTATTATCGCTAAGAAATTTTCCATATTTTATATAGATACTTATTTTAGATTTTGTGTTTTTAATATGATATTGTTGTAATTGACACGTTTTGTTCCACATGAGAACTTTCAGGAAAATTGAAAAAAAAATTTTTTGAGCAAATTGGTTTTAGGTACGCGTGTACCTGAAGTTGTATAGAGTTGGCAAAAACTAGATAATAAATTATATGTATTAATTTTTCTATTCTGCATTTTTTATTTTAACAAGATGAATTGAACGAACGAACGAATGAACGTATTACACAAAATATTCAAACAACCCTATCAGTGTACTATCAACTTTATTATGCTCTTGCTATTTATGAAAAATACATATTATATAGTACCCTTATATATTAAGGCGTGGAGCAGGGGGACAATCGTACGACTGTAAACGCGACGACTTGGGTTCGATTCCCACTCGGTGACTTAAATATTTAATATTTTCGTTTTATTTGCTCTGATAACGAGGGAAAATGCGGTGTTGAGTTCCGCAACTCAACACGATACCTCGGAAAGTGGGGACCGAAGCGTCTTATCACTAGGTTCACAGGTTCCCACTGCCTACCCTGCTATGTGCTATGCTATACTGATAAAGCGTGAAAAAAATACGTTAAAAAATACTATAATATAGAACGTATAGTGTATAATAGAATTCTTCGCAAAGAACTACTACATTTTTAGCAAGATTAAAAGAAATCTTAATATTCAAGTTAAACACAAGCATTGCCAAAGCTTAATAAGTTCTTTAATAAAAAATAAAAATGAGAACAAACGGCTCTTCAACATTTCTCAATTAATGTTAACATTAAACCCTTAAGACTCAAGAAAAATAAAGATACGAAGACTGTATTAAAAGTACAATAATGAGAATAGTGTATTTGAGAACTTGAGAACGACTTACTATTACTTACGACTTCTGCTGGAAATCTGAATTATTTTAAATTTATAAGCTATTCCTATTTTATAGCAGCACACAGCAGCGTAGGCAGAGGAAACCTTAGTGTAAAGACACTCTGTTCCCCACTTTCCGTTGAATGCTGGAGGCATCGTGTGTTTAGCGGCAGAACTAAACGCCGAGCTTTTGCCTCAACACCCGTGCGAAGAAATGAAAATATAAATTTAAATAAATATTTAATTTCCTCGAGTGGGGATCGAACCCACAACCAGTCGCATTTACAGTCACACTTTGTGAAGTGTGCCTGTACTAGGGGCAGGGGACACTCTTACGCCACGACTGACCTGGATCTAATAATTTTAATATTATATTATATATTGTATAACTTAAAAAAACATACGAGTTGACATTTAAATAGATTTACCATATAGCGGTTGATATGTGATACCACTATTTAATATTATAATATTTATTTTACACTAAATGAGTAAAATTAAAAATCCAAATTTTGTGGAGAAATTGTCCAAATTTATTTAAAGCACAGATACGTGAAGAGAAAATAATCACAGAAGGAAATAAAGAAGTTTAAATAAATACCAATAGAAAATACAAGCTAAACTGGCACGTAATAGTAAGAAGATAAGGTTGAGAATTGAATGCAAGCTAAGAGAACAATGGATACACAAGTGAATGTCGCAAGCGATTCTAGCCGACTCTTTAAACGTGGCGATGCTGGCTAGCAGCCTACGACACGCATAGCAAAAAAACGGTCGGAACAGGTTTGAATTGTTCCAATGCGCTGCGTGCGGATGATTCTAGCAAATATAATAATTTTACATTGTAATATTAATTTTGAATAAGTAATGTTCCCTACAACCATTTAAATGCTGATTGCTCTAGGGAAATTTGAACACTTTACAAACTTTACAACTCTATAATTACATAATATGATCCGCATCCGACTCGCATTGTTCTCACCCACTGTCGTAGAAGCTGTCATTATCTTCAAGAAAACTTAAGACAATATTGAATATCCGCTAAATAGAATATTAAACGACTTCTCTCAATTTATAGGAACTTTCGCTGGGAGTGGAGCTTTATTAAAAGTATATTAATTTCCTCTTGTCTCTTTATTCATGACTCCATTATGACTGAGGACGCTACAGACAGCTCCTCGTCAAACAAACTGATCGACACAAACTTTTAACTAATGAAGTATATTCGTCAGTAAATACGTTGACTTTCATTACACATTGTAAGGATGTATAGCAAGTTTTGAATCAAACTGTTTTAAGACTTTTCATTTAGTGATACTAAATTATTATATTAGATAAAAAAATATTTGATGAATATTTTTTTTTTATTTTTATTGTATTTTCTAACTCTCTGAAATATAATACAACTCATATTAAATACGGAACTTATGTACGGCGTCGAGGTCCGCCGATCAACACACTTAAAAAGAATGTTTTTTTGTGAAATGAACATTAGGCTCCCTCTGCCTACCCTACTATATTCCGTAAGTACAGTGTGAAGCAAAAAAAAAATTTACATATTCTATTCCTTTAATTTGTAACACATTTAGATATTCTAATAAGATTAGTAATTATTTAATTCAAAGCTTTACATACTTACCTGAATTATACCAATACCCTAATAGTAACGATGAATAATAAATATAAATATATTACGTAGACGTAGAACGTACTCTAGCTCTAGGACACGTAACCGCTCGTAGAGCTTCGTAGAAAGTTTCGTAGCGCCTCAGTCCGCTACCGGACGCGGCGAGTGGCGGACGTGAGTCGTAGCACCGCGGTACTATCTACTATACCTCGCCCGCGAATAGTATGCACTTTTGAAAATAATACTTGTAAAAAGATATATTTAATTTTTTTTTTGGTAATGTTCTAAAAAATTGATTTGTGATCGACTTTTGTGTAAGTGTTGTGTAATACGAGGTTGTGCTTCAATTCAAAGTTCATGAAATATTTTAGGTAAGTATAAACTAAATTTAAATATAAGAATTTGTCTATTAAATATTTAGTGAAGGAAAAAATATTTTCTTTGGTTACTTTGAACTTGTTGCATATATTAATTAGCAGGTTTTATATTTTTTTAATTAATTACGCTTTTCCTGGTAATTATATTTTTTTATAAAATTAGCGTTCTTTCAAACCATATAAATAAAAAATTAAATGAAAAATATATACTTAAAGATATTTTATTGGTACAATTTATTACGAGACAGTGTGAGGCAGTGAAGTGCTTTTGTACATATTTTGTTAAGCTCGGCGTAACTTTCCCAAATTTAACTCGTAAACTCTTAATATATTGATAAGTATTAAGTACCGGTAATATAAACATAAGTTCTTTTGTTACAATTTAGTCGGTACTAATTTATAAAGTTCCGTTTGAAAGTAATAAAGTTCCTAATGAAAGTTAGCACTCCTATAAAAGTAGTAGTTAGAAAGCTCGAACCAAATTATAGTCCAAGTAAAATACTAACGTTATTTAAGTAATAATTAAAATATCTTATTGTCTTTGTGTGTAACTTTGCAGCTTGACATTGACGAAATTTGTAGTTTTATCGAAAGTTAGCGTTAGTTAGTTTAGAATCTTTAATTTGAAATTTAATCAAAATTCGGAAAATGGTTGTTAACACTACCTATTCTGCTGTGCATAAATCAGTAATCATCTTATTTCTACTGTGTCTTTCAGGAATATGTATAAAATAATTATGTACATGTAATACTAGCGACCATAACGCGACTTCGCCTGCTTAAATTTATTGTTATGTTATAGCCAAACTATAATGTTCTTATATCAATTGTGGTATGTTCTAGTATATATATAGCTATATAACGTAAAGTTTCATCTAATTCCGTTCAGTAGTTTTTTGTGAAAATGGAACAAACATCCATCCTCAAAAACTTTTACATTTATAATATTAGTAGGAATAGTAAGATTTAATATAGGTACATTTCTTTAGACTAAGTCCAATCAACGCTATGCCAGAGAGGAGGAATGAAACTAAAATATAATCATTTCCCCGATTTGGAATCGAACTCGCAACCTTCATATTAACAGACTATCCTACTGCGCTGTTATCTCCTTAATAAAAGTTTCAATAAATTTTTGAAACCTGACTTGCTTCTTGTAATTCATATGCAACGACTTTGCGGCGATCGTTATTCCGCATCGATTGTTATTTTCTTTTACTTTAAACATCAGATGGTACGCTCCTTTGCAGCGAATTACTAGTACTAAGAGATAATATTTTTCTGGGTCTACTTTATCTGGATTTCGTGTAACGTTAAAATTAATTTTACAAGTATATTAAATTTTAAGAAAATTGTGTAATTGTAGTAAAAAAATTAAAAAATAAGTTACAAGAACTCAGCACGAGAAAATATTTCAATATATTAAAACAAAAGAATATATAACGTTTCTAGGGTAACTGTAACTCTCTAATGTAGGCAACTAATACTTAAGAGACTGGCTTTATTTGAAAATATATTTATTTATTTCATTTTCTCGCTCTGGTATCATGACAAAGCCCGACTTCTTTTCTTTGTGTTCTTCCACTTAATGACACAAAAATTGAAAAATATATGAAGAAACAGAGTGTCCTAACACTAGATTCCCTCTTATATTTAGACTAATGAAAAAGGTGTAATTATTGAAACTGAAGATGTCGCATTACTGCGAGTTAATCGAAACTTCCAACAAACAAGAAACTAGGGCCAACATTAGCAATTGCAAGCGGAATTAAATTATCTCGACGCGGACTTGGATGGAATAAAACTTATTATACAGAGCACGTCACTTCTCATCACGATCTTTCAAGAAACTTAGTTGAAAAGAAATAATAACAACTTTCTTAGAACAATGGTTTTCTGTCTATACTATAAGTACTAGAAAAATGAAATTTCTTCTTTAAGTAGAAAATAGAAATGAAACTTTGAACAAATTAGTTTTAATTTATTCAAATATTTCATTTTATAGCCAAAAATATTACATTAATCGTTTAAAAACGTAATTAACATAATATTTGGAATTATTATTTGTTTTACATTATAATTGAAGTGGGGAACGAAGTGTCTTAACACTAGGTTCTCTTAAAAATAATAAATCCGTGGTTTTAGACTTAATAACGTCTAAATTAATTTTTTCCGTTTGGAATATGATTTGAATATCAAATAGCATTTCTCAAGCTCTTAAGAAATGCTACTAGAGTGCTGTAACATTATACATATAATTATAGAGTAGTGCTCTTAACTTAAAAAATTAATAGTTCTTTAAACTACTTGTGGTTGTTTATGAATGTAAATTTATGTAAGTCATTAGTAAGTCAAATAATACCGGTATGAAGTATGAAACAAGGTATTATTAGCAGTTTTAAAAAGATAATAATATTAGATAATATTTGTAGCTAATAGATTTATTGGTACATTTACGTAAGTATTAAGCTTTTGCAGAGACCACTATATTCTTCAATTTTATTCGAACGTATATTTTTATTAAGATCGAATAAGTCATAAAAAGAGCGAATCAATTTTTTTTCAATCATTTCAATGTAATATATAAATATCTTGTAAAATTCTTCATTAAAGTACTTATTAGTTTCTATTTTCTCTATTCTAGTTTCTTATTTCTCTACTCGGCTGTTCCGTATATTACCGGCTGGTCGCTACAGCGTGCTACGGTCGGCTCGATTTAGAAAACTTACTTTTTAAAACAGCCGGGTCTTTTTTATAGTATTATGAAATTTATATAATATTCCAAAATACTACGTGAGTTAATCATAAAACAGAACATTTGAAAATAAAGAAAATCTCAATGTATTGATGGAATTGAAAAAAATAATCCCCTAAGTGGGAATCGAATCTACGGCCTCTAATAATAATAATAATAAGAAATGTAGATATACAAGTTTTTCCTAAGCCATATAAAATAGCATAAATTGGAAAAGATCATAAATTTAATATGATTTATCACACTCATAAAATACTCAATAGTCGACTGACGCCAAATTTTTACAGGCACTAATGTATGACTCACTTTGAGTTAGTACAGGACGGTCAACAAGTCGTGGCTACTCTGAAGTAAGCTGCTGCTGTAGACGGCTAAAATATTAATATTATTAATAAAATAACGCATTTTGATTTTAGGATTTCTCTTACCTATGAATATTGTCTTTTCAAGTGAACAAGGCGCTTAGTTCAAAAAACAAAGAAAACATAACTTCCGGTCGGCCACGACTTGTTAGCCGTACTATAGTTAGCGCTACGTCAAGAAACTCTATTGAGAGTTCAATAAATGCCCTTTCTTCAACGGAACACGGGCTAGTACTCTACGATTTATTACACTTTGCTCCTACTGAAAGCTACTTAGTATTTACATTGTTTCTTAGGTTAACTTGTAATTTTGTTAGTTTACTAAATTATTTCTAATTCCTATTTTAAAAATTCGTCGAATTCGTTCGTTCTTTTAACAAAATAGTCATAGAATATTTTTTAAAGTAAATAAAATAAATGAAATTCAACGGATTTTCCCCGGCGAACCAACCTGCCGTTAGAACAACATGTAGTAGTAGACAAAAAGCCTAGTCCCAGCAATTACTGAGATTACTCTCATACAAGTACATACATACATGTTTGGTCCATACAGCCTCCACTGCTGGTTTGAGGGGCTCAATACATCGCGCACTTTAGTGGCACGGCTCTAGTGTTACGAGAGACCTACTCACTCGGTATAATAAGCTTCGTAGCGCTACGATACTCGTACGTGCTGGCTCGTGTCGATTACTATCGAGATTTTAAATACGATAAGTAATATATTATAAGAGTACGTGAAACTTAATACAGTATAAAAATTCGATTAAAATAATTTATGGTGAATTTAATTCCAATATCTTTTCATTGGCATCTCTTTATCTTGCATATATCAGTATAAGCTTAGAGAAACTAGTGTCAAAATATTATTTTTATTTGAATTTCAGATATTGCGTGTTCAGTAACAGAACTCCAGGTCGCATTCTAATTTATGACAATGTTAAAATTATAGATAAATCCCCCATTAGATCATTTTCCCGAGTGGGGGTTAATCTCGTGACAACTTTTATTTTTTGTTACTCTTCACGGTTTAGTTTTTGAGAAAAAAAAGTATTTTTATTTAATTTCTAATCAAAACCAGTAGATTTTTTTTATTATGCTAGCTGCAAATATTTTTTTCATATTTATTAACCAACATAATAATATGTTCTTAAAAACATACTTAAGCAAATCTTATATTAAACTTTTCATTTCAATTTCTCTAAGTTTCAAATATACAAGATTACATAGAAATAAACTGACAGAGTACTCAGCGAAATTACCACCTGCCCTAGTTTAATATGACACTGTAGGAGGACGCGTAGTTTCAAATGATTATGAAGCTATAAATAACGTATGTAAGCTAACTATTTTTTGTAATACATTTTGTTTTTATGTCTATAAATCAGTAAATAGCATGGTAGGTAGAAGGTTAAGTGTTAAGACACTCCGTTCCCCACTTTTCAAAAAAAACTCCAGTTAATTCATTCCCCCAGGTGGGGATCGAATCTACAACTCACTACGTTACAGTCATACTCTTGTGCGCTACGACGGCCTCAACGTCGTCTAATGGAGAAAAGTTACGAGTCAAGTTTATTATATATAGGCTGGAACAAATAAATATTAAATATTAATATTATAATATTTTCACTTTAAAATATAATAACTTTATTAGCTAATATTTCCAAGAGTTATTTACACAATAATTTATTTGCCAATAAACGAACTAAAACCAAACATTTTTCTCGTCTAAAAACTAAAAACAAGCAAACTACCTCAATGTAGCGAAGAATATCCTGTCTTATGGATCGTTAGTAAACTAATTACTAGTCTTATGTACCAACATATACCGGGTTGTATAGTTCAGACTTCTCTATACAAGTTTTACACAATAGTGTAGTATATAATTGTATTTCCTGGCGAGAGAAGCCTCAAATGTGCCCGACGAGGTCTAATGCATTGAATATTGTTTTAATATAATTGCTGTCTTCCTCCTGTGATGCAAAATATAGGCTACAGGCGCTTTTAGAATATGAATTACAAAATTTCGTATAACATTATAAAGAAAAATGAGCTCGATTCTCGCTTTAGTAATAAAATCTTATATCTAGAAAGTTGGGCGATGAGTGAAGAACTAAGTACTCTAGGTTCCCTTTGCCTACCATGCTACATGCGGGATAAAATAATAAAGAAGAGTAAAAATCTCACCACGAAAGTATATTATACGACAATGGCCGCTACGTTAACCAATTTGAAATCAATTATAATACATTTTTTTCTGAAGTAACCTATATAATATTAACTGTATAACACTTATATTTGTTTGTCAACAGATGGAGTACGTGTAGCAAGCAAGCTGTAAGCAGCTGCCGCTCGGGGACGCGCCGCCATCATGATATTTACACTACTGGCACTCGGATGCTTTCTTACAAGTGAGTAGAGACGTCGCTTACAAATACACTACCATGTATTACATGAAATAAAATTACAATTTATTTATTACTAGCGGACGCGCGCAGCTTCGCTTGCATATTTAGGGGTGAATTCCAAAAAACCACGAACCATGTGTTCAATTAAATATTTTTAAGAGTCTAAATTTCAAATTTTATAAAAATCGGTAGCGATTTAATGATTTTTCCATACAAGCTTTCAACCCCTTATTTGCACCCTGAGGGGGTGAATTCTAGAAAACCATGAAACACATGTTCAAATTAATATTTTTAAGAGTCTAAATTTAAATTTTTATAATCGGTGGCGTTTTAAAGATTTTTCTATACAAACTTTCAACCCCTTATTTGTACCCTTAGGGGGAGAATTCTAGAAAATGATGAAATACGTGTTCAATTAAATGCTTTTAAAAATCTAAATTTCAAATTATATAAAAATCGGTGCCGATTTAATTTTTTTTCCATACAAACTTTCAACCCCTATTTCGCCCCTTTACCCTAAAGTTTTTCAAAATCCCTTCTTAGTGTATGTCCAGATTATGAAAGTAAACATCTGCCCAAATTCCACGTTTCTACGCACAGCGGTAACAGCTGCGCGTGCGACAAGTCCTTTTATATATATAATATAGATTACAATTTAATTAAATTATTTAATATATTATTATAGTCGTATTTGTCTAAGTTCCGCCACTCAACACGTAGTGCCTCCAGAATGCGATGGAAAGTGGGGAACAAAGTGTCTTAACACCAGTCCCAGGGTCTTTTTGCTACAGCGGGAAGCTAAAAAATTCACTAAAAAAAATATAGAAAATAAGTAAATATATAAAATACATAAATACTAAAATACATTGAAAAATTCAATAATATTGAAAACAACTTTACTAGGCGTCGTGTCGTAGCACGGCGTAGCGCCTACGCCACTAGAGAACATATTAATTTCCCTAACTCACTTACCCTTTTGTTACAAACTAAGTTATTAGCAAATAACGACTCGATCGAAAGCTTTTAGTTTCATAATTAAATCACGAAACATGGTCTGATTAAATCAATTGCGCGGAACGATACCGACGCGACGCCCCGAGCCGCGTGCGCGCTTAATTAAACAATTTTATACGAGCCGGGGAGCAAACGTCGCAGTTAATTACTTCTATGAAATTCAATAACTTTGACTGGGGACTACTACGTTGGATATTTAATATGTTGGAGGCCTGGGTGCCGCTTGTGCCGCCGTCTGGACCGTATACAGTGTGTTTAGAACGTACGAGTATATGTACATATGAAGATATTGGTATATACTAAATTTTTACTGTAGCCCGCATATAGCAATGTAGACAGAGGGAACCTAGTGTTAAGATACTCTGTTCCCCACTTGCTATATTCAACTTAAAGCAGGCTAGGTAGATGGAAGCTAGTGTTAAAACACTGCGTTCTCCACATCTACGGAATTTCCGAGAATGTTTTGTTTGGAGGAACACAACGTTAAACTTTATCTTGTTATCAGAGCGGGAAAATGAATATATTAACTACGAACCCCGAATACGAATCGAACCCACAACCATTGCGTGTACAATCACACGCTACGCCACTGCGCCATAACAGACTCTATACATACTACATACACGTATCTAAGCAGACAGATTTCATGGTTAATTATATCAGTAAGAAGTTCAACAAAGAAACAAACTTTTGGA
Source organism: Heliconius numata (assembly GCA_016802625.1). NCBI lineage: Eukaryota > Metazoa > Arthropoda > Insecta > Lepidoptera > Nymphalidae > Heliconius > Heliconius numata. The sequence goes on along the minus strand of JAEBDU010000011.1, from coordinate 409,628 downwards.
ATTACACATTAGAGGACAATCGCGTCGGCTCAAGTAACCAACTCTGCGTTTTTTTTGGGTCAAACACTTCGAAACTCTACTTTTGCCGAGACTTTTAAGTGGCTTAAAGTTAGTCCTTGTTTGTGGAAAGAATTTTTCCCAACAGTATTATGAGGTGTCGGCGACGCCGCCTCGCGGGAGTGCTCGCCTTGTTTCTACTAAACTGTGACTTGTTGCAAAGTGCTTTTTGAACTCGCTAATAGTAGAATTATGATATTGAATAAGTTGGGTTATTTATGTTTTTTTATTATTAAGGTTGTTTTACAAAATAGGTTGTACACGTTTAGTATTTTGTACTAAGCAAGTATTATTTAGATTATTTTTGGTTGGAAATTTTTTTTAAAAAGATAAAAAATAAAAACTAATTTTATTCTAGTTGTGTTCGTTTATTGGTAAATCCGTAAAGATGTAAACTTATCAGTTTACTATTTTTTATGCAAATAAATCCAAACAACAAACTAAGCAACAAATAATTATCTTGAAAGATAACAGATTAAAATTTATAACCATGTTGTCAGTACGAGCCACCGTCACAGATACGAAGTCGGCAAAGTCTTTACAACTTCTATGACGTGCGCCGCGTATATTATTAAAGTTAGACTAAAGCTAAGTGAGTGTATTGAAATAGATATTTTTAATTTTAAAAATACGTGTGTTGTAAACACATTATTTTAATTACCTAACTTAGACAATAATTTCCGCCCAATTCTGGAAGCATTGCGTCTGGAGTAGTGGTACTCAGTACATTAAATATTTAATTTCTTCCAGTGGAAATCGAACCCACAACCTTTACAGTCTAATTTATTCTAATTTGAAATATTGCTTAATTTAGACGTATCATCATCTAACCTCGTCCGGCTGGGTCCGTCGTTCACGCTGGAACCGCCTGCAGTGGTGCGCTACGCCGCTACCGCCGGTGCCCGCGTGCAATGCGCCGCGCGGGGCAACCCGCCGCCACGGATAGCCTGGCTGAGCGAAGACGGCAGCCCCCTGGCTGATGTACCAGGGATCAGGTATACATTATAGTATATTTTATCTATATGTCATAGTTTTATTTGTTTTTTTAAAGTTAGAACTCTAAAGCCATAGCAGCTGATTTTTGTAGGTACTACAACAGTGAATGAGTACTCTTTACTATTTTAAAGTGGTATTCCACACTTAGGAATGTTTTCTAAAAAGTATCTATTGGACTTTAATTATACGGGATAGTGTGGAAAGGAATTTTGGCTCTAACTTCACCTATTAAACGGGAGAATAAAGCTGCTGAAAAAATCTAATAATCCTTTACCTTATCTTACACACAATTTAAAAGTTCAAACTTCACTAAGAGTAATATAAAAGACCAAAATGGTATTAGCCAAAATTTAGAGAGAGTAAAGTGCCAAAGGCGGCCTAAATTAACGAGACTTATAAAACTTCGGCGATAAAGAACGCTTGAATAAAATTAATGTTAGTTTTTGATTCTATTTTAAAAAATCTGTAACGTCTCAAGATATTACGAAATTCTTATGATTTATCAGAGGAGAACAAACAAAACGCTAATGACAATGATTTTTTGTGAAGACAGAGAGAATAATGTGCGGAACCAGCGCGGCGGAAATTAGAATTTGTCTCTTATAATTACGAGCAAGACAAAGCACCGCCATTATCGCCGACTCAATTCATATTCGCTTTAACGACTTTGCATTTTTAGTGGGGATAACCGCGCGGTCAAAAAAGAGCATTAGTTCGATAACTGAGAAATATTTTATTATCATCATGGCTTTTTACTTATAAATTTTACGGTTTTAGCTTACGAACGGTTTGAGTTTACGAAATAGGCTTTTTAAGTAATTCAAGTTTATAAAGCTTTTAAAATTAGGCTTAGTTGAAGCAAAGTTATGTTACTTCATTACGAGTAAAGCAGCATTGTTATTTCGTTGAAGCAACGTTATATTATTTTATTAATAATGATTTTTAAGAAAAGAAAAGAAACCAGTTTTTATCTCTACACAGTACAGGTACATGTTTATTTACTCATATATTTAATTTATGTATTATTTTATAGCACAATCATTTAAAAAATATATATTGTAAATAATTTTGGACATTATTAGATTGTTTTTTTGACTAACCGAGAGAGGGCATCTTAGTTAATGATGACGAGATCAAATCAATTCTTTCTTTCTTATGAATTTACTTCCAGAGTTTTGTAAATGACATGTACTGACTAACAATCAGGTTAAGTTTTATTCAGGTTAAGTAAGATAAGTATTTACCAATGGAATACTGTCTACTTATTCTCTAATATATGTTCTTGCATCGTTGTATCTGCCAGACGCATCTACGGCAACGGCACGCTAGAGGTGTTCCCGTCCAGCGCGTACCGCGACGTGGCGGCCAGCACGGTGCGGTGCCGCGCGGTCAACCCGCACGGCGCGCTCATATCAAGAGATGTGCTGTTGCATCCAGGTGGTTATTATAATGACTAAAATCAAATATTATCTAATGTACTGCTTCTAAATTAATTAAGTGGGATATTGGAAGAAAAATTATAATTTTGTGTCCATACCGTCCTTATTAAGTACTCAGAAAAATTAATTATTTTCACTTCCAACTTCACTTCAACTTCCACTTCCTCGCTCTGGAAGTCAGACAAAGCATTGATCTCCATATACTGATAAAGCTAAAAAAATATGATTATTTCTCATTTGGGTGTAAATTGGTTGGTGGTGGTGATAAAAAGTAAGTACAAAACCTCGAATTAATAAATAATTTTGTTTAATTATTCCTCTTAGTGGCGGACACGAAGTGGGAAGTCCTGCTGTCGGGCGCGTCGGTGTCTGTGGGCGGCGTGGCGGCGCTGGCGTGCCGCACCTCGCCCGAAGCGCACGCGGCGCCGCTCGCCACGCCCGCGCTCTTCTACCGCGGGGAGCGGATCTTACATGTGGACACACCTAATCCTGGTAACATATCCATTCTTCATCATCATCATCATCATCAGCCTGTCCTCGTCCACTGTTGGGTATATTCATTCTTATTAGTTTATTAGTTTATAATTTAGATAGCTTGAGTAAACCATAAAATTTATATGGAAACTAACAACAAAACCTTTTAACAAATCCATTTATCGACAGACATCAATTTCAATAAATTTTGTAGTGATTTTGAGTCTGAATGAATTTTGAGTCTATAATAAAATTATTAAAAAGAAAAAAAAACACTTTTATTAAATGTTTTTTTTTTCACTGTAAACAAAGCTTACCAAAGTAATAATTACATTTACTAACTAAAACTGCTACATTTAAATGAAGTCTCTTTGAGAGCAGTGCTGTTTTATCAGCACATTCTATTTTACATTAAAATGAAGTAACTATTCATTACCGAGAGGCAATTAAGCGGGCGGCGATAAGTCAAACGTTTCTTTTAATAAGACCAGTGACTTACAGTGGCACGTAAACTGTCACGCTAGTGCGGCGATAAATCTATCCGGCACGAGTAATGTCCCCGAATGCTGACCCTGCGGCCCGCGTCTTGGTCTGACTTAGGCTTTAATTAATACTGCTGATCGCACTGGCTGATATCACTAGATTGTATGGAGTTATGATAATTATTTCTATCATTTCTATTCAATTAAAATTACAAAAAAATTAAAGGTAGACTCGAGGACCAGAGACTACTGCAAAGTGTTCGAAACGTCAGGTTTCGCGTTTCAAAAATATACGCGATTAATCCGATTAAATAGTTTTTTTCTAGTCTATCGTGAAAATCAAAAATCTTACTTGAATTGTTTCATAAGTTTATTCTCACTTCATTGAAGCTCAAAGATTAGAGAGAAACTTTCTCAATAATAAATATCGCCGAGAGCAACCAAAATTCTAATTTAAGACGCTCATAAAACTTTCATGAATGTGTAAAATTAATTTATGGTTGAAGAATATAACAAGGATTTTGCACTGAAGCTGAATTTTACAGCACCGAATATATGAGAAGAAGAGATCCTAATTAACGCGCGCCCGATAGCGAGGCTTGCTCGACAGCATATTTATAGCGCGGGCGAAGTAATATTAATTAAAGCAATTTCTCATCGGAGACTCGAGACGTGATGAATGGCCGGATAAGACTTGTTGTAATCCCGTTCAAGGCCTGATTCCGGCGTTCACTCCGACCGACATAATAGAGACGTGTAACAATAGTATCGTCTTATCTACCATAATCATTACGTCAATCCTTAGGTTTATTGCATTTTGTATATCTTAGGTTTCGGTTATGTGATGAGGTTTCTGTTTGGTATCTATATAAGCCTAAGGTTTTATATACCAAATTTAACCAAAACCTACCTAAATTTATTAATTATTTTCTATTAATCAAATTTATCGTAACATATACAATATATGTACAAAAAAGCTTTAGATATATAAAATATATCTGTCATAGACGTCCGGTACCTCCTGGCGGGCAACGCGCTCCTCATCCGCGACGTGTCTCCCGCGGACTCCGACGCGTACAGCTGCCTCGCGAGACACTCGCTCACCGCTCTGACCAAACGGTCACGGCCAGCACACCTTACAGTGCTACGTAAGTCATAGTATTCTTTTAATTTTTTATAATAATAAATTTTCTCCCAGAGCCTAATTAACTTCTTTCATTTTAACAACTTATAGAATCAAATTATAAATTATTAGTTATGCTTTGGTACCACTATGGAAAAACCTTTAAAATGTATATCAACTATAAATTGCTTAATATAAGAGGGGTTTCAGCGAGCTCTTCAAATTCGGCACCGAGGCTGGTAGCGACCGAGAGCGAAGTGAGCATACCAGCCGGCACTAACTTCTGCATGCCCTGCGTTGCGTCCGAGTACCCGCCGCCCCAGTACACGTACGTAACAACCCTTCACACCCTTATTATGTCCACTTGTAGAACCATACCGTAATTGTAATTATTTTATTTAACGCTTTCTTTTATGATTTAATTAATGTTATTTTTTGAGGAAAATGTTTCAAAAAAAAAAATATGCAGTATTTTTTAGCACTAGTCGAAATATTACAGATATTATTATTGTAGACCAAAAAAAATACTCGAGAAAACTAAATATTTAATATTTGCATTTCTCCGCTCTGGTGTCGAGGCAAAAGCGGGGTGTTGAGCTCCCCTATTCAACACACTATGCTTCCGAAATTCGATGGAAAGTGATGAGCGGAGTGTCTTAACACTAGACTCCCTATGACTGCCCTAATACATGCAGGATCTCGATTAATTTTATAATTTTTTCAATACAATCTAAAATATAGATGGTACCGTGAAAGAAACGGCCGCCTGCAGCCAGTGGAGCCGTCGACGTCGGTGTGGCTGTGGGCGGGTGGTGCGGCGCTGTGCTTCACGCGCGCGTCCCGCGACGCCAGCGGTGCGTGGCTCTGCAAGGCCTACAACGTGTTCGGGGACGCGACCGCACAGATGCGGGTTGACGTGCAAGACTCCTTCACTGTCACTGTGGATCCAACGGTTGTGGTATGCAAATATTTGAAATTAAAAGTGTTTTATAAGGCTTTATAAGGGTCATAATCAGAAAAAGTGTACATTTTGTGTCTTTTCTTGTCCCGCTACTTTGAATGCGTTTTAAAAATATAATTTCAAAGATAATTTAAATATTTTGCCATTTAAAATAAATTTATTTATTATCTCAAAGATTTTTTTAATATTTTAAATGTATTATGGCTAATAATAGTATTTTTTGTTAGTTGCAAAAAACTTTTCAAAATGCTTCTATACAATTTTTCGTGTCACATTCACCACTTTACTTTTTAAGAGTTGATTTGTTACGAATATTTATGGTTTTATTTGATTTCGGATATGTTTATATTACTTTACTTTATGCATAATATTAAATGGAACTACTTTTATTGATACATTATTTAATAAATAATATATATTAGTTAAGTAAATTTGTCCCAAAATATTTCCTTTTCGTTACTCAGGGTTAGTAACGTACAATTAAATTATGAACGCAATTATTTTGAATGGTATTTAATATTAGTTTCTATTGTGGCACCATTATTGTAAAAGTCAAAGCCATCGTAGCTACAACCAGTAGTGTTCTCGCAGAAGTTGAGGGGTTCAAATGTTTTAGAGTGAATGCGTGAAATTACATCTCAGGGTTATAAACGGCTTTTATTTTGGTAAGTATTCTATAATTTCATTTTCTTGTTTATGTTATTTGCTTCTTTTTACAAAATCTCAAAAAATAACTTCAGTGCTTGCACATGCAACACGTGGCTTATGAGCAAATATTTAAAAAGGTTAGAATTTCTCAGACTTCATTCTCAATTTCGTTATATTTCATTACGTAACGAAACTGAGAAAATATGAAGCCTAGTTCATAATTACGTTACCATCGGAAGATATGTATATAAAAAAAATATGAAAAAAATAATTAGTGACTTTTCATAATGTAAAGTAACCAAAAATAATGATTTTTAAGTTTTTTGCCTATTTGCTTGTTTGTCTAATGTGTTTGTGCACGCTAATCTCAGAAACAGCTTAACCGATTTAGTTAAAAACATTTTTTTATTCTTCTTGAAATTAGTTGTTATTTTGTAATTACTATTTTTTTCTCTGGAGATAGTGAATTACTAATTCTGTAGCTCAAGCGGGTGAGGCTTTTATTCAAAAAAAAATACTTTCTGTACTAGCGTTGTTAAAGATCTAAACAATAAACATGAAATATTATTACCTATTGATAAACATTTTTTTATTTTCAGTAAGCGTCATGGCTCCTATGTCAAATGCTGAAAGACAAAAAAGATATAGAGAACGTCTTAAACAGGCCAATCCTATTAAATATGAATATATGCGAAGTAAACACTTACAAAGAATTAAACTTAATTCCAGTGATAACGACTCAAATTTTAATATATTTTAAAGTGGATTTAATTTTATCATTAACTTTGTGATTTCTAACTAGAAATATAAGTTTATTACGTTACGAACTAGCATTATTATATTGTTAATATTGTCACTTTGTTATGTTTTCTTCTTACATTTATAATCTGTTAATTCAACGATTGAATCTTTAAAATTTTAATTTGTGTCTCATTAAATAAAAAAAACATTAGTTTTATTCATATAATATTGTTATTTTGTTGTGTATAATGCCTTATAAAATCAGTATCGTAACAAACATTATCAGTATTGTTATTTATCAGTTACGTTACGAATTCGAAAATGTCCACTTTTCTGATTATGACCCATAAATGAAACATTGATATTGAGATTTTCGTGTCAGGTACACCTACCGCGCAACACGTAACCGCGTGTTTAGTGGCGGAACTCAACGATCTAATCAACATTAGATTCTAAGGAGAAGTAATGTCAAAACCCTGGATGAGGTATCTCAATATTGTCCTTTCCCATAGATAGCGGAAGCAGGAAGTACAGTGCGCCTGAACTGTACAACCAGCGATCCAAGCGCGTCGTTGCGATGGGCGCACGACGGCGCGGCGCTGGCAGGTGCTGGGGCTGGCGTGCTGGTGCTGCGCGGGGTGTCGCGCGCGCACGCTGGCGTGTACCAGTGCCTCGCGAGGAGGGGCACGAGAACTGAACAGGCTGCTGCTGAAATACGGCTAGGAGGTTTGTTGCTATTTTCTTTGTATTTGTAAAATTTGTCTTTGTGTAATTGTCGTAAAATTTGACGTCAATGATTAGCATGAGACCGTTTTTAATAATATCTTCTTCTTCTCAGTCGTTACGCTCTTAACAGAGCGGTCGTGGCCATCACGTAGTCACGTTTTTGGCTTTCGTTATTCTTGCTACAGTTTTAATAATATATTTGAATATATTAAGCCATAAGACTCCCAAAAATTAGAAAAAAGGCTATTATTTTGATTGTCATAATAAATACTATCCGTAAGAGAATTTAGGTCAATATCCGTGGACCAGTCGAGTGTACATAAGATATGACGCTGCACAACTGTACACGTAAGCTCAGGTGAAAAGCAAACGGGCGGCAACCTGATAGGGGGGAGAGAGATGCACGACCTTTTGTCGGGAGTCGTTACCTTTGTAAAGCGTAATACTGGAACCCAATACCGATACTGCAATTCAAGACAACAAGATTTATAAACGTACTAGCGGACGCGCGCAGCTTCGCTTGCGTAATTAGGGGTGAATTCTAATAAACCACGAAACATGTGTGAAATGAAAATTTTTAAGAGTCTGAATTTCAAATTATATAAAAATTGGTGCCGATTTAACACTAGAAGTGCCGAAGATTGAGACCCCCCTAGAACCGCCGTCGTGACAAATTTGTCCCATTCTACTTATTATGTTGATTGTTGGTATAATACAAAAAAAATATTATTAAAATAAATCGTAAAGTATGTAGACCATCTTTAATAATCAATTCTTATTATTTAACAAACATAAAAGTACCAAAAAACAAAACACAAAGAAAGAATCAAATATTTCAAATACGTTCTAAGGTCGTGACAACTAACTGAATAACTCTTACAAAATTATAAATTATTGAAATTAGTTAATATTATTATTAGGCCAAGTAATGCATTAATATATTCTTCATCAGTGATACATCACAGATGATGATGATGATGATGAACATTGCGTGGTAATGCCTCCAGAATTTGGCGGAAAATGCCAGCGGAGTGCATAGCACTAGGTTCCCAGGTTCCCTCTACCTACCCTACAATTGTCCACATTTGGTATTGAGTGTTTTTTCTGAAATTCAAGCCTAGCTTAGTCATCCTTTCATCTGATACCTCACTTGAACTAGCGGCAAAATTTAGTATTGACACCAATTTTACCCTACTTTTCAGGCTATTATTTTTTAAGATTTATACATAAATGTATAGTTTTCAGATTTTTTCCTGTACTTGTACTACATGTAGATGCTAGCTGCCAAATTTCATAATTCTAAGTTCACTGAAAGTACCTTATTAATTTGATTCCCTTTATAGTGTCGAAATACACGTTTTTTACTATGTAAATGGTCATATCTTTTTTTAAGGGCGCTTTTTCAGGAAATTAAGGGACTGTAGATCGTCATATAGTTGATATTCATATACTCATATGAATATCAACTCGATTTCTCCAAGCATTCCTGAAATAAAGGCACAGACAGACGGATGGACAAAAAAATGATCTTATAAGGGTTTTTTTTTCCTTAAAAGCTACAGAACCCTAAAAACCTAGGCATTGACTGCTAAACCTACTATTCAATTTTTTTCCGCCCCCGCATCGCCCTTTCACCTCCACCTCGTCCCCGAGGCATGAAAATATGTCAAATTATACCCTCAAATAACAAAATAATAATGGCGGGACAAAAATGACCCAGCGGCAGTTCTAGGTAAATCTATTTTTTTTTCAAAAAGTATGACTGCTATAAAATTATTTATATCTTTAATTAAATAAAGGTGTAAAATTGGTAATAGTAAAAAAAAATCATCTACATAAATTAACAAATAAAAAAGTTATATACAATCAAACTTGCGTTTGGGTCAAAAATGGGACGGGGGCGCTTCTAGTGTTAAAAAAAAATCTATACAAACTTTCAACCCCTTATTTGCACCCTTAGGGGAAGAATTCTAGAAAACCATGAAACATGTGTTCAATTAAATACTTTTAAGAGTCTGAATTTCAAATTATATAAAAATTGGTGCCGATTTAAAAAAAATTCTATACAAACTTTCAACCCCTTATTTGCACCCTTAGGGGGAGAATTCTAGAAAACGATGAAACACGTGTTCAATTAAATACTTTTAAAAATCTAAATTTCAAATTTTATAAAAATCGGTGCCGATTTAATTTTTTTTCCATACAAACTTTGAACCCCTATTTCACCCCTTTAGGGTAAAAATTTGTCAAAATCCCTTCTTAGTGGATGTCCAGATTACCAAAGTTAACATCTGTCCAAATTTCACGTTTGTACGCACAGCAGTTACGGCTGTGCGCGCGTCTTACCTCAGTCAGTGAGGACAAGTCCTTTTATATATATAGATAAAGCTAACCTACGATAGCTTCGGGATGATTTTCGTAAATTGTCATTAAAATAATTATTACCTACAATTTAATTAAGTGACTAAAATTAATTTTACGAATACATAATAAAAAAATGTAAGTTAAATTATATTAAAATCCATAATACTACGTTGCATTATGGGCTTACATAAGTAAATGAGCTATCGACCTCTCAGTGGGGTCGGTGTCATCATTTGATCCTCACTATAAACCTATCTAAGCATCACTCGGACCGATCGCGTTATCCCTATCACATAATCATGATTAACCCGCCGCAGCATCCCGAAACTAATTAAGCGCGTGTGTCAATCTCCCGACCCCAATTAATAAGTAGACCCGCCCTGACCGTCCACATCCGTCTAGTATACGACGACCGACGGATGACAGAGATTTATGGATATGTTTAAATTGTCTTGCTCTCACCTGATCTCCATAGTTGATATCTTAGGATTTTTATTAATAGCGTTCAGAGTTATAACATAAGCAATTATTTTTGGTTTACTTAATGATTATTATAATTATCTATATATATAAAAGGACTTGTCCTCACTGACTGAGGTAAGACGCACGCACAGCCGTAACTGCTGATGGTAGAAACGTGGAATTTGGACAGATGTTTACTTTCGTAATCTGGACATCCACTAAGAAGGGATTTTGAAAATTTTTTACCCTAAAGGGGTGAAATAAGGGTTGAAAGTTTGTATGGAAAAAAAATTAAATCGGCACCGATTTTTATAAAATTTGAAATTTAGATTTTTAAAAGTATTTAATTGAACACGTGTTTCATCGTTTTCTAGAATTCTTCCCCTAAGGGTGCAAATAAGGGGTTGAAAGTTTGTATGGAAAAATCTTTAAATTCTACCGGTTATTATAAAATTTGAAATTTAGAGTCTTAAAAATATTTCATTGAACATATGTTTCGTGGTTTATTAGAATTCACCCCTAAATAAGTAAGCGAAGCTGCGCGCGTCCGCTAGTCTATCTATATATATAAAAGGACTTGTCCTCACTGACTGAGGTAAGACGCGCGCACAGCCGTAACTGCTGATGGTAAAAACGTGAAATTTGGGCAAATGTTTACTTTCGTAATCTGGACATCCACTAAGAAGGGATTTTGAAAAATTTTAACCCTAAAGGGGTGAGATAGGGGTTGAAGTTTGTATGGAAAAAAAATTAAATCGGCACCGATTCTTATAAAACTGGAAATTTAGATTTTTAAAAGTATTTAATTGAATACGTGTTTCATAGTTTTCTAGAATTCTCCCGCTAAGGGTGCAAATAAGAGGTTGAAAGTTTGTATAGATTTTTTTTAATCGGCACCAATTTTTATAAAATTTGAAAATCAGACTCTTAAAAGTATTTAATTGAACACATGTTTCATGGTTTTCTAGAATTCTTCCCCTAAGGGTGCAAATAAGGGGTTGAAAGTTTGTATAGAAAAATTCTTAAATTACCACTGATTTTCATAAAATTTGAAATTTAGACTCTTAAAAATATTTAATTGAATATGGTTTCATGGTTTTCTAGAATTCACCCCCTAAGGATGCAAATAAGGGGGTGAAAGTTTGTATGGAAAAATCTTCAAATCGCCACCGATTTTTATAAAGTTTGAAATTTAGACTCATAATCAATAAATAATTCATTGAACACATGTTTCATGGTTTATTAGAATTCACCCCTAAATAAGCTAGCGAAGCTGCGCGCGTCCGCTAGTTTTATATATGAAAACATCCCATTGAATCCATCCACAAGGGCACAAGCATGTGACTGTAAGCGCGGTGATTGTGGGTTCCAGTCCCACTCGGAGAATAAATTATTATTTAATATTAATATTTTCATTTCTTCCCTTTGGCGAAATTCGGCGGAAAATGGAGAACGGAGTGTCCTAACAACGTTCTGCCTACCTATATGCGGAATACAGCACGAAGCTGAAAAATAAACAACCCATTTTATTGATATTACTAGTTTCTACTAAAAGTAAAGATAGTTTGTCTAACCGTATACCTAGTGAGACGTAGCGGTGTCCGGTTGTCCATTAGTTAGTTGGGTGTAAGTAATGTCGCAGTTCAGTAGCGTCGGCCGCCGCGCGCCGGCACCTAACAAATAGCTCTCTACTATGCTCGGGCGCTGCAGATTTATGGCTACACCCCCATGCCTTCTCCCATTCTTGGAACTTCCCTCGAACCTTGGAACCACAGCGTGTAGAACTTATTCGCGGCTATCACAATTCTAACCGATCCCATTGACTGATAGGTTTTAGTTCTATAAAATTATCTATAGCTACTCGTATTTCCGATACCTTTATACTTTTAGTAAGCAAAAACACTATTTTATGATTTTTCTTATAAAAAAGAATATTTTCTATGAAAAAATATAGGAATAATCGAAAGCTCCATCCAACTATAGATAGGAAAGATGATGTTATTCAATTTTACGGTATCTTGCACGGGTTATTTATGATTTTCTTTATAGCAGAAGCAAAAAAACGTTAAAATAAATATTTTCATATTTGCTTTCAACTCCGCTTGGATCCTCTCCAAGTGAAGTTGAAAGTATTAAACTTAATTTTATATTGTTACACTCGATATTACATTTAATTTAAAGACAATTCTCCTATTAGTAATCTGTACTCAAATGTCTGTGGAGAAGAGAGTGTCTTAACACTATGTTCCCTCCTACCATGATATATGCGGGATACAACGTGAAACTATTTTGTTTAATCTAAAAGTTTGTTATAATATGTAAGCTAGAAAAAAGCCACACAAACTAAGATATGAAGTCAGAAGACGTGATCGCGTCTCTCAGCACGTAGCGACCAGCGTAATCTCGGATCTCCTGCAGGCGCGTCCCGACCCAAGTACTTCCAGCTCTTTTTGTCCGACTCGGAGACGGAGTAATGGCGTGTCAGCGTGATAAATGAAGCGCCCCTTGATTCACTGTTACACTGACTTGCGATGCAATGAGTGCAACTCAACTGAAAACTTAGCTCGAGTGTTTTTACTATCTCTACAGTGAATGTATTCTTGACACCATTTTAATATATTCCCTTTTATTTTGGATGAAAGTTATCTACATTGAGAATGGTTAGATTATTTCTTTTTTTTATTTTAATTAATATCTATTTATTATGAAGTAAAGAATGAATGTTTTAAATATGAATACTTTCGAAATATTATGGTTTTCAGGAGTCACTTTCGTTATTAGTCTCGCTTGTTATCTTATTCTACAATAATATGATAATTATAATAGAATGAGGCCAGTCTCAAGCGTGCTATTGTAAGCGCGACAGGTTGTGAGTACGATTCCCACTCGAGGAAATAAAATATTGAATATTTTCATTTCCTCGTTCTGTAAAGCAAAGCGCCGCGCTAAACCTTCCGAATTCGGCAAAAAGTGGAGAACGGAGTGTCTTAAAACTATGTTCCCTCTACTTACAGCAAGATACAGCGTGAAGCCAAAAATTAAATTATTAATAATAATAACAAAACGAGTGATAAAAACGTTTCCCACGGCGGCGGGGGGTATTGTGGGGGGGAAATTCAATGTGGGGGGGGGGGGTAGGTGGCAGTGGACATCAATCGCAATGAAGAGTTCACGCGGCTCGGAATCAATCAGCAGAGAGCATTTATCGCGATATATTGCCCGATTAAACGCATATATCATATTAATGGAATCAAATTGACAAAAACCTATTTGTCAAATGGATAACAGATCGACACCAATATTTTAGCTTTTGACCTTTCATCAAACGCTATCGACTAGTATTGAAACAACCAGATGCGATGTGACAAATAAAATATTTCAATTTTGTGCTTCAAAAGCCACGTAAAATATTGAAGCGCTCTCAAAGGCTATGACTGTTTGCACATTACTTTATTAGATTAATTTCGGGGTTCAGGGAAACATTAGACCGAGAAAGGGAACCTTTTTCGGATAAATAGTCTGGAGGAATGTTTGCTGGCGGAAGGCAGACGGCGGGCGTGCCACCAACCGCAACGCGGCTACTGCTCAGACCCGGATGACCCGGGGATTGATTAATGTGGGAGCCTACGAGTTTACCTCTGAATCCACTCACAATACTACTTTTTATATTTAATCTTAGGATATATAAGATTAAGTTCGTATTTTTTTATGAAGGTAATATAAGAGAATAGCTCCTTCTTCCACATAATATTCTATTAGGTATAATATTCTGTACTTTTATCTTGTTTTAGTAATAGTATATGTGGAACGCTGTATTATGTGAATGCTGAACTAATTATTATATTTAGATACCTTGTTACTAATGGGATAAACACGATAAACGTTGTATAAGCAACTCGCTACCACAAAATATTACAAACAAAAATAGGAATAATTTTGTAAGACTTTCAAACACTGCTATACTCTGATAGTCATGTAATAGTTACAAGATAAGATTTTTTGGGTTAGTTGTAGCGCATGGGCACAAGCGTGTTACTGTAAACGCGACCGGTTGTGGGTTCGATTCCCACTCGAATTGAAATATGTTCTGGTAACGAGGCAATGCGCAGTGTTGAGCAATGGCTCGAGAATTCAGCGAAACATGAAGAAGTATTTTAATGGCAATGGAATTTCTTGAGACTAGGTTGCCTCTGTCTCCCTTGCTATGTGCGGAATTTAAATACATTTCATTAAATCATAATTCTTAAAATAATAGCTGCAGCTGAATTTTCAAATATGCGGCATATTTGTCCTAGTGCATACTGAGACGGGTCTGACAAAATAGGGTGGTTTAAGACTGACTAAGATCGACGGGTGGGTTAATTTAGCTATTCATCACAAAACGAAGAACGGACGCAGTGAACGAAGCTATATAAATCTTGGTTCACCTTGTGTTCCAATATCGCTCAATTTGATAAATTTTCAATTGGTGTGTTCTGTATGGTTAGTGTTCATATTTAATGGATTTCCATTTGTATTATTATTATTATTCCCAGTCTTGAAGCAAGGGCACATAGTATGACTATAAACGGGACTGGTTGTAGGTTCGATCCCCACTCGAAGAAATGAAATATATATTGTTATATTTTCATTTCTTCGCTCTGGTGTCAAGGCAAAACGCAGCGTTGAGTTGCGTCACACATTGCGCAATGCCTCCAGAAATCGGCAGAAAGTGGAGAATGGAGTATCTTAACACTACATTCCCTCTGACTACTCTGCTGTGCACGGGATACAGCATGAAGGTATTAAAACAAAACAATAATAATGATGTAGTTACCTAATATGACACTGATCTCATAAACAGATTCTCCACCCGAATTACAATACACGTTCATCGAGCAAGCCCTCCGCGCTGGCGGCGGTGTGGCGTTACGCTGCATCGCGGCCTCCTCCCCACCACCGAGGATCTCTTGGCTGCTGGATGGTCACCCGCTGGACCACTACCTCGCTCACCACAGGTTAGTCCATTACTCCATTCGATTAACTTAGAAATCATAAAAACTACTCAATTACTACCATGATATACTTTACATATCAAGAAAGTCAGAAAAATAGAATAGCCAGGACACAAAATGTTTAACAAAGTGTCTTTACACTGGGTTCTATAGGTTTCTCAGGTTTCTCTGCTCTGTGCGGAAAACAGTATGAAGCTATAAAAAAATATTCTATAAACTGACATCAATATCGATGGTTTCATACAGATATTCAATAAGTGAAGAAGCGTCTATTCAAGGAGAAGTGGTGTCTATACTGAACGTGACATCGGCGTCGGCGGCGGACGGTGGTCGCTATACTTGCCGCGCGGCCAACCCTCTAGGAGCCGTCGAACACTCTGCGAGACTCAATATATACGGTAGAATATCTATTTCATTAGGCAGAAAATGAGGCCAATCGTGGCGCAGAAACACAAACATGTGACTGGAACTCGATAAGTTGTGGATTCGATTCCCATTCGAGAAAATGAAATATATCATACTTTCGTTTTTTGCTCTGGCTACGAGGCTAGGTGAGGCGTTGAGTTCCGCCACTCACGCAATGTCTCCAGAATTCGGCGGAAAGTGGAGAACGGAAGTGCCTTAATAGGAATGACGTGTCTTAACATTAGGTTCCCAAGTTTCCTCTGCCTACACTGTTAACCCTCCTGCTACCCTGTTATGTGCAGGATAAATATAGGAATACATATCAGTAATTTTCCAGGCCCTCCCTCAATCCGCTCTATGAACACGGTCCGCGCGGTCGCCGGCGAGAACCTGACGCTGCACTGCCCCTACGCCGGATATCCGATCAGGTCTATAGAGGTGCATTTGATGGGATAATTCCTATAGCAAATACAAGTCAGCAATCCATGCTTTGCCATATAAATCTGACACAAATTTAAGGAAATTTTAATAATAATAAAACATGTTTCGGATTAAAAAAATAGTTTCCAAGTGACACATTTTTACATATAAACAATGTACATGACAATAACGAGTAATCGCCCGCAGCTCGGTGTCGTGGTGGCGGCGCGGCGCGGCGGCGGCGCTGGGTGGTGCAGGGCGCGTGTCGGCGCGCGCGGGTGTGCTGCGCCTCGCGCCGGCGCTGCCGCACGACGCTGGCCACTATGCTTGCAGCGCGGCGCCTTCCGCCGGCGCGCCCGCCACCAGGGACGTCGAGATACAAGTGCGAAGTGCGTTACCTTGCTTTTTCTCCATTAATCATTTATTTATAAATGATAACATAAGATAATTGTAATTATCTTTTCAAAACTTGCCAAAATGAAAATGTATTCGTGTTCACAGATCCCCCTAAGATATCACCGTTTATGTTTTCTTCTGAACTCACTGAGGGTAGCTCAGTACAAGTGCTATGTGGAGTGTCGTCAGGAGATAAACCTATGTACTTCTCTTGGTTCAAGGACGGGTCACCACTTCCACCTAATTTACAGGTATATTAAATAAATGGAAACAAAATATCATAGAATTTTGTAAAATTATTTAATTAACATTTTTTTTCCCAGATAGAAGAGAAAAGCTTGAATGAATTCTCTCTGTTGATGTTTTCGGAACTGTCTGCTCGACATAGCGGCGCTTATACCTGTAGGGTTTCCAATCACGCAGCTACAGTTAATTATACTGCGATGCTTAGCGTTAAAGGTACATACATCCAAAAAAAACATACTTAAATTAATTTTCAGATTTTATTTTCAATTCTATTAAAGAATACATTTTTCTCCTGCAGTTGCACCGTCGTGGATCACAGAACCACTTGACTCAGCAGTACTTTTAGGGGCACCGCTACTGTTAGAATGTACAGCTAAGGGGTATCCGATGCCTACTGTGACTTGGTTTAGAAAAATTGGTAAGAGTCAATATTTTTCAATGAATATCATTTAAATATTGTACAATACTGCTACTATATTGTTATGTGTGCAGGTGAAGGTATAAGTGGCATGGAGAATTCTGATCGATGGGAAGTAGCAGGCTCTGACTGGAGCGCTGAAAATTCTCAATTGAGACCAAATAGTGGGATGGCAGTAGCTGCTAACGACGTAAACAATGGACAGGCGGCCGCCGGCAGCAGCTCCCTGACGGCGCGCGCCGCCACGCGCTCGCACCAGGGGCTGTACCGCTGCAGCGCAGACAACGGCGTCGGACCCGCGCTAGTGAAGCATGTCAATGTTACCGTCCATGGTAAGTCAAAACAATGTCATAATCTATACAGATGATACTAAAGTTATGCATCTTTTGTTGTTATTGATGTATAATATTTTACAATTTTCAACTTACGATCAAAGAGCCTGCCCACTTTGGTTTGTCGAGCGAGTCGGTGCGGAATACGTCGAGTGTGAGGGGACGCAGCGTCGTCCTCACGTGCCTCGCCCTCGGCGACCCACCTCTGACGGTACACTGGACACACCGAGGCAACAAACTGGATCTCGATTCATACAGGTTTAATATATATTTTATATTGTAATATTAAAATTTTTAAGTAATAAAATAATAATACAATATTAAGATTTATGTGACTACAATCTGAAGGTGGACAATATCAGAGGTGCGCACGAGTGAAGGCGTGCGCTCGTCCCTGCAGCTGCGCGCGGCCGAGCGACACGACGCGGGCGAGTACAGGTGCCACGCGCGCAACCAGTACGGGCGTAGTGACCTACTCATGTTCTTACAAGTCGAAGGTAAATAAGGCTTGTATATTCAAATTATATCAATATTTTTTTGGACTCTACTTTTAGCTAGATACTAAAGTGTACAACGGATAAATATTTGTGTACTGGTACAGAGCCTCCCGACGCACCGCGCTCGCTGCAGCTGGGCGGAGCGGGCGCGCGCTGGGTGCGCGTGCGGTGGGCGGCGCGCGCGGCTCCGCGCACTTTCTATGCCGCGCTCTGTACGCCGCTGCACGCGCTGCCCGCGCCCGACCACACCACGCACCACTACAACCTCACACTCGATGCCCCCGACAACGACAGGTATCTAAGACGACGCATAAAAAATTACAATGACATGGATACTCAAATATTTAATTTTAATTATTAAGCATATTGTATTATTATTGGCTAATTTTATTTAAGAGCAATTCTTAATGCAGGTCCGACGATGGTCTTAACTTGCTGAGCGCAAAATTAGAAGGTCTAAGACCATCTGCTGCATATTCGCTAAGAGTGGTGGCCACAAATCACGTTGGACAGTCTCCACACTCCGATGCTTTACTTTTTACTACACTAGAAGAAGGTAATTAGTCAATACAAATTATTAATCAACAAAGTAAGCATTATAATCTTTAATTTAAAATTAATAATATTTTATGCAGCTCCATCGGGATCGCCTCAAAATCTTCGCGTCAGAGCCATTAATACCGGGGACTTGCACGTCTCATGGTCGGTAAGTAAAATATAATTTTTGATATAATTCTTGTGGTCGTCTTTAACTTGAAAATTATCTCGAATTTTACAAAGGCGCCTGCGCAAGACAGCTGGAACGGCGAGTTGCTCGGCTACGCGGTGGCGTGGCGCGAGGTGGGTGCGGGGGCGGCGGGGGCGGCTGGCAAGGGTGGAGAGGCGGGCGAGGGCGACGAGGAGGGCGCGCGCGCTGGCACGGCGGTGGCGCGCGGGTGGAGCAGCGCAGAGCTCACACTGGGCGGCCTGCGCCAGTTCGCGCGCTACGCGGTGACGGCGCGCGTCTTCAACCGCGCCGGGCCCGGACCGGCCTCGTCCACCGCCTACGCCACCACGGCCGACGGCGGTATGTTGTACTACACTTATATGTCATTAATCACTCAATTATTCTTTGTATAATCAATAAAATACTTTCAAATCTTAGTACCAGAAGAACCTCCTAACTCAGTAACGTGTGAAGCTCTATCAGCGAGGTCTCTGCGCGTCCGCTGGCTTCCTCCCGCACAATCTCATTCACAATCGATAAGAGGATATGATCTGCACTACGCTCCTCTGCATTTTTCACAAAGTTAGTATAGCAAAATAGAACTATATATGTACATATAAATGATGTTAAAATATAAATTTACAATGAAAAATCATTACATTTTTTAATAAGTTTTATAATGATCTGTGCTGCCAGCGTGGAGCGGCGCGGTGGGAGCGGAGGCGGCGCGCGCGGCGGCGGTGGGCGAGGCGGTGCTGCAGGGGCTGCGCGCGGCCACCAACTACTCCGTGAGCGTGCGCGCGCGCTCTGACCGCGGGGCCGGACCGCCCTCGCTGCCAGCACACTGCCGCACGAGGGAAGATGGTACGACATACACCATATTTTTATATGTAATTTATAAATTTGTAATACTTTTACCTATTGAGACTTTATCGCATTATACAGTTCCTAGCGCACCAGAAACAATTCGAGCACTGGCGGCGGGACCAGACGCAGTGCGAGTATCCTGGGTACCTCCGGCTGAGAGGGGTGGCCGTCTCACCCATTACACTCTATACACAAGGGAACTTGGCAAGTACGAAATCAAATATTAAAAAATATTGTATTATGATTAATCAAGTTTTATTTTATGAATGATGAAAAATTAAATATTTTGAAATAAGAGTGGGCGGAGAGTGGTCGCAACGCGTGGAGACGACTGAGGACGGAGAAGAAACTGAAGCTGAGGTATGGCACGAGGTGCGCGGTCTACGGGAGCGTGCCGTTTATGAGTTCTGGGTCCGCGCCGCCACCGCGGCCGGCAGCGGCCCGCCCAGCCGCGCCGTCAACGCCGCCCCGACACAACTCAGTAACTATTTTATAATAAATAAATATAAAATAGTAAAACAAAAGTCAAATAACAGCAGATTTATACTTTAACTAGTGTCAGCCCGCATATCATCCCTGGGACGGATAATAACAGCGCCGGTCGGGTCGCGGGTTCGACTGCGATGCACCGCGCTCGGCATTCCTCCCATTTCCCGCCGCTGGACGCCGCTACCCCACGCACATACTATCACCGACACCGGAGACTTAATAATTCATAGTAGGTATTTATAACATTCGTAATACATTATATTGTACTAATCGATATAATCAAAATAGTTAGTCTATGTTACTCTGTGTAAACTCCCTCGATGTCAGAGATGGAGCAGCAGACGGCCACGAACTACTCGTGCTCGGTGCGCAACGCGGCGGGCGGCGATGCAGCGGTGTTCGCGCTGCGGGCGGTGCGCGCGCCCGCAGCGCCTGCGCCGCGCCTCGCCCGCGCCGATGCGCACGCGCTGCACCTCGCCTGGGACCCGCCGCACGACGGTGGCGCCGCCATACTCGGTACGCGGCAGAGAGTTATGTACCTGCGTAGAGTTGCTTTACAACTGAGTGGACAGATATGCTGAGCTCGAGGTGTCCGCAGGGTACACAGTGTGGTGGTGGCGCGGCTGGGAGGGCGAGGCGGGAGTGGCGGGTGCGGTCACTGGGGAGGGCGGCGCGCGCTGGTGGCGCGTGGGTGGAGAGGCGCGCGGCGCGGCGCTGCGCGGACTGGCGTGCGGCGCGCCGTACCGCGTGTCGGTGCGCGCGCATAACGCCGTCGGCGCCTCACCACACTCGCGCGCTCTAGTACTGAGGACCAGAGGAGACAGTCAGTCACTTATACATGTTATATTACCAGATGCTCAATATAAATAATATTTTAATAACAAATTAGTAAGCCTTTAATATTATCTTTAAGGGATTTCATAATATATATAGTAAAATTCTTATTATACTACACATAACAATCGCTTGCGACTGTAAAAGCGATAGTTGTGGGTTTGATTCCCATTCGGGAGATTGAAATATTAAATAACATCATCATTTTCTCGCTCTAGTAATGAGACAAAGCGTGGCGTTGAGCGCTCGAGAACTTGGCAAAAAATGGGGTACGGAAGTGTCTTAACACTAAATTCCCAGGGTCCTCTCTGCTACCCTGCCTACCCTGCTATGTGCAGAATACAATATGAAAATAAATAAAAATAGATAATATAATTCTAAATAGTAGTATTTTGTTAGATGAATATATTTAATATTTGTAATTAAATGATTTTTTACTTGAAGAAGCGAAGGCGCCAGTGGGTAAGGAGTGTATCTGGGCGAACAGCACGTGTCTGCGGCTCGCGCTGCTGGCGTGGGGCGGCCGCTGCGCCGTCGCACGCTTCTCCGTCGCGCTGCGCCTCGCGAGCGGCGGGCCCTGGAACGACGTGCCCACTGACGGGGAAACTGTCGAAGTGAGACTAAACTACATATATCTTTATTTATTGAACGTATAATATTGTTAATAATAAAATTGTAAATTAAAATGATGAAATAAATTTAAACCTTTTTTCTTCCATATTTATTTCATCAATATTTTTTTTATGGATCAGTTAACAATAGACCAATAATATAACAATTATTAACTTATACAGATGACAGATTTAGAACCTGGTACTTGGTACGAAATTCGTGTTTTGGCGCACTCTCCCGCCGGCGACACTCCAGCACTCTATAAAGCTGCGACACACACTATCAATGGAGGTAAATAAACAGTTATTTTTATATAATATTGATTTCATATTATCTATAATTTATTGCTAATTGAGAAGTTTTGGGGTAAGCAGAGCGCCTCGGGGAACCTATAGAGTTGCCGCTCGAGGCGCGTATGAGCGCGGCAGACGGTGCGGCGGGCGGCGCGGCGGCGGGCGGCGCACGGGCGGGCGCGGGTGGTGCGTGGTGGCGCGGCGGCGCGGGCGCGGCGCTGGCACTGCTGAGCGCGGCGCTGGTGGCGTTGCTGGCGGCCGCCGCGATGCTCGCGTGCAGGCGCCGCGCGCGCCCTCGGCCCGCACTGCCGCTGGAGCCGCACGCGCAGCCGCTGTACGTCGCACAACCAACACAAACTAACGGGAAGACGATAACACCACCTGACGGTAAACATGTGTATATAGCGTACTTTAGCTGCATATATATTGTCACTATATAAATAAATCTAATATATGTGCAAATTATGCGTATAGACCTGCACGAGATTAGTCCTTACGCGACATTCAGTATGTCGTCGGGCGCGACGTCGCGCGAGTGCGGCGCGGGCGGGCTGGCGGGTGGCGAGGGCGGCGTGCGGTCGTGCGCGCTGCACCTGCGCTCGTTCGCGCGAGACCCGCTCGAGCTGGCCGCGCCGCCGCCGCGACCGCACCTGCTGGCGCATCCTAACGGTGCGTTGTTTGCTCTTACTTCAGTACAATACACAATAAACATTCTGTGCATTATTACAGATTGATTGATATTCGTGTCAGGGTAAAAGCTTAAAATTTCATATACGGTCAACAAATAAATAATTTTCAACTGAAATACATTAAAATGTAAATTTATTTTGTTAACTTATTTTTCTCAATAATTGAATGCTAGACAAAGCAAAGAATGGTTTTTTAACATAAATGTAAAGAAACAAAGGTGACACGTAGCTGTCTCGTAGCAGTCACGTAGCCGTGTCCGGAGGACGCGGGCGCAGGAAGACTTTAGACTGCAATTTCCGTAGCTCTTTACTGTGGTTGATCTGTTGGCGACGGTCGGAGCGGGGTGCATTTGAGTGGGGGGCGGGACGGGAGGGTTACATAAACGTATTTCGAACTACTTACTAAACTGCATACTCCAATTATATATTTTATTCAAAAACAGTCAAATTCTACATACAGACGTTTCATAATTCGCAATCTTCCATGTGTACCATAGTTACTATTTTCTTGTGTGAAAAATATTATTTACTTAATTTATAACAAAACAAAACTGTTTTACATTTATAATTTATATTCCTGTTTTGATAAAAATGTACATTTTTATTAGTTTTTATCTTTAAATTATAAACTTCCATTACAAACGTAATATATCGCACTCAAGCTACTGCTTTAAAATCTTGACAGCAGAGTGCGACGCTACTAAATTACTTTATCTGCATTATATATTTCATTTTAACTTTATTTTGTTTCTTCTTAAGTTAAAGCTATTTAATTAAACCTCAAAACCGTACAAATGTTCAATATAAGTGAAGTTACTTATCTATATATATAAAAGGACTTGTCCTCACTGACTGAGGTAAGACGCACGCACAGCCGTAACCGCTGTGCGTAGAAACATTAAATTTGGACAAAAGTTTACTTTCGTAATCTGGACATCCACTAAGAAGGGATTTTGAAAAATTTTAACCCTAAAGGGGTGAAATAGGGGTTCAAAGTTTGTATGGAAAAAAATTTAAATCGGCACCGATTCTTATAAAATTTGAAATTCAGACTCTTAAAAGTATTTAATTGAACACATATTTCATGGTTTTCTAGAATTCTTCCTCTAAGGGTGCAAATAAGGGGTTGAAAGTTTGTATGGAAAAATCTATAAATCGCCACCGATTTTTATAAAATTCGAAATTTAGACTCTTAAAAATATTTCATTGAACACATGTTTCATGGTTTATTATAATTCACCCCTAAATATGCAAGCGAAGCTGCGCGCGTCCGCTAGTAATGAATATTTGTCGACAACTGTCGACGAGGCACAAACGACAGGATCGGTAGGATCAGCTCGCAGGCGGCCGACGAAATGCGCTGATACGAAAAATATTGAAAGGCAGAATCAAGCGAACGTAGTTGATACATTCAATCGAGTTAGAGACGGATATTGAAAAACGCCGTAAAATAATAGTAGTTCATTCCGTTGGCATTATCTCTGGTTCCATTGAGCGAGTTTGCAATTTCCGCCGAGTGCCCGCATTGTGCCATCTGCCCTCCCGCGACCTCCTACCGCTGTCCTCCCCCTAGCCACCTCTGAGGCCTCGCGCGACCTCGCCGCTACTGGAGCGAAGTTCAATTCCTTATGATACGTTTGATGAATTTAGATGTCTTAATTAATTTGAAAATAACTTGTAAAAATTTATTTTTAAATATTCGTTATGTTTATGTTATTTAAGTGCACAATAGCAACATATAATAAAAGGCTTTATTAGTTTTATATCTTAACACTAAAATTGGAAAACACAAAATTATTTATATTTTTTATATTGTAATACGTTAAAATTATACTGTGCAATATCTATAATATGGTTGAAATACAAATTGAAAAACTCTATATCTATATTTTTTTCAAATAAACATTTCCTTTCCGTTGTCTCATTAAGAATTCTATTAACATTTAGGTAAATACCAAATAGCGGTTCCTAATATACGGCGGTCCAGCGTGGGACGGCGCGACGCGGTCGCAACAATTACACGACAGATTGTCGCACGGTATTTTGCGCACTTCCGGGTTAACGAGTTGTTTGTTCGACAATTATCCCCAAATACCCTCAGAAAAGGGTTAAGGGCTTCGTAAAACTTCCGAATATTCGGCTATTACGAAACTTTCGCTCTAATTACAGAGAAATATAGCCGCGATATTAATGTTGCCTATTAAAAGCCAAATAAAACGTGTATTCATTTAAAAGTTAGCATTAATTAATGAATCATTAATT
The DNA here is from genome assembly GCA_016802625.1 of Heliconius numata. Classification (NCBI taxonomy): domain Eukaryota; kingdom Metazoa; phylum Arthropoda; class Insecta; order Lepidoptera; family Nymphalidae; genus Heliconius; species Heliconius numata. The sequence continues at coordinate 384,695 of JAEBDU010000011.1, read as the reverse complement.
AAAATAATTTTAGTCTAACGAATTCTACGAGCGAAACCTTAAAATACTGACTATTGAACTGTGATGGAAAACAATTTTGTATTCCATCCGAGTTGCTTTAATCGAAATTAATAGATCGTGTAAAGAGTACTCTGGTTGATTAATATTCATATTAACGCGGCGGTTATTTGTCTCTGTCAGCTGTTTGACGCTCAGTCGAATGTAGAGATATTAATGGCTGTGCTCGATAACGTATCCGTGTTTATGAAATGTAATTGAAATTGTATCTCTCGTGCAGACTACGGCAGCGCGCGAGATAGCGATTCGGAGTCAAGTGGGTCACCGTGCGCCGCGTGCGCCGCCGAACTCTACCGCCTGCCCGCAGCCAGACTTTCAGGTAACATTCATTAGATGTATAAGTAATTTAAAAAGGCCAGTCATGGCGCACGGGCACAAATGTGTGACTGTAAATTCGACAGGTTGTGGGTTCGATTCCCACTCGAGGAAATAAAATATTCCATATTTTCATTTCTCCGCTCAAATGTGGACGCAGAGCGCGACGTTGAGTTCCACTACTAAACACGCAATGCATCTAGAGTTCGAAAGATGAGAAACGGAGCATTTTACCACTGGGTTCCCTCTGACTACTTGTATACAGTGGTATACAGCGTGAAGCTAAGAAACAGGTAAAAATAAATATTATTTAGTGGTAACGTATATTAAACCCGTTCGACACCCGTATAGACACGTTACCAGCGGGAAGCACGGGCGCGGCGGAGTCAAGCACGGAGGACGGCTCATACGGCGCCGCACCGCGCCCGCGCGCTCGACGACGCGATCACGCGAGGCAACACCAACCCACTGTCAGGTGCATATATTTTCGTATACCCGAGTAAGTTAAGTTTTCAAATTGGTAATTAAAACCCGCCGACACAAAAGCGACAGAAGCTCTAAAACAACGACTACAAGTCCTAAAATGTAAGCAAACAACCAGAAAAAAGCTGATTGTCTTAAAATGGCGATGCTCCATTTCAACATCATTCAACATTTATCAGACCCATCGGTACCCTCATATATAAAATGATATTTTAATAACAGGATATAAATTGTTTTCTTTTCTTTTCCCTGAAGCCATCGTTTCTAAGATCGGATCGAGCGATAGTGAGTTCGGTTCACTAGTTTTAGATACAACAGTAGAGACCCGCAATCCCCGACCCCGGCATGGCTTCGACGCTTGACACCGACACCTAAATGAGATCCTATTGATACGATTTTCCTTGATCCAAGAGCATACAGTTATCTCTCCGCAATGAAAATCGGAAATCAAAAACGGTCTTTACCAATAAAATTAAACGCCCCGGATCTTGATAGTAGTGCATGAAGCGCATGTAACGGGAAAGTACACAGGAGCGATCCAATTACTCCTTGTTGACTTTACAGATTGTGTATGACTGGTTCATTTACGATTGGCTGAATTTAATTCAGTTCCTACATATAAATGTAGGACTGGTTTATAATGAACCAGCAGTAGTGCTCGCTCCGCATGGACGCTGTTTAAGTATGTCACAGCGCACAGTAGTTGCTTGTGTGCACTAGCTGGGTGCAAGTGGTGACGTGGTCTGATGCCTCCAGGTACTCCTCGTCGGCGGCTCTCCGCCGTACTGCCATCTAGGCGCTCGTCGTCCAAGGAATGCAGACTGCTGGCTGGAGACGCTCCGGCGCTGAGCAAATGTATATAAACTTGTTTTGTCAGTTTTTAATCGTTAAGTGTTTCCATTATGACTGAACCTATCCTATTTAATAAACATGTGATGTTTTCAAGTGTTGTTTTACTGCCCTAGCTATTGTTATTTTTTTGAACAAATTAAAAGTTTTAATTAATTTAAAGTTATTTACCGCCGTGTATTAACAATAATATGGAAATCCATTGATTAACAATAAATAAAAAATTTAATAATTATTATGCACTGTGAGGATGCCGCTACCACGGAGGCCGTCGTGACGCAGAGGCACAAGCGTGCGGCTGTAAGCCGAACAAGTTGTGGGCTCAATTCCCACTCGAAGAATATTTCATATTTTCATTTCTTCGTTCTGATAAGTGGTCAAAGCACAGCGTTCAGTTTTGCCACTAAACACGCAATATCTCAAGAATTCGGCGGAATGTCTTAACACTAGGTTCCCCCTGCCTAACCTGCTATGTGCAGAATGCAGTGTAAAGTTGAAAGAAAATATAAAATCTTTTATTCTAATAATTTGAATCTTCCGATCTTTCCTATAAAAATATAAATACAGTTGGTCAGTCCCAGTGTAATCTCCCAGTTTAACAAAAAAAAATAATTAAGGTATAACCAGCGATTTTTAAAGAAATAAAATTGGAATTGGAAGTAACATATAAAGATACCGAATTAATATGAATATATAGTTCATAAAAGGCAGTAAGCTAGCGGCGACAGTAAAGAAGTGGCTCTATCTCGCCGCGCGCCGCACGCCGCGCTCGGACGATTAATTACGTCGCACCAACTATGATAAATGGCCTAATTCCAACAAATGCCATTCGATTCCAAGTGAGAAATGTTACTGAATTTATATTTCCATTATAGGTAATAGTAAAGAAGATAGAGAATATTTTCTTCAAAGTTTTTGTTTTATTTGGCGCCAATTGTCTAGTTCGCTTGGTTTTTTTTTTTGTTTTTTAAGTTGTAATAAGAATCTAATAGTATTAATCAAAATCTCAAGTTACCCAAACTAAAAATAAGTAATACCAAATGCTAAAGACAAATGGAATAAAGGATTGATAATACGATTACGAGCTTAAGTAATTTTTTCTAATAATAAAGAAAATAATAAAATAATTCACCTTATAATTAAATACATGGCCGTCGTGGCGCAGAGCCATAAGCGTGTAGGCTGTACGCGATGGTTGTGGATTCGATCCCCGCTCGGGGTAAGGAATTATTATTTATTAATATTTTCATTTCTTCGTTCTGGTACCAAGGCGGCGTTGAGTTCCGTCTGTCAACACGTCATGCTTCGAAAGTGTCTTAACACCAGGTTCTCTCTGCCTACCCTGCTATATGTGGGATACAGCGTGAAGCTGAAAAAAATATTCGATGGAGTTACTGCTGATTATCCGGTATGAGTATAAAAACATTTTTTGCACTAAATCGAAACAAAATCTATATTTTTGTAGATTTAGGCATTTGACAGGATTGTAAAACAAATATGGGAGATACTGCCTCGGAATAACGTAAACAGACTCTTGCTTAAAGTACATTTATAGAAATCTGTGTTCGAGTAAATGGAAAGATATTAAATTAGTACATAGAATGAAGCGATATATCTGGAAAGCATATTTAATAGAATTCGTAGACCAAAGCGTTTGACGCTCTGTTCTCTAAGGATACTTCTATAGGGATAATATTATACCTACTTACTTTCAAATTATAATTTTAAATTCCTCTCAAAATATAATTCGAATTATAATTGTTATAAGTACGAATGATGACGCCTGTTATTTGTAAGCTGCATTTTGATAAATTTGTATTGCTCATGCGAAGCTATTGAAACTAATGAATATTTTAATATCACATGAGACATCTCACACCATGTAATATAACACATACAATTCGAAACGAATGACGAGATCCAAGCTTAAATTCCAATTTTTATTGAAATCCATATAGGTATATCCGTTAAATATTTGATAAAGTTGAAATGTAGAGTCGCAGTGTCAATACTGGCGGGGTCATTCTCGCACAGTAGTGTGCCGAATCGGCACTCGGTATTTGTGCATAATTAACGAAAGGGTCCGAATGTCATACATTTTTGAGAACGTAAAAGCCTCCCGGCGTGTGTTTTATTTTCGATGACGCGTGTAATTGACACGCGAGCTCACCCGTCATGTTGATGAATGCAATGAAACAACCCTCGTCTATCATTCACAAGCCCTCTTTGACCGGTTGGTTAAGGGTTTTAAGATAAATTAGGTTAAAATATGTATATTATTAGGATTATATATAATTAAAAATAAGCTTATTTTAGCAAAAAAATGCGTGGCAATTGCTTACATAAAATTTTCTAAGGTCCTACTCGTAATTCCATATATTGTAATAATATTATATATACTATAGTAGAAACATACATACAAGCGTTGCCTCGGCTGTCACTGTACTCGACGATAATTCAGCTTAATTGCTTGGTTGATTGGCTGTTTATCTCCTAAGGATTGACCTACTCAAGCCCTCCCCTTCCCTCCCACCCCCCGACCCTCGTCCGGGATAAATCCAGCTTTGATTGTATCCTTCTCTAATCCAAGGCACAATGGACGTTCAATTACAAGATATTCATTGTTTGAAGGAATATCGTATTGCTTAATAAGTATTATTGGATGTAATAAGTTATTAATTCATATATATGAATGTTACATTTTCGTATTTTAAATATAAAATTATACACTATCTTTACTACTACTACTTTATAAGTAGCAAAAATGTTTAAATTGATAACAATACGTTTCTACTGTATTAGTCTGGCGACTTAAAGTGAGATAATATTTAACGTTCTGGTGGCGTTTAATTTGTATAAACTTGAGAATATTTTAGATTCACTTGTATTTAGCAGAGCGAATTTTTTTAAAGTTTTTCAATTATGAATTTTCCGACAATATGGATATGTTAGATAAATATAAAAAATATAAAATATTAAAAATATAAATATAAAATATTTAAAACAATATGGAAGATGAATATTTAATACAGTATCAAAGTTTTTATTCACAGTAAAAGCTACAGTTAGCCTTTGTGTTAAATTTACCTCGAACGCAGATAGTTCATAAAATATTTGCAACAATAAACGAAAGATAAAACTTATGTAGGCGCATCCGTCGCCTCTCACAAGTTGTACTGAGCGGTCAGCACAGCGGAGACCAACTACAGCTTTTAATTGTTAAAACTGCTTATCTGTAAAGTCGGTTAACGGATAATTTTACGTGATAGCGTGATAAGAAAACATTGATGAAAATTGTATACTTATTTTTTTTTTTCGATAAAACATAATGTCATTTAAATTTTAGTCTTCCTATTAATTTATTTTGATAAAACATAATGTCACTTAAATTTATTTTATTCTTCAAATGCAAAATAATCACAAGAAAATTAAATGTAGATGGTTGTATTTCCTGAAATGTTCTATTACATTAGCAGTGTACATAAAGTTCATTTGACAAAGGTTAATAGTCTCGAGCCGGCCCGTCCCGAAGGGTTAATGCAGTTAGCAGCGAGGTCTGTAATGTTGTAAACATGCCCGACGTGGTGAGAGGGGACAAAGTTATTGTGGATACCGGAGATGTCAAGACGAAGATCAGAAGGTAACTCTTCATATAATTAGTGTACGAGGCTAGAATAAAGCAAAGAAGTGACACTTGAGCTAGATGAAGCTTTTATCCTATCTTCAGGCATTACAGCGATTTTAATATGACCCATTAGCTTCACACTGTATCCCGCACACAACAGGATAGGCAAAGGGAACCTAGTGTTAATACGTTCTCCATTTTCCACCGAATTCTGTATGCATTGCGTGGCGGAACTCATCACTGCACTTTGCCTCGACATCTGAGCAAAAAAAAAATTAAATATCTTATCTCCACAAGTTGGAACAATGAATTAGTCAAACAGTATTTTCTACAGTACTTAAGATATAAAGAAAAAACATTATCCGAATGTGTTCATGGAAATATAGTATGCTCCGGTAGAGCCGCGCCGCTGCGTTGATGAATGTAAATAAATAAGCGCGAGGCGCGTCTGAATGAAATGCAAATGAATGAAAATTATATTCATATTAAATTGAAACGAGGGCTGAGGCTCGTTTTATATTGAATTTTTGTAAGAACCGTCGTTAGCGTCCGAGTAGAGCTTTGACGTCGCCGGGCTCCACCGGCCTCCACCGGTCTACGCCGCGCCGGTCAACGGAACACAAAGGTCTTCAATTATTATGTTCAGGTTTAGTCTCAAAGAATATTCAAAATTGTAAATATACCGGGGTTATAGCATGTTTTTCTTTTTGTAACGATAAAAAAGCATCCGAATTATGCTCCAAAGGAAACAAATATAAGGCCAATATTGTTAACTCGACTATCATTCCCTGTAAAATTAAATAGTGGTGTAACAGTCAGTCAATTTTTTTTCAGATTCACGCTGTATCCCGCACGCGAATCGTGTTAAGACATTCCGCACCCCACTTTCAATTAGACAATTATAGTGCGGAATATTACATGAACATAGGTATATGTAAATGTGGTTAGTTGTGGAATTTCCGTAATGAATGAACTTTTTCTGTTTCTTTTGACTTTTCTGGGATAAAAACTGTGTATTAGTGCTACGTATGAACTGTAGAGGAATAATTGCGTTCATTATAAACCTAGTAATGCTAGTAGTTTTTGTAGAGCAACAGAACATCTTTATTAGTAGTGTGAGTATTCAGAACGTCAGAATATATGTGAAAGTATTTAAAACCTTTTTTTAAAAATACATATCGAAAAATAAACGCTAGCAAGATTTCAACCTGCAGCTCTTAGGAATGAGAGGCCCTGGGAGAGAGTTAGATAGTTTCCAAGACGGCGTTACGTTTAATTTTTTACATTTTCTAAAGCAATGTTTTTCTTTCCTTAGCGTGGAATAACATTAAAAATATATAAAATCCTTCCCTTTGTTAACATTTTCGGACAAACTAAATTATGCAGATACACTGCTACACGCTGGAATTCACAGCAAAATTATTTTACATAAAAATAATAATGTGACTAATATTTATTTAAACAATTATAATAAGCAACAATTTTAATAGATCTATAGAAAATTACTTTTATTCCAGATTTAAGCATTTTCTTCTGGTATAACGTAGGCAATAGACAAATATTTTCATAGTAATGTGCATAAGATCCCAAGCGTGCGTTGAGTACATTAAACATTACACTATTCGCAATTACTACACAATCTAAGTATTCTGTTGTTTCCATCTTGAACTGCTATAAGTATTTGAGAGCAAACTCATCTCTAAGTGGTTCATTTCGTCTGTCGCAGTACAGCGTAGAACGTGTACGACGATTTGAGGATCTGTAAATATTTAATTAAATGTTTATATTTATGTATATACTTTAATAAATTAATTTATTATTATAATATAATTTTAAGTATATTCTTTCAGTTTTAATATATAACATATTTGAATTCATTTTTATTAGTATATAAGTATAATAACTTTAAGGAAGGTCTCCAGTGAGAGCGGCACGAGGCGCGCGGCAATGAGGCGCAGCGGGCGGCGCGCGCGCTCCATCACGAGCACGAGCAGGCGACGCAGGCGTAGGGGGGTTCTTTGCCACCGCATGCAGTACACCGAGCACACCAGCTTGTCACTCTACCACACACGAGGCCACAAGTTTGGAAGACATTGTCAAAATAAATGAAATATAAGGTTTAGAACTTTCGTGCTATTTACTGCATCAGCAGCTGTTTACATGATTCATCCAATTTTCGTGATATTTATATAATTAAAAAACATATATTATAGGTATTGACTATATTACTCAATATAATTATGATGTTAAAATATCGACGTTATAATTAAAGACAAGTTTACTTCTCCGATTGTTAATAATTCTAATCTTAAAAAATATACTGATACATAAAGCTGCATATTTATAAAAAAAATGTATATAAGTTTATATAACTTACCCTACATATAGTGTATGTATTTGAATATAAACTTACCTCCACAGTGAGTTCGTTACCGTAGTAGCAATAGAGAAACAGCTCAGTCAGAATGCACAGTATGAAAAGAGCTGTCGATGCAAATTCTATACTCAAAATATTCAGCTGAAATTGTATAGTGTGTTATTTCTATGTTTTAATTGAAATATATTGTATTCAAATAACTTCAATATTTCCATAAATTACTAAAGTATAAGTACTTACACTGACAAGTTTGTAAGCTGCCATACATAATATCCAACCGCCAATACCAAACTGTACTAAGATGGCCACTCCGAAAATATGTCCAAGTACCGTAGAAGTCCTGCGAGAGAATGATTTTAGCTATAAAATATATTTATTCGCTTAGTTTAAATTAAATTTACTTTTAATAGCAATAAATTATTTAATCCTGCTTATACCATATGTTTGCTTCGCGTTCATTTTTATAATTAAGAAATATGACCCACTAAATATCAAACGTCGTTTTCAGGGTTCCGTACCTCAAAAGAAAAATAAGGAAATGTTTATAGAATCATTTTTTGTCCGTCTATTTTTGTGTGTCTGTCTGTCTGTCCATCTGTCAAGGCAGAAGTATCTGGCTGAAATAATATGAAACATTCATTCAAAAAATCAATCTACTAAGTCAACGCAATCAAAATATGAACAAGTGTTTGCACAAACAAGCAATAGCTTTTATATAATGGAAAAAATTATACAAATTTATATTTGTATTCATTTCACACAAAATGAATACATACATTTATCGCAAACTTAAGTTTGTCTACTTTTATAAGTCACGTTCACATTACCTACAATCATGAAATTGGTACGGAACCGTTGGTGGGCGAGATCAACTCGCACTAAACCGGTTCTTTTTGCTTATATTACAATAGCTTACTCTATAATTTTTTGATAGTGGTGGTAACATTTTACAAACAAGGTCATTATTACTCTCTCATAGTCTTCGTTTGTTTTTATGCTCAGACTTTTGGCTCGTTCTGGTAGAGTTTCAAACTCATTCCTGAAAAAATATGTAAGCATATAAAAAAATCACAAATAGGCAGTTATTTAAAACCCCATTTAAAACATAAATGTGAAACTATATGGGTGCCAGGTTCCAAATATCGGTATCTACAAATAATAAATACTTTTATTATATTTAAAAGAGCTCCATTTTTCCTACGTTATTTGTGGAAATATATATTTTTTTATTTAATAGTAAACTTAATAAAAAAATATGTTGTATTATTACCTCAAAATTGTGAACTGTGTCTTGCACTGGTATAAAATAGTCGCTATGAAAGCGTCCATTGTAGTGTTAGCCAACCCGACCAGAGTTGTGACGTAGAATGAATACAAAAGGATCACTATGAATCTTAAACAACATTAGCTTGGTTAGTTGTTATTCCAGCGTTAATAAGAAATAGAGAGAGAAACATAATGTTTAGAAGGCCATAGTTACACGGCAGGCGAGTCGGTGCGCAGTCCGGTCCAGAAGGGGAACTCAACGGCGCCCCCGCACGCGCGCCGCCACGCCGCGAACATGCCCCACAGCGTGCACGTCAGCGCGGCGCACCCCGCGTACGCGCGCTGCAATAGACGCGCGCGCGCCGTCGTGTGAGACAGGAGCGCGCGCGCACGCGGACTCGCGCTGTTATAGATAGGATCTGCAAACACACTCGTTTAAGCAGCATATAGCGGAAAATACCTCATTATTAGGAAATACTAACCATTGAGACTTTGAACCAATTGGTCGATGCGGTCAGCGTCGATGTGGAACACGATCTGCTTGATGATGGAGGTGATGTGGCAGAGCAGCAGGAACATAACTTGTGACAGCTTGGACATGTCGCTGCGCTCCTGGTACGCGTAGACACACTCCTGCAGCAGGTAGGCAGCGGTGATGGCCAGCACTAGCGCGCGGTACCCTCCTTCGCGTGCACACCCCGGCGCCCGCATGAACCCCACGCGCTGCAGCAACCGCATGTGCACAGCTACGCACTGCCACGCCGCGGAGCCCTCGGTCACAGCGCCGGCCTGAGTCCCCTCGACAAAAGGAACAAACCTGTATGTAATTGTAAGAATTTCTCAATAAAATTATCACCTTTTTCTTATTTTTCGTAGTAAATTGTATCTTGTTTATTACATTTTTAATTTACGTTTAATATACAATTCTACGAGACATAATGTAATGACGTTGATGGTTTCTCAAATAGTTAATTTTTACTATTATTCAGTACTTATGGAGTGGCTGATGTTTAATTATAGTGCCCGAGTATGATTAGTTTCCCCTATAATAATGATGGAGGCCGTCAACGGTTAACAGTTTAATTACGTAGTACGAGTAAGAACACGCCGCCCCACCCTCTTGTCCGATATCACTGTAACATTTTAATCTAGCCTTATAATAATTAATAAATTATTGTAACAAACCAAAATTAAACGTTTTCATCTGTTTCTGCTTATTTATTTTTTCATATCACTCTAAAAGCTTAGACACTGAAATCATTACCCAAGTCTTCGAGTATTTCTCTATCGAGAGAGCCGTGCACCTACATAGTGCTTCTTAGTTCACAAATTGTCAATGATTTTCAAGCAGTGTTTGCAAAATGGAAATAGGTTATTGCGAACGAATTTTGATTCATTTTCGTTAAACGTTGCATGTAATTCCATAACAGTCTGCCTCACACTATTCATCTACTGCAAATATGAACTTTATTAATAAAAAATAACCTTAGAAACTTAGGCTTCCTCGATTCGAAGAACATTTTTTTCCATTTGTACGGTGATTATTGCAAAATAGCGTGTCTACTTATTGACCTATTCCAGAATTATAAATTAAATATTTCCCTATTGCGTCAATGTTTGACATTTCTACGAATAATTATAGTTGTAGTGTAGTAATGATTTGTACATAACAAAGAAAAGATTATATCTATACTTATATTGTGTATCGCAAGGACATAAGCGTGCGTAGAATCCACAAACTGTCACTATTACAAAATTGTGACAGTTTGTGAATTCTATTTCCACTAGGAGATATAAAATATTTATTATTTTCATTTCCTCGCTCCGATAACGAGACAAAACCGGCGTTGAGCTCCGCCACTCAACATACAATACCTACAGAATTCGCCTGACAGTTGTAAAACGAAACGTTTATCTAAGCAAATAAAAAAGGCTAAAGTAACAAGTTCTTGGCCAGTTCACGCACATACGACTATTACAATTATAACGATAAAAAATATTTCGTGGCCCTCTCGATTTGTACTTCAATATTTTATGTTTTTTTATAAATATTTCTTGAATAAGACACACCGCTGGCTTACAATATGGTGCTACAGCACGCACCCTGGTCCATTTCCCGGTCAATCTGTCTGGTAATATATTAAGAAAATGTATGAAATAAATTAAAATTTAGTGTGTGTTCCTGTAAATTACGAATACTTTTAGATTAGGCGGAATTTAGCGGATATCACAACTGGTAAAGTACAGCGTAGTGGATCCTGTACACCGACGCAGGCTCCAGACTGCCCGCCGTGCCAGAGCGCGCCGCCGCCGCCGTGCCGCACCTCCGTCACCGCGCGCGCCTGTGGCCTGCGCGTCGCCTGCTGCCCGCCGCCCGCGCGCCCGTGCCCACCCTGCACGCCGCCGTCGTCCTCTGTAGCACGCTCATGCACTAACTATATCAAAAAAGTAATGTAGCTCATTATAAACTAATTTGTAAATACATTTACACAGTTATCATTAACAATCATTTGATGCTGCTCACTTGTTTCAGGATAAATCAGGTGTAAAATCCGAATTAAAAACGAAAAGTAGCAACATGAAGATATGTGGAGCACAATTAGACTGTGTTGCAAGCCGCCTTCAGGCCGCAGAGTGCGCGCGTCGTGAGGACTACGAAAACGAAGTTCTAAATTCTCCGCCACCTCCTAAGCAGGCACCTGTCTCTACATACCGCCTGGCATGCGAGCGTCAGTGCATGCGGGCTACCGACGGCCACGACTATACGGTAACAAAAATAAGTAAAAATGATAACCGCTGTGACTCGTCCAGAACGCCGCCACCGCCGACTCCAGTAGAGCTCGAGGCAAATACCGGTTGTCAGATAAAGCAAGACTCTTATCTTGACCCTTGCTCGCATCAACCGCGTATATTTATTGAAATTGACAGGTCCGCGTCGAAATCAACGTCTTCGAAAACAGAAAAAAATAAGGATAACAAATGTGAAAATGATTTAAGAGCACAGCAAACGAAAAACAAGAGTTCGAGCTCTGAAACAAATTTAAGTACCAAAAGTGACAATAAATGGTGTTCTAATTTACGTACACCTAAGCCTCTTCCGCCGGCTTGCAAAGAGCCGTCACTCATAGAAAGACTACGGCGAAGACCTGGTGGCACGAGTAGCGACACTTGCAGTCGACAGCTGCACACTCATACCTCTGCTTGTGGTCCTATGTTGTTACCAAGTGTGAGCTTAAAACAAAAGCCAAAAGATAAAACGATTTTGACATCACAACTAGAACCGCAACTTGCCGAGGCAGCGAGAGGAAGATTTGTTACTGGCCGACCGAGTTTAGATGAGGGGAAACAACACCTAAGTGGCGGCGGTCTTGATTTGAAAATCCCGCCGACGACCGAGGCTGTTCGAGTGCAAGTTTCTTTTGACTTCAGCACTACTCCACCAATATCATGTACAGATAACCAATTACTAGGTCCAACCAACAATGCATTCAGCAATGCCACAAGTACATCAGATCCTTGGTTGTCAATCAAATCCCTTCAAAAAAAATTGAAAGGCTGTAAGAATACAGAAAGTAAAAAAGAATCTAAGGACACAGAAAAGCGTACCGCTTGTGAAAATCCAAATATAAATCAAAATAAACACAATCCTTGTGCCCCTCGACCAGAAAAACACAACAATTTCAGTCATCCTCAAACCCATCTAATTGCTCTTACCTAATTATCTGTTTTATTTAGAAAATAAGCTTTAACGTGTGTCTTATTCAAAGTTTTTGATAAAATATATTTTAAATTGACCGTGCATAATAAGATCGTATTTAAAAGAAAATTGTATTTTAAAATAATTAAAAAATCTTTTACTTGAGAGTTGTTAATCATTTCTAATATTATAATACGACTGCTACTCTACTAAAAAAAAGTTAGGCCTAGGTTTTACTTTTACTTTTATAATATAATGCTACTTTTCTAATTTTCTCCGAAACTACTTAATTAACAAGATTCAATGTATGGTACCTACTCAACGTTAATGCGTCTTTTAAAGACGGTGTTTAAGCAGAAAAATGTAATTATAATACATAGGTGTAATAAAAAGAAAACGATGAGAACGAGAAATAAAATCAAACTTGTAATGACAACTGTATAAATATATATTTTTTTAAATAGTAAAAAAAAAATCAATAGCGTATATTTTGATAGATATAAAAAAGAAATGGTAAAAAGTCACACGTTTTTACAGTAAACGGCTATAATATAGAGCTATATTAATACTTCATTGGATAGAGTTCTTCCCAGATTTTAATTCTATCTTCTTTGAGATTCTTGCGCACACTGAGCTCCCTATCGATACGCAAGTATTTCCTATCGTCGGGCAACATGCGCGGCCACTTTATGCCCCGAAGTCCCGTTGTACTGCCTTGATTTGGATCTCTGCAATAGAAGTTATTTATTTAAAAATTCTTATTAATTAAGATGCATAGATGCATTTGGTATTAGCCTTTAATACTACAACGGTGGGCTCACCCGTGCTTAGCAAAGTTGTACCAGAGGGAGGTCATGAGCTCGACTATGTCGGAGTCGGCGCCCCGAGTGCCGACCGCTGGGAAGCGGTAACTCAGTGTGAACAAGTAAATAAGGTCATCGTGATGTGCGGCACCTGGAATATTGTAACATTAACCTTAATGTTATTTAATAAATTACAAGATATTTTCTGTATTCGAAGGTAAACATTGTTGTTCCTAACTGTCCATATGATATGTGATATCTAGCTGTTTGAGAGGATGTTATCTTCTGCAAGAGCATTTCATGATCAGCTCGATCTTCAAGTTGCAGTCGCCAATCAGGTAAGAAAGTTACAAATATAAGGCACTTTAAAAACCATTCTTAGTAATTATTGGGAAAACAAATGTCCAAAAAAGTTTTCAACCATGAATATATTATTATGATGATGAAGTAATGATGATCATGAATACATGAAATCCAGAAGTTTCTAAGTGACCTGTAGGCTTATTAGAGACCGGATCCTCGTAGTGGCTGTGGTTACCGATGTACGCGAACTCATAGTACCAAACGGGGTGTGGCGAGTGACGACACATTAGGTTGACCAATCTGAAATAACTCGTTATTTCGTTATTTCCAATAAAATATTTATGGCACTAACAAATCGTTTATAATAAATAACCTATGAACAGGGAAGCTTTCTATCGCGTCCTGGTAGAGCAATCCCAGCGCCGAAGTGCTCTCAGCGTCGTCGCGTAGTGGACGGTCTCGAAGGTACTGGCGGCGCAGCGTACGCGTCGCGTGCGCGGAGTGCTTGCGCGGAAGCTGAAACGAGATCGGCGCTATGGACTCCCACTCTGCGTTCATCCTGTCGCGCAGCGTCTGGTTGCGAAGGATGGCTGTAGAAAACATAAGAATGTATGTATTAATATGCGTTGTTATTTTGCTCAGATCGCGCAGATAACAAGGTAGGCACAGGGAACCTAGTATTAAGACCCTCCGTTCCCCACTTTCCGCCGAATTCTAGAGGCAATTCATGTTAAGTGACAAAACGCTCTTCGCCTCAGTACTAAATCAAGGAAATGAAAAAGGTAACGTTCCATTTCGTCAAATGGGATTCGAACCCACAACCGGTTGTGCCCTTAGGCCACGATTAAACACCTGACCTGTTATTTACTTAATAAAGTATTACGTTTTGAATAATAGAGGCTATTATTTAATTTAGGTTAATATAAAACATACTGTATGCCTTCCAAAAGAATTCATCTTGTGTTTGGCTGATGATGTATGGGACCGGATGCATTTTCCCTTGCTTGATAGCTTCAGCAGGATCCATGTCCAGAAATCTCTCTTGACCGAAATCTTTTTCAACTAACGGTCCCCATATACCCACTGGATCGAATCCAAATTCCTAATAATTTTAGAAATTTGGATTTGATTATTGCAATAATTAAATACGTTACCTACATCAAATATTTGAGTCTGGTCGTGGCACAAGTGTGTGACTGTAATCGAGACTGGTTGTGGGTTCGATCCCCACCCGAGAAAATGTTTTTTTTATTTAAATGTATATTTTTATTTCTTTGCTCTGGTGTCGAGATAAAGCACGACGTTGCGTTCCACCAGTCGACACGCAACACCTGCCAAATTCGACAGAAAATGGGGAACGGAAGTCTTAACACTAAATTCCCTCTGCCTTCGCGGGTATCTAGTACGCAGAAGGATAGGAGCGTGAAGCTATTTATTTTACAGTATATTAATAAATATAATTATGTTGTAAAATAATTAGCTTATCATATAAGGAAGCTACGAAATGTGATATTCTAATAAATATTACATAGAATCCTAGGAGAGAATTTCCTAACTGTCTCCAAGGTTTTGTCTTCAAGCAGTCGATAATAGCTGTAGAGTTAGTGGTAGAGCAGTTAAGCAACTGCGCCTGCTTAACCGCCAGCTCGTAGAAGTTGTCAGTTGTAGGGCGACTTCTGATAGGAGACCCGCTCATGGAGATACCTCGGTGAAAAAGTTCTATATAGAACATTTACAAAACTTGTAATATGTTTTATTTTTTACAATTTTTTTATGTGTTCAATCATTGCTACTAGTATAAACTATGAAATCATTAATATTCAAAGAAACTATAATAATACCTTTAGACATGGGAGATATCATATGCAACATAACGCTAATAGAACCTGCGCTGCATCCGGCGATGGTCACGCTTTTGGGGTCACCCCCAAAGGCTAGGATGTTGCGTTGCACCCATTTCAAAGCCGCCACTTGGTCCTTGAACCCATTGTTACCGGGCGCTAGATTGTCGCCGGTACTTAGGAAACCTGGAAATTAAAATAGTACTTCCACTTTATTCTTTATTTAATAATTAGAATATACAGATATAGCATTTAACATGTCAAGTATTTTATTTTAGAGATAACTTTAACCAACCAATATCAATTTACCAAGAGAACCGAGTCGGTAGTTGATAGTAACGAGAATAATGTCATGGTCGAGGAGGTAGTGCGGCCCCGCAAGGTCACTTCGACCCGTCATCGAGTAAAACCCTCCCGGATGGATGAAGAATATCACGGGCAGAAGAGTGCTGTTTGCCCTGAAACACGATAGGGAGTCTCTTCAGGATTTGCACTTAAATTTTTTTTAAAATTACATTTTTAAAACACTCATAAAAAAATTAAGTTTACAATAATAATAAAATATATATTTTATTTGAAAATTTTGTCTTCTCAACATTTTGTAATGGGTGTTTTTTGTTATGTACCTATCTATCTTTAGCGGTGTGTAGATGTTGAGGGTGAGACAGTCTTCATCGACGGGGTAACCAGGCCTCGCTGGCAACGGGCACGCCGGCCCGTCCTCACTCGCATTCACCGGTGACGAGTACGACAAGATCAA
>JAEBDU010000011.1:194506-368309 GCA_016802625.1 Heliconius numata | reverse complement strand
CTTATCCTTTATCATACAAATCTATAAAATATACTGGTTATTTTGAGGAAAACGCGCCACGGCCCCAAGGTCGATTTATCTGCGAGATTTCTGTCTTATATTTTGGCATTATTTACTGCAAAGGCGACGTAAAGTATTTATAATTTTTGTTTCTATTTAATTAATAATTTAACTTCTACCTACACAAAGATCGAATGAATGTCTGTCCGGACTCCAAAACATACTAACGAACTAGCAAACGTATAAGTGACACTTAAGCATTTGTAAAGCCTCCTTGTGGAAGCTTGCCGAGCCATGCCAAGTGTGTAAAGGCACTATAATAAGTATCGCGATGAGCCATATGATATTAGATGGTAAACAACGTAAATGTATTAATTAGTATGCTCGACAGACAGCGGCAGAGTGTAGGTACAATCTATTTTATTATTTTAAAATTTATAATCATTTTCCTTTCATGTCTTAAATATCCTAACAGCTCTGTTTATATTCATATTTAAGGATATTGATTAGAGATAACAATTCTCTTTCGTGGCCCGTGATCTAAATCAAATAGTAAACAGCCCAGCATCTTTTACACGTCCGCAGCGCTGTGCTCTTTTAGAAAGTAATTATTTACCTAAAACATTACTTCTTCGATTATTTACGAGTTATAGATATGAAAATATAAGTTGTATAGATAAATGATAATTGATCATTGGATTTAGATGAAAGCTTTTCAGGTTTGGCTACAATAAGTTAAGTAAATTTAATCGCTAGTATTCAATATTGGAACTATTACACCTAGAAAATGATTAAACAGACTATTTGTCATTTTTATCGTTTAATGCAATTACTTGTTTGGGAAGGCCGCGCCTGTCATTCTCCAATAAGGAAAATTCTTATGAAGTGCATAAAATTGCGTGAATTATTTTTCTAACAACAAACAACCGCACACAATGCGTGTAGGCTTAAATACATACCCAGCGTTTCCAAGGCATTTTGTTTCCTATATTTTTTACCTGTTTGTAAATTTAACTTTGTAACTTTTTGCATTGTAGGTAAATCCTTTACAAGTCATATTACTAACACTCTTATTAAGGACCCTCTTAGAACACTCAGTTCTCCACTATTACCATACTTAACGTGACCAGACATACCGTTTTTTATTTGTGTCCCAATGTCCCGGAATGTCCCGTTTTTCCAGAATGGGATAAAGGTAAATTTCTTTGGTCGAAACAAGTCTCTTCGTGACTATCCCAGTACGCTATTTTTCAAAAAACAAAAGTATTTACAATACAAGCATGGACTTGCTATCGAATTAAGTATCAAAACCACAACCATCTTGTACTAGGGATATCCATTTATATCCATCATAATAAATTGTATTGTTCGGTAACTAAATTAAGATATTTTTTTACAATTCTGTGTGGCTCTAGTGCGCAATTTTTTTTTTTTTTTAAATAATATCATAATATTAAAAAAATAAATATCAAATACAATAAATAAAAAGAGTGTAAAATTTGTAACAGCAAGCGACATCTACCAACAGCAGTGGCTGACGGCGCTCGTCGCATTTCGTGGTTCATACATTCCTGCCTAGATGGCACTTACGTTTCTCATATATTTTCTCCAGATTTTTTAAAATTATTTTTAATAAAATTAAATTAAATAATTATATATAATATATTGTTAGTGAACTCGTGTATATGATGGTTAATGTAGCCAACATCACCTATCGGAAGCAGACTCGTGTGAAGTATTGTTATTGAGTAATAAGTACTTATCACTTATTGCAATTACATAGAATCTCTTTCCGAATTATTTAGAAACATATAGAGGATACGTGTTTTTATCTTATTTTTTAAAAAACGTTAACGCTTCAGATGTGAAATTTGAAATTTTTGTAAAATTGTCCATTATTTTTTTTCTACATTTCTTTTGGGTAATCTGTAGAGGACAATAGAAACTTTTTCTGTATATAATTATATTCTTTTAGAATTAAAATAGTATTTCGTACGGCACTACTACTACAAACTGTCGTTTTTCTTAAAGTTTCTCGCACAGTTTTCTATATAGCAGAATAATCAGAGGGAACCAAAGATTGAGTGATACGAGAGGAACGGAATATTTAACACTAAATAGAAAAAAACGTAAATAAAAGATAATGTCAATAGTTTAAGTAAGAGTATATTTAGTTATGCTGAATACATAATATTTACAAATTTAATTTTATAAATGTGTACAATTACAGGACAAATCTTACAAATATTACACCGACGTGTTACGAAATTGCTCTAAGGTATTTAAAGTTGGTAAAGGAGCGCGACTACCGCTCGACAAACGCCCGACAAACGCCCGACAACCGCCCGACAACCGCTCGACTCTACCCGTACTCGCCGCCAGAGGATCAACCCGCTGTCACTCAATGCGCGTATAAAAAACATTAAGCATTATTAATACAAAAAATAAATAGCAGTATACATATAATTTGATATTAAAAAAAACTAAAAATATATCTCTACAATGAGAAGGAACGCGCAGAGAGCAAGGCGTCGCTGAGCCGCAAACTGTCTTACTAACATTATGAATATAATTTGTTTACTTGTGCTTTACACTAATGTTCAATATTCAGAAATAAACAGTAACTGGCACTTTGATTATATCGAGACAGAGTGAGGCTCCTGACTGACACTAACTAATAATGACTGAAAGTGACTGACAATCAATTATCTACTTAATTGTACTTACATAATACTTTCATAAACAAATAACTTCTACATGAGTCGAGTTTTAAGTTAATATCAAGCGCTACAGAAGTGTCGTCGCACGCATCACGTTTAAGATCGATGTTAGAATGTTGCTTAGAGGGGAAGCATAGTTATTTACTTTTTATTAATTTCACGTTATATTCCATGAAGCAGTGTAGGCAGAGGAAATCTAGGATAAGAACAAAAGAATTTACTGGTCACTTATTACAAAGTACAGGGAAACAAGCTAGTAAGGAAATAGGAAATTTAGGAACAATCTTGAGATATATAATAGGATTAAGTTCTGTTTTTCTACTTTTGTTATCAAAACAAATTCAAAATTAATTAATGTCACACTGAAATGTTGTGTAAAAAAATGGAAAATTGAGAGAAGTGTTAAATTAAGGCACTCCGAAACTTCTGAATCACGCTAATTAATATAAATTCAAATATTTTTACGTTTATATCACATTTAAAGTAATATAGATAAAAAATATTATAGAAGCGCACTTCCCTGCGTGTGTCTTAATCTAAAGACACTATGAGTCAAAAAACATTTCACTTTGGAAATTGCAATGTTTACGCTACACAGGAATTTATTTAACTTAGCTATATTTACTATTGTTGTGATGAATTTTTAGTCTGTTCCACAAGCGTGTCTCGACGTATTTATTATTATACTTTATTTTTTATACAATTCGAAGTCGAAATAGATATAGGTAATATTATAATATTACATCACACGGAACGAACAACACAACGTACGATTTACAGCATTCTGTTAAAAATATTAAATACAAAAATAATATCATCAGATAATAAAGTGAGTAAAAAATATAGTGGATAATCTCCAAATAATACACGCGTCGCTCCGGTACCGACTGACTAGCGCCCGCACTCGCACTCGTTCATGTTGGTGAACTGTCCGACATTTGCACTGGTTCAAATTGGTAGAACAGTCCCTCATTCGTACTCGAATTGGTTCATACTGATTAACTGCAAGTACTAACACAGGTTCAAATTGGTTCATATTGGTGAACTACCCCATGTTCGCCCTCGCACTGGTTGACACCTAGTTCAAACTAGTTCACTATGGCCCCGAGGGGTGTCTCGGTTAGCTGGTGCACTTGGTCTTGCCGTCGAGCAGTTTGCGCCAGAGGTCGAACTGCTCGTGGTACTGCACCATGTGTATGGCGATGCCACGCTGCACGGCGCAGGGGTGCGCGGCCACCTTCTTGTTGTAGAACTCAGGCGCGTGCTGGCGGCGCAGGCGCAGCTTGCTGGCTAGCACGCCCGTCACGAACACGTCTTCTAGGCGCAGGTAGCGCTCGTGCGGCGCCGCCTCGAGCAGTGGACGGATGGCGTCCCCCGTCACCAAGTACGCCGGGCCCGTAGTGAAGTCCGGAAACACGCGGCCCGGGAATTGCTTGGGCGAAACGTAGTACTTGCTACGCGTGGTACGCTTGGGCAGCGACTTGCGCACCACCTTGCCCCAGATGGTGCGCGTTGCGTTCTCGCGCGCAGCCGCGAAGGCTAAGAGTCGCGGCACGTTGATGAACATATCGTCGTCAGTCTTGAGCAGGCGAGGTGCGCGCGGGCAGTATGTGTCGGCCCACTCTAGCATGGACAGCGTCTTGAGCGTGAGGTTAGAGTACGAGTCCACAAAGCGGCCCACCACGAGGTCGCCGAACAGCGCGTCCTCAGCGTCCAACGTCGCGCGCAGGCCCGCGGGCGGCTCGCCCAGCACGAAGGCTAGCGCCACGTCGCGGCGTGCGGCGTAGTGTCCCCACGTGAGACGCACTGCCTCGCGCGCGGACGCGTGCGCCGGCGCCGACGTCACCAGCACCAGCAGGCGCAGGCGCGCGCCCAGTGCCGGGCACAGCTCGGGGTGCGGCCGCGAGTGCCCCGCCTCGTATAGCGAGCCTGTCAGCACGGCGCCGGGCTCAAGCGTTGGGGCGGGCGGCGCCGCGGTCACGTTGCGCACCACCTTGCTTGCTTGCACGGTCGTGTTGGCGGGGACCGGAGCGGGGGTGGGAGGGGGAGCAGGCGTGGGGGCGTGGAGGGGCGCAGGGCGAGGGCGCGGCGGCGGCGCGGGGGCCGAGCGCGCCAGCAGCAGCAGCAGCAGGGCGGCGAGCGCGGCGAAGGCGAGAGCGTGCGAGCGGCGCACAACGCCGGCGACGCCGAGGGCGCCCATGATGCGTATCACCCGCCCCCGGAGCGAACGCCGGACGACTGCGTCTGGAAAACACATCGATCGAATGTAACTCACATGTTAAAAAAAGCAATTCTAATTAGACTAAAAAAACTATAATAAATTTATCTTCATAAAAACATCAATCTAAGGACGCCCTTGTGTCCTCATACCACATATTTCCAAGCGTGTCAACGGTGGCCGCGAGTCACGTCTTTATATCTGCTCTAAGATGACGAGATCACGACTTTACATACACCTTGAGCTTTATTTGTTATGGGTTGTTTTGAACACAAAAATCTCATTAAAATAGAGATAGACTAAGGCCACTCGTGGCGGAAATGCACAAACGTGTGACTGAAAACGTTACAGGTTGGGGGTTCGATACCCACTTGAGGAAAGGAAATATTTTTATTAAGTCTGACGATGAGGCAAAGCGCGGAGTTGAGTTCCGCCACTCAGCACACAATGTCTCCAAAATTCGGCGGGAAGTGTGGAGGGGACTTAACCCTAGGCTGCCTCTGTCTACGCTGCCACATGCGAGATTCAGCGTGAAGCTGAGAATAAAAAAGAAAACAATAACATATTTGCATATTATGCAACGCCGTGTATTTGCATATAAAGTTGTGGAAGACCGTGCCTTCAGTGTCATATAAATATGCACAAGGCCTTAATTAACATTAATTGGTAAAATATACAATACACTATATAGTGGTCACAGCTCACCTAGCAAGTGTCAGTCAAAACTGTCACGCGACACTTGCATTTGATAACGTGCGTGATGATTACAAACATGTGGTCCTGAGCTCATGTCACTGGATTTACGCCGATAATTATGTTCTTTTTTTACAGTTTAAACTGTGTTTTTGAAAGTGGTATGAATTAATTATGATATTTTTTGGTGCAATTATTGTTTTTGTTTTAAAAAAGACATCGCGAGATATTAATTTTAATGAGTCAGTCGGCTCATGCTCCCAAAGGAATTTTAAACAAGACAATACTGTTAGCTAATAGAAAAATATACTCATTGTGCTCCTCATAGAGCTATAAATAGCAAAAAAATGTATGAAAATCAAAGTACATCGTAAAAATATATGTATATACGAGTATTTTTAAGATTCTACTGTTTTATATATATTTTTAATTAAATTCTTGCGGAACAAACTTACATTGCCACTATTACATATTTACCTGACCACAAATTTTTAATAACACAATATGAAGACGAATTTACATAACCTAACCTAACCTACGATTTTTAAAATGACCTATGGGATATTCATTTTCTTCGCATTTAATAAGACATTTTGTTCAAATTTTGATAATGATGTAGAAATACATTTTCTTACATACTTCGTAGTAATGTAATTTACAGTACTTAGTCATACTTAATTCTGCAATAAAATAAACATTCATTAAGCAATTTTCATCGGTCTCTGATTTAAATTAAGCGTTAACTTCAAGCTAAAGTACTTGAAAAGGCATGTAACGTTAGAAAACGTGTTTTAGAAATCATTCATGTAATCAAATTGTGAACATACTTACGGAATGTTTTTATCGCTAGTAATGTAATACAGCTTCACATTTTTTTCCCGCATAGCACAGTCGACATAGGGAACCTAGTGTCCAGACACTACGTTCTCTAAGGAACTCAACGCGGCACTTTGTCTACTAGAACTAAAAAATGAAAATTACATTTAAATTTAATCATTCTCCGAATGGATATCGAATCCACAGCGATCGCGTTTCAGATGACCGCCAAAAAGACCTCAAATATAATGAATCTTCAAATACATATTTCAAAATCATTCTGAGTTCGTCTTCTCTGAGATATTATAAAATTCTTAGTAAATATTTATATTACTTGTAAAAAATATATGCGTCTATGTAAACATCTATTGAATTGCTCGTTGTTTATTAACACATAGTAAGCCCGAGGCCGGTAGCTGGCAGTCGCGAGGCTATCAAAACCAAACAATATCTACAATTTGCATATCTAAACGATGTAATAACTGAAAGCCTACTTCCATTGTACTTGCGTATAGTACGGTCGACGAGTCGTGGCTACTCTGAAGCTGTAGATGGCGGCGCAGATGTGTTTAGGATTTTTTCTTATATTTGATTATTTTCTTCCCGAGCGTACAACGCCTTAAAGTTCAGAAAACTTAACTTCACTGCGACCACAATTTGTCGTCAGTTTTTTTTTCCTATTTATATTATCCAACTCTAATAAACACTAATGCATGCGTAATGCAATACTAAATATAGCTACTAGAACGTAGAAACCTGACATGACTTCTGTAATATTTGAGCGTTTTTCCTTTAATGTATTTTAATTATTTTGAAATTAAAATAAAATACATTTCCGTATCTGTACTAATTTATGTTACAACTTCAAACTGAAGCTTGTTTAGTTGAACGTGGTAAAAGCAGAAGCTGCTGATAAGAATTGATAAAGAAATTCTTTTTGTGTTGGATATTCCATTAATCGAGGAAGGCTATATTAAATCACGTTAATCGTTTCGTGGGTTAACCCACTGTATCTGAGCTCAGAATTACCCCCGGCATTTAGAATGTGTCATACACAGCTCTTAGTTATTTCCATTTGACTAAGGGGGCGAAACTACTGTAAATGTAAATTATCAAATAAATAAAAATCAGCTTCACGCTGTATCCCGCACACAGCAGAGAAGAGGGTAGGCAGAGCGAACCAAGTGTTAATACACTCCATACCCCATTTTCTGTCGTCGAATTTTTCGAGATATTGCGGGACACTGATTGGCAGCACTCAACGCCGGGCTTTTGCCTTAGTGCCTCCCTCGAGTGGGGATCGAACCTATAACCGTCGCGACGGAATCTAAATTACCAAATAATTCAATCAAAATTGAATAATCGGCAGGTAGTCCTGGAATGTGTGTTACGCATGCTGCATGCACGCCGTGGAGTAAGTGCAGGTAGTCGTTGAGCTCGGTGCTCGGTGGTCAGTGGTTAGTGGTCAGCGGGGTCAAGGCCCCCGCCGCTAACGGCATCACACACACACATGGGAACGCGAGTCACGACACACGCCGTGAATAATTTTTGATTCCGCGTTAAATCACTCTTATTTATTTTATCATTTAAAACTTCAATCACGTCGAATGAATAATTATACAGTTTTAAAGCGAAGATGAGTATAATTGGATTTAAGGTTCATAATTGGTTATTGAAGTATGATTTAACTATTTGTTTTCTAAATGTGACTGTAAAGGCAACAGGATGCGGGTTCGATTCCCACTCTAAGAAATAATAAATAATATTTAATATTTCCATTTTTGCCTCTAATGTCGAGGATTTGCCTCGGCGTTGAGTTCCGCCATTCAACACGAAATACCTTCAGAATTCGGAAGCAAATGTAGAATAAGCAAATGTAATATATTATTAAGCCTAAAAAAATAATTTAATATAAATAAAAGTGAATGAAAAGTTGTGGTAAATTGCAATAGGCTGCACTTGTAGCCTGACCGCGAGTCTCGACCGCAACACTTGACATTAATGAATGTTTGTCAAGTTTCAATGGAATCTAGGTGACGGCTACGCGTTTTGATTCAATGGACTGTATGCCTTTATCACGAACCTACCTCGTATTCGTAGTAGGAAACACCTCGCTTGTTAATAAATTATTCCATTACAAGATTAAATGGTAACCAATTTCGATATGAAGAATAGGTAGCATCTAAATTCGAGTCAAAATCAAAAAGTAAATCCTAAAGTATTTACAAATAAACTAATTAAATTGAAATAGTAAAATTTTAGTAACAAACATATTTATTTAATATTAAGAAAGAAAAGAATGTTTCGATTATTAAATTTCCTTAGTTTTAGAAACCTAACAAGCACAACCTGTATATGAAACTGTAGTTAAAGTCAAAGAAATTTTGATATACATTATACCTACCATTTGCTAGAATCTGAGAAGTGGAAGTGCAATGCACTGCGTAGATTATTATGTTCTCAGAAAACAAAGATGTTGCATTTACTGCGGGCGGACGTCACGCTCGCCACCGCCGCGCCGCCCGTCCCGTACTTAACTTACTTAAAAACAACTCATGGAGGAATTTTAAATATGGACACAAGCATGTGACTGTAAACACGACAGGTTGTGGGTTCGATTCCCACCCGAGAAAGTGAAATATTTAATATTTCTCCGCTCTCGCGTCGCGGCAAATCACGACGTTGAGTTCCGCCACTTCTTAACACGCAATGCCTCTAGTATTCGGTGGAAGGTGAGGAAGGTTCCCAGGTTCCCTCTGCCTATCCTGCAATGTGCGGGATACATCACGAAACTAAAAAATGAATAAGGACAAAATATTTGCTACTATTAACAATTCACATAATAATAACTACCAACGACTAAGGACTGTTATTTGTTTATTACAGTTACCATATCTGTAACTAAATATATGCGATAGGATTGATATGTTAATCCAATGACTGTAAAAACCAGTACTTTAAAAACGTGTAAACAAGTATTTTTTTATCGAAACGTTAAAGTACCTATAAACATATGCAAGATGGAAACCAGGCAACATAATAAACATTTTTCTCATGTTAAACTATATCTTTTTATTACAGAGTAACCTTTACAATATTTGAAAGAAAAAAAACAGTATTTAATCAATATAATTAGACAGCCTTCATGGCATTGTACTATCAAAGGAATTACGCAAGGCTATTACCGATGACGTGATGAAGCAAAAAAAACGTAGTTAAACATGGACTCATTGTTCCAAAACATCACGTGAACGCTCGCTTTCTAGGAAACCGTTTAAGAGGCACGGGTTCAAATACTACTAGGTTCAATTTTTTTTACTTTACACTAAAGCAGGGAAACTAGTATTAAGACACCCTGTTCCCCACTTTCCGCCGAATTTTCGAGACATTGCTTAAAGAGTAGCGGAACTCTCCCTAACCTACAACCGTCGCGTTTTCAAAAAAAAAATTCTTTCCTAAATGTAGAAATTAAATTTCCAACAAAAAAAATGTAAAAATTATTATTGTGACCGACACACCAGGATTGGGGGGGGGCAATAAACATAAAACACTTGTACATTATACCATCGAGTGTACCTGCTGTGTGCATGTTCGCAACAGGTTGGCCCGCTCGACTTCTGCCTCTACAAATGCGCCATTACACGAACTCGGCTTTTTATAACGCGCTATACACGTAACAATTACCTGTCAGTATGACTCACTTAGCCGCTTAGTGTTCACCTTAGAGCTCGACGACCTGCCGATATAGAATACTATGCTAGGATAAACAGAAAGAACCTAGTGTTAATACACTCCGTTCCTCACTTTCCGCCAATTTCTGGAGGCATTGCGTGTTTACAAAATTTATCAATTGCTAAAACAGTACCGGCCGTTCACCTCTCTAAACAGAACTTAAAGGAAACGAATGTATGTAAATAAGGAAACGTCAAAAGTGATAGGTATGTTTAAACAGCTTGCCCCCCCAAAAGTGAGCAAGTGCTGTAGCGGTCGCACTTGCTCCAATATTTGACAGGGCGAGGTGGACGACCAGCCACCGCCTCTGTTAGAACAGGTTTAGTTTTTGCTGTACGGTCAACACGCGACTAATTGAATGGAAGTACATAACAAGAATACATATTACATATGTAGCGTAGCTGACTAGCTGTACTCGTCGACATCTTAATTGTATTATCGCAACTGGAGATATATAAGGCAACATGCCAACATTTAGTTTTTTTTTTTCACTCAAATAAAAATAAAAATAATTAAAACCAATAGTGACACATTCTTTTTATTTTTCTAGATAAAATCGTTTTAAATGTCTATTTAAAAGCTGATTTTCGCTAAACACTATTAAAAAAATACTTATAAAAAATCTCATACTTTAGTTAAGAATAACTAATAAATGAGTAATCAAAAATTAATAAATTCCTGAGCATTTTTAAGAGTTAGTTGTTAGTCATACGCAACAATCGGTTTACGGAATAGACAAAAATAAATATAGGTATTTCGGAAACAGTTAAAATCTAGGTTGGACTAGATTCCAGAAAGCTTAAATCTAAATAAAAGTATAGCATCATTAGCGCAAGCGCTCACACTCATATACTAAAAATATAGTATTTTAGTGTGTACATACTTAAAATTCTCATTTAAACGTTAATTGATCACTATTGCGAACATTGTAAACGAGAATTGTTTTAGTGCATTTTCACTAAGGTGAACAATCAACTACAACTACAGGTTGATAATTAGGTAGGTATATATAAAAGTTATGGCCATATACTAGCAGTCTCCGCGCGGCTTTGCCCACTTGCCCGCTTTTACTATACGTTATATTTATTTAAGTATATTTAAGAAAAAAAAAATTTACACTATAAAATAGTAATTTAAGTCTTTTGGGATTGATTTGAAAATACTTTAAATTCATATATATTTTTTATTTCTGAAACGATTGTTATAAAATAAACACTAAATGTTAAGGGATCTTTGCCAGAATCCAACAGTGAAAACCTCATTTAAATAGGTTATGCCGTTTCGGAGATAATCGTGTCTAATTTGTTCGTAATCTATATATATATATAAAAGGACTTGTCCTCACTGACGGAGGTAAGACGCACGCACAGCCGTAACCGCTGATGGTAGAAACGTGAAATTTTGACAGATGTTTACTTTCGTAATCTGGATATCCACTAAGAAGGGATTTTGAAAATTTTTAACCCTAAAGGGGTGAAATAGGGGTTGAAAGTTTGTATGGATTTTTTTTTAAATCGCCACCGATTTTTATAAAATTTGATATTGAGACTCTTAAAAATATACCATTAAACATGTGTTTCGTGGTTTATTATAATTCACCCCTAAATAAGCTAGCGAAGCTGCGCGCGTCCGCTAGTCTCATAATAAAATACCAGTTATAAAATTTAGTAAGCTCGCAACAAGTGTAAAGGGATATTTATCATTTGGGTATCGGTCGATGACTAAAACGGCCCCACAATCCGCATTCATACAGTCGTAAGATAATGCCGTGAGAAACTGGATGTAGCTCGTTATTAGACATACTTGGACATGTCAGACTCGGGTCCCTACGGGAATTGAAAACACACATTTCGATTGAGTTTTTAGTAAAATTCTAAACATGAAATGAGAAAATTCTAACAACATTGCGTGTTACGTGACGGAACTCAACGCCGCGCTTCGCCTTGTTACCAATGTGAAGAAATAAAAATATTAAATAAATCATTCCCCCGAGTGCGAATCGAACCTTCAACTGTCGCGCATGTGCCAATGTGCCACGACGGTCTCTAACGGATAAAAAACGTAATGTTAAAGATGTTCTGTAGAGAAGTCTTCAAAGTCATCAGCATGCATGATGTGGCCTCGCTCTTAACCCCGGCCCGCCGCGGCTCTCGAGTGGTCGAGTGGTCGCGACCTTGCTGCGGCGGACCTCAGCGCTGAGCTCAGCTTCCAATGATATATAACATAACGCGATATTTCTGCATATTTTGTTACCAAGGACGCACCGAATGCGGATAAAAATAATGAGCGTAATCAATATGTAGCGCGACGTAGTACTCTACTATCAAATAAAAATTATCATTAAATTAAATTGAGGCGCAGTCAATCTCGAAAATTCAACGGAAAGTGGGGAACAGAGTGTCTTAACACTATGTTACATCTGCCCATCCTGCTATTTACGAGATACAGCGTGTAGTTATAAAAAAACGTAATTACCATACCTATTCATTATCACAAATAAGCATCTAACCTCTAATAATTTTGTTAATTTTCCCCATTAACATAAAGATTTCGAGATTAACTCAAATTTTAGGGTTGCACAGGTCCCTATTATTAAGACTCCGCTGTCTATCTGTCTGTCCGTTTTGTCATTGTCATCAGGATGTACCTCTTGAAGCGTGAATTTTTACTGATGATGTATAACAAAAATACTAAAAAAAATAATTAGGTAATAATATAATAATACAAAATAATTAGTAATAATATAAAATAATTAGTTAGTAGAACTTCCATACCATAAACATATCTTACCGCGTTCGTTCGAGAAACCAACTCGCACTTATCCAGTTTTTTAGAATATCATAACGTCACTGACGATTTCAAATGCTAAATAAACCATTCCACAGACTGTTAACTAAGTCTATTAATTTATTCAAAAATATTATTTTTCCTCATTATTAAAGTACCTATGTTTGTGTTAGAGATTAGAGTTCCTCTTAGTGAGTATAATTAATGCTAAAAATTCACTAACATTAAATTATAATTGAACAATTAAAACGAGCGAGCGACCCAATTAGCGACGTCTGAATTATTATAATAAACACGATGCTTTGTTAATACATGTTTAAGCATCAGTCGTGGCGTAGGGGCACAAGTGTGTGACGAGGTTGTGGGTTCGATTCCCACTCGAGGAAATGAAATATTTCATATTCACTTTCTTCGCTCAGCGTCGTCGTCGGTCGTTCGTCGAAGCACTTCGCGGCCTTAAATTCCGCGACTCAATTATTACTGTTATAGTATTTAAACAATAAAAAAAAAGATTATCAATAACTCAATGAAAATTACATTACTCATTCTATTGTAGTAAACAACGAATGATTTATAATTTTCTCAAGTCATCTCTAAATATCATATCACGTAAATTGTGAGCGAGAGAGAGAGAGAGAGATTTATTTTTTTGTGAATTATTTTTATGTTTTTTGTTATACCTAAGAGAGTGGTTGTGATTTCAGATGCCGCGAAAAAAAATCCTCTGTAATTTTTCGTAAAGAGTTAATTGAATATTATAATAAATCGTCTGTACCCGATGAGAGTCCTTGTAAATAAATTAAAATATTTAAATATACTTAATGATTTACAACCGATGAGGCCGACTTCTTAATAATTATTTATTTTTAAAAATGCTGATTAAAATGTAAAAATCAAACTAGTTTGACATTTTGACAATAAAATGAAATAGTTTGTGCAATATCCTCGAATAGAGCGAGCAGTGCAAAAATCTAATAATAGTCCGGAATCCGGAAATCAGTTCGCTCCATCCTGCTTATAAAGTTATAACAATTAACAGTGTTTTTGAACACGCTTATCTCAGGAACTACAATGTCACACACATCTCTTACATATTAGCAGCATAGGACCACGACGCAAAAAGTATAACAATTACTCACGCCTCTTGAACGATTTTGTTCGCGGGTTCAAATCCAGCTACGTTCATTTTTTTTATACGTTTCTAAAAAAATATTTTTATTTCCTGTATGTGGAATAACACTTTAAAATGTGTGAGTGAGTGAGTGAGTGAGTCGACGTTGATGTGATCGATGCAGATTATTAGTTGAGTTTAAATTGCGATTATCACAATTACCATTACCATTAAGGAAAAAAACTTAATAGGTATTTTATTTTATGAGTCGAGTCATTGTAATTCTTTATTTTATTAGCATCACAGTTTGAAACTATAATATGCCTTTAATAAAACTTTTAGAAACTTATATAAATTATAGATAGATATAAGTACCTAAATTAACTTAAATTCAAATAATTTATTCATAGGTTTTATAATAATAAAAATGTTATTGAAAAAATTAAAAATGCGAAATTAACAGCTTAACATTATATTAATAGTATAATATAGTAATATACATATTTATAGAGCGGGCAGTGGGGTGACTAGCGACTTATATAGTCAGTCACATTATATATATTTCCTCATTTCAGAAATATCAAGGTCTATTATTTACTATTTTGAGATAAACATATGTATAGCATTGTTAAATAAATTGACTAATTTAAATTTAATAATTAATATCGACCGCTCCTAATTAACATAATGTATTGTATGAATATATAATAAACACAGCTGTGTTTATAATCAAAGACATACATACACTATACATACTACGTATAATAAAATTTATAACAGCGGATAGACTTAAAAATATTTAGGTATATAGACTAGAACTAAAACATCTTACAAAAATATTATAGTATCAGTCATGTTTCTCGATACGCTTCACGGCGGAACTGCCTTCCGAGGCTTCAGTATTTTCCCTAAGGACAGACGTTATTGGCAGTTTTGTATTCAACCTACGCTTTAGGATTCCGTACCTCAAAGAAAAATATACGGAACCATTATATGTTCAATTTGTTGTATGTTTGTCTGTCTGTCGAGACGCTCATTCTCAAGAACGTGTGAACTAATGATAAAACAAATAATATGGATGTTTATACTCCAGTTTTCTAAGCGAATTTTTGAAATCAAAAGCAGACCTGAGTTAAGACAGTATTAAAATCAGCTTCATATCTCCACGTGTTCTCGAAAACGAGATTCGACAGACGGAGCGACAGAGAGACAGAGAGAAAACAAAGTGAACCTTTCAAGATTTCATTTTTTTCATTATTTGAGTCATAAATTTAAATGTAATATGATTTTATATTAAATTGGCTGTAATCGGTGGAGCTCGCGTGCGATAAAGCCGCGGACGAAAGCTCATAATCAATAAATTATAGGCTTCACATTATCTATGGATATATCTTATCTTAATTAATTTTATATCCTACCTATTCTATTAATGTGCACAGAACATATTTTCAACAATCAGTTTCGTTTGTTTTGATGTGATAAAAAAAATTAAGCATAATATAATTTTATTACACTTATTTAGCAAATAGTACATGTTGCAATAGCTGGGAAAACCTGTAGTACCTATGTATACTTTTATTTATTGCTCAGGATTACCAGATTATACTTTTAGATACCAAGTATGAAAATAGAATACAAGATTTTATTACAAAAAAAATGTACTCCATAGTAGTACTAGTACTTCCATTAACACATAATTAAAAAAATTGCTACAAGAATATTCTTTATGTGATTCAAAAATTCTGATTCAAATTTAAGAATATAGATGTTGCAATATCATTCAATAATGATAAGTTATGGAAAAATTAACAGCATTTTTGTACAATGTTAGTATTTCAACGATTGAGACTGGCCAATCACTGTAAAACATATTTTTAATAATCAGTTTCGTTTGTTTAGGTGTGATAAAAAAGATTGAGCTCAATATAGTTTTATTATATTTATGTAGCAAATAGTGTATAATATGTTAAGAGTTTAATTTTAAATATTTTCAAAAAAATATACTAAGTAATACTTTTTTTTTAATATATACTGATTGTGGCACAGCGGCACAAAGTGTGGCTGTAAACTCTCACTTGAACAAATTAAATATTTCCATTTGTTAGATTGGTTGTCGAGGCAAAGCGTGGCTTATAGCTTTTTTGGAAAACAATTTATTACAAAAAACTTTTATCATTACAATGAATTACAAATGTCATTTATAATTCATAATTCATTTAA
Organism: Heliconius numata; assembly: GCA_016802625.1. Lineage (NCBI taxonomy): Eukaryota > Metazoa > Arthropoda > Insecta > Lepidoptera > Nymphalidae > Heliconius > Heliconius numata. Next base: position 352,012 of record JAEBDU010000011.1, on the reverse strand, counting down.
ATCATAATTCATTTAAAAACATGACTACCATTAAGCCCGTCATATTTAACTAAACAGAAAAAAATATCCTTGGAATCAGAAAACAATAGAATCGATAAAGTGTGACACAACTTGAGACTGAATGATGTACATAATTCACTTGAATAGCAACATTTATTCTTATTGCTTATATTTCCAAAGATTTATCAAACAAATACAAATAATAATATAGTTTTGAAATGAATTAAAATGTATTATGGGAACTAATTAAACTATTATTTGAATTAAACGTATCTATACCATTCTATATAAAAATGTACGTAACTTTTGTTGTAGATTGATAGAATAATATTATTTAATAATTTAATAGAGCATCTTACTAGACTGTGCAAAACTAGGATTTACCCTAATAAAAAATCAAATAAGAATATTATGGTGTATAACATATCTTTAATTTAATAATTATAAAGTAAATTATATATGTTATACATTTCCAACACATTTAATTAATATACAAAATTCATCTTGTCACAAACTTTTATTTTTTTGAAAAAGCAACTTAACTCGCAAAGGCACATTAAGTTAACGGTGCAACTTGATTTCAAACACTTTAATTACAAACAAAACCACGACTATAGCTTTAGAAGTAATTTATCTATGATTATATAGCACAAATTTAAATTACATTTTTTTATAATTTAAGCTTACCATACTGAAGCACGGAAACAGCGAGATGTGTTGATAATAAGACGATCCTCCGAGCACTTTGTGGAACTGAATATATGTTATACACACGGGTGTATAATGTATAATGAGTATATGGTGTAGGCCGAAGCCTCAGGTATTATCTTAGTAGTAATTGTTGCCAGAGAGGCCGTTCTTCATAGCCTTTTCTTAATAAAATCGCGGACACACGGAGCTCGGGCCGTTCACTGAGAAGCTCTAAATTGGTTATTTGACAGCTACATCGCTACAGCGCCGCCGCCGACCGACACACACTAGGGAGGTCGACAGCTTTTCGTACTCTGACACCACAGATAAAATAAACTTATTTGCATTATATTTATATAAAAATATATGTATTTATTTAAACAACTATAACAATGAAAAATAATAACATAATTTATAGTATGGAACATAATAACTAAGTTATTTTTGTCGTGTATTTTTAGTATATATATTTGCACTGGCAGCATTACCAATGAAAATTATTTATTTCATACATTTAAATTTCACATGAAATGAATTTGTATACCGGAAAACTTAAGTTTTTTACTACCCTTACCATATTTGTTCATTTCATTCAACTTCAATAATTTAAATATTTCTTTTTGTATATACATAATACATATATAAATATTTTTTGTTGTAAGGTACAATAGGGCTAGTCGTGGCCCAGGGGCACAAATGTGACTGTAAACGTGACTGGTTGTGGGTTTGATCAAACTCGAAGAAGTGAAATATTTCATGTCGGTGTCGAGGCAAAACGCGGCGTAGAGTTCCGCCACTCACCACGCAATACCTCCAAAATTCTGTGGAAAGTGTTGATCGAAGTGTCTTAACACTAATCACTAGGTTCCCTCTGCCTTCCCTGCTGTGTGCGGGGTACAGCGTGAAGCTGTTTTAATTTGATTGGATTTTAATTTACAATAAATAGTTGTTTTGTGCCTACCATGCTTCATATAATGCTAAGACAGTTGCGAAGCTTAACGGCGCGCAATCTTCCAAGTGGAAATCGAACTTGCGTCCATTACATTCATAGTCAAGTGCTAACATATGCGCCAAGACTAATGATTGTTGAGAAATAATACTACAAACGTTCATAATGGATACGCACTATATTATATAGGTACATATTAACAAGAAAATACATTGGATCATCACTTATCTCACAAGCCACAGAACGCCGGCGTAAAATTGCGTTAAGGCAAGTGTATCCGCGCTAGTGGTTACTGATTGAAAATGAATTGCCTCTTATCGGGATACCGCACGCGACGCAGATGGGTCCCTTGCTCGTCCTTATTTCACAGCCTCTTTCTGGCAGTCGCTCGTGAGGCTCACTACCTGTAGGATGCAGGAATACCACCAGTCGAAGGGGCTGGTCGCCTTCAGCCTCGTCTACCTCACGTTTTTCCTGGACAATGTTCTTCTTACTGTACTTGGTTAGTATTTAATTTTAAAGGCAAACTGTCTCTCGGTAACTACCCGTGATAAACAAATATGTTTTGTATATGAAAATATATGAGTCGTAAACTTTCAAAAGCAACAGTCACAGTTGGATAGAGACTGTTGGTTTTAATTTAGTGCTTATTTCTATTTTTTTCCTTTCCCACCTATCACTCGATTCTCCATTTTCGTTGTAATTTTATTATAGCCAAATGTTTAACGTTGTTTAACTCTAAGTACGGTCTCAAAATAGGGATCAATTTAAATTATTTATGTCTACAATTACTAGTGCCGATCATACCGGACTGGGTGCAAGGCGAGTCGCTGGCGCTGTGGACGGAGCACGGCGCTCCGCTGGCCACGCTGCTCAACACCACCGTGCAGCGCATCACCCAGGAGGACACCGGTAATATTGTATCACTAAGAGATTTTTTTTATTATACTCTTTAGCCTATATCCCGCTTGTATCAGGGTAGACAGAATAATGGGAATCGAACCCATCACCGTCACGTTCACAGTCACTGATCTGTGCCGCTGCGCTACGACACCTCTAGCTCTGTTATATATTTTTTAATATTCATAGCACAATTTGAAGGATAGGCTTGAAAGCTTCGCGACATTACCTTGTTCTCCATGGTGTGCAAAATATCTCTAAAGGGATTAAAATTTGTCTCGAATTGTTGATGAAATTAAAATATTTTTTTCTCTGCTATCAAATATTTATTATAGATTATGTAAAATGGCAAAAAAAATTAAACTAAAATGCTACTGTTTATTCATAATATATTTTATAGTAGAAATAATGTGAGAATCTTAGAAGAAAAATTGTATATCTCAGGCAGCGTAGGTACATCGCAGGCTATAGTAGGCGCAGTTCTGGGTGCGAAGGCAGCGACACAGCTGGTGGTGTCGCCGGCGGCCGCGGAGCTCACCGCTGTACGCGGACCGGCAATCGCGTTAAGACTTGCCACTGCGCTGCTGGCCACTGCTGCACTAGGTAACTATTAACTTTCTATTAGGAGTGTTTTGGGGTTTTAACTTAAGTTTCGATATGTGATATTGTCAAAAGTGTTTAACTTCCGATATATTAAGGTGCCTTTTTGATGAAATAATGGAGACAAAACAAGTATTTATTGTTAAATTTGTGTATATACAGCTAAATATATTTTTTGGGAGAAGGAAGGTGGGAGGCGAAGAAATATTTTGAGTACGACTTTGAGTCTGGTTCCGATTCAGATAAATCTAATTCAATAACTCCGATTCCGACTCGGTTATTATTAAACCACTTCCGTAACATCCCTACTTTCTAAATATCGTCGTATTTGATTTCTATTGTTGAAATTTCTTAACATAGATTAATGAAAATAATACGAACGATTACTTTTTGCGCTATGATATAAATAAAAATATTTTACCTACCTTTAGTTATAAAGCTGAGCATAATGTTGAAATTGTAGTGACGACATTTGTCATAAATATAAGCTTATTTTCCATATAACATGTACGAATGCCTAATAGACTGAGATCCCAGGGCTCCCAGACCTACATCATTTAAGCAAGACTGAAATTTTAAGGATTAATATTTTAATGTAGATATCAGAGGTTACATTATTCTGATACATAAGCTTAAAGCTACATACAGCTGTAAATTTTCATCCAAATCCGTTCAGCAGTATTTATGTGAAAGTGGAACAAACAACTACCTACCTACATATTACGTAGAGGCGGTAACGACCGCCGCCGGCTCGTTAGCATTCCAGCAGTGTTGGAATATCGTGAGAGCTGCGGAATCCGGAATGTTGATTTGAGATTATGCGCCGTATTTAATATAAACATTCGAACAATAACATTTCGTTAGATACCTGAATAGATATACTAAAATTTAAATAGCGATACAGTGTGTAACTGTAAACGCAACGCAGTCACGGGTTCGATCCCACTAGGGGCATTGAATTATTTAATATTTTAGTTTTCTTCGCTCTTGTATGACAGAAGGGCGGCGTTGATTTCCTCCACTCAACATGAAATACCTTGGGAATTGAACGTGCGAAAAGTAGGGAACGGAGTGTGTTAACACTAGGTTCCATCTGCTTTCCATGCTGTATACAGCGTGACGCTAATGTCTCCTTCTCTATGTGTTGTTTTTAATGTCTTAATTCAAAAATTAAGTTTATCATGTTCATTTTTCATGTGCATATATGCCACTATTCGGTTGGCGCTCGGGTGGCGAGGGGGCTATATGCGGAAACGAAGAATAAAAAAAATATAAAATGGTGTCGTGGGACACCAGGTAGGAACGAAGTTCCTTCGACTAATGTAGAATCGACATAAATTGCAAAAAAAGTCGTGCTCAATTTTATGTAGGTTTTCTTGATTTTTCTCTTAAATTTTGCTGATTAGTTTTTATTTAAGTACAAGAAAGTATTAAGGAAATTCAGTATTTTAGGAAATAATAAATTACTTAAAATAAAAAACATCGTAATTCAAATTATCAACTAAAATAACAAAAGAGGGAGAAAGAGAAAGGTATTATACACTACTCGTCTGTGTATGCGACTGTCGCGCCTGCGCACGTCTCATTTAACGGTTTTATTCCACGCATTTTTCTTACGGTTTTACTATCACATATTTTTCAGTTCGGTCACGCAGCGAAATCCCTATCCCTTCCAAGCCAAAAATATATAATTAAATGAAAAAGCAGTAGATCTTGTTTATTTCTCCCGCATATGCAACAGTGTTCGGTTGGTGCGCGGGCGGCGGTGGCGGCGGGGCAGTGTGCGCGGGTGTGGGACGCGCGGCGCAGGGCGCCGGAGCTGCCCTGGGCGGCGTGGCGGGCTTGGCGCTGGCGGCGCGCGCGCTTCCCTCTGACCGACGCGATAGAGGACTTGGAGCTTTGCTGGGAGCTGTAGCGTTGGGTAGTATACTAAGTTATTGATAGTAAGTCAAGTCATGTAGTTCAGAAAATATCAAATAAGCCTCTTCCAACTTTTTCCAATATCTCTATTATAGATTCCCTCAATCATCGTCTCATCTAGTGTTACTGAAAACAATCTAATGTACCTACATTATATTCGTATTACATTTTGGATTTATTAAAGGAGTGTTGGTGGGCTATCCTTTCGGTGGAGCGGCGTACAAGCTGTGGAGTCCGGCCGCGCCCTTCCAGCTGATAGCTGTAGCGTTGTTGTTTAACCTCGGTAATATTTTTGATATTTTGTATGTATATTTATTTGTGATATTTAATTATTTATTAAACATTAAATATTGATAATGATAAAATTATTTTTAAAGGTTTACAACACTTACTTCTCGATAAAAACGAATATACTAATACGGTAAGTACCTACTGATAAATTAAAGTGTTTCGAAAAATCTTTTATATTATACATAATCATTTAATTCTGTACTTATTTATTACGGAAATAGTAACATTTAGTCCCTCGGATGGGAATCGAACCCACAATCACGTTTTCAGTCCTGTCCACCTGCGCCTCGATAAAGACGTTTATGACACTTGACACTTAGGACGAGGGCGGCACAGTGGGCGCGGTGGGAGCAGCGGGCATACGGCACGAGGCGGCGTGCGGGGCGGCAGGCGCGTGCGCGGGCGCCGTGCTCGTCACCACCAGCGTGATGGCAGCGCTGGAGCCCTGCCTGCCGCTGTGGATCATGCACAAATTCCACCCCGAGGTACTTACACATTACAGTAGAAGGAAAAAGTTTGGCTTAAAGAGGAAAGAAGACAGACGGACGGACGGACAAACGAAGTGGTTTCAAAAGACTTCGGTTCTTTTTTTTAATTGAAGTACGGAAATCTAAAAAATAAGAGGGTATATTATGTTGATTGTGCAGCGCTGGGCGCTGGGCGCGGTGTTCCTGCCAGACAGCGCGGGGTACCTGCTAGCGGCGAGCTCGCTGGGCGGCGCGGCGAGGCGCGCGGGCCCCGAGCGCGTGGCCGTTGCCGCCGTGACGGTCGTCGGCGTCGCCGCGCTCGCTGTGCCGCATGCACCCTCCGTACTTTTATTTTTCTACAATTTTCCAATTACAGTTTAGACACTACAGATCTTTTTAGTTTCACTCAGTATTTTGCATATAGTAGAAAAAGAAGAGTGAACCTAATGTTAAGACATTACATTCTTAACTAATAAAATATGCGCGTAGGTGGGATGGGTGTCGGTCCCGCAGGCGGCGCTGGGCGCGGGGCTAGGCGCGGCGGATGCGGCGCTGGTGCCGGCGCTGCTGGCCTCGCGTCGCCGCGCACTGCCACACCGCGCCGCGCTGCTGCAGGCCGCCTCCAGCGCCGCGTACGCTATCGGTATATGTTATTAAAACATCTTAATATTCTTAATGTAAATTGACCTTTGCAAGAATTATTGAATTATCGAAAGAAGCACTGTAACCTAAAAGTTAAGAGCATCTTGAAATTTTTGTGTTGGGAACAAAATTTCAGCCAACTACATCTAACTTTAGGACAGCCAAGACTCGTCGACCGTACTGTAATTGTGACTGTTGAATTGTTGTTTGCTTGTCGTGTGCAGGCCCGGTAGTGGGCGGACTGGGGTCGTGGTGCGCGGGGTTCGACAGCGCCCTGCGCGCGCTCGGCGTCGCCAACCTGCTCTACGCCGCCTTCCTCTACCGCGCGCTGTCCAAACACCCGCTCTCTGAAAAAGTATGTATGCGTGTGTGTGTCAGAATAGCCCTTCTAGTTCCTTAAACATTCACTAAACATTTTTCTTTTTTTCCTTTCTTTCTTTTTCTCTCAGCATATAGTAGGGTAGACAGAAGGAAACTTATGTTAAAATACTCCGTTTCCCATGTACACTACCTTTTACCGAAGTGATAAAATACATCATTTTTCCGAGAGGAAATCGAACTTGCAACCGCCGCGTTAATAGTAAAACGACGCACAGCTTGATTACAACGGCCCCTTTTGTTTACTTCTCCATATTTAAAAGATTTTCTTCACCACAGTGGGGAGCGAGCACATCGCCCAACGATAGCGACGACGGTGCCGAAGAAATGACTCCTCTGGGACCCTCCAGCAACGCACAAACACTTCGTTAAACTTCTTATTTAAGAAGTCGTCGTCGTGGCCTTAAATTATGTTTTCTGAGCTTATGTGCATTGTTCGCTCTACAAAATACAGGCAAATTACAGGCACAATTCATCAAGCATTATTATTTTACTAAATTGTAGACTCATAAGATAAGGTATTTTCAAGTTTTTTTTAAAAAATGACTTTAGGTTTGAACGCGTTTCAATAAAAATCCTGCTAACAATTTCGTATTTTTATTTCATACTTTAGACCTGTCCTTTACTATTCTAAGATATTTTTGTTTAAGGCTAACAAACACATTACTTCTATAACTACAATATGTTTACGCTTCTTCTAATTACCTATAGGTAAAGTTATACGGTTCGGTTATGAAAGCTTCGCATTCGCTACTAAATATAACCCATCTAAGATTAAAAATTGCGAATCCTTCCTTGATGAATTACTGGAGTTTCATTCCTATTTGAGAAATGATTCTGCTCTGGTAAGATACAAGTGCTGCATCGGGTTTCTAGGTTACATTGGACGGTGCACTTGATTCACTTTGCCTCCAAAAATACCAAAGGACAAAAGATTGCACAGTCTGTCACCTCTAGATGGACCGATCAACTTAAAGAAGTCGTCGTTCTGAACTCTATTCTCATCCAAATAGAGTTTGTAAGAGACGCGCTGGACAGAAATCAGTGGATGCTAACCACGATCCTCATACCTGAGAACAGAGATATAAAAAAAAGATATTTAACAATTAATATAAAACCTTAATAAATTCCAACTTTAAAATGTTTATAAAATTTTCACTAGGTGTCATTACTTGACAACCGAGGACGACGGAGGAGCTCCGGCATGCATATTTGTAACGAAATTTTAGTGTTTTTACTCTTATAATTATTTTAGTTTACCACAAATCACAATGGCATGCAAAAAACCACTAGGTAATTATTTATTTTATGTCAGAATTTTTTAGGATATTTTTATTGTCTCGGAGTCCTAAAAGATAATTTATTTATGTGTCAGTAAAAGAATACTTGAAAAGAACTAATTTTTTCACCCAATATATACTATTTACATGAATTTATGTTAGCTAGTTTATGGATCAATCTTCTCAGTTGTTCCATATATCGCGACATATTTGCAATTATTTGTGCTCAGCTGATGCGCTCGGACGCCATAACCCATGACTATTCATCTTATTATAGAAATAAATATAAATATTTTTACATATTTCATAACCGCCCCCAAAAGGATGGAAAGTTCACAATATAAAACAATATGAAATTAAAATACTTTATACTTATTAAAAAAACCTATCAAAATTTGAACGTAGCGGGATTTGAACCCGCGACTCTAAAACCGTCCAAGCGCTCTAACCAACTAAGCCATACGTTCAATTCGAGCTACGTCTGTACGTACGTTGGCTTGGACGGCGATCAGTTTTCTTTTATATAAAAGTCACAGATTTGAGCACACATGCTTTACCCAGGGCCCGGTCCCGGCGCATACAAATTGCCTACTACAGTGGGGTTCCCACAGCACGACCCATCACGATATCGGAATCCTATGTACTCGTTCGGCACCAACGCGGGGTTCCGCCTGAAGCAACTTGGGCCAGGACCCGCCTACCGCATTGACAAGGTCACCAGGGAAGGGCTCATGTCCTCTCCGGCGTGGAGTTTTGGAGCGCGGTAATGCTTAAAGCAATGTTTTGTTAACCGAGTAATATAAAGATTTATTTAAACAATATATTTAAAAAAAAAAAAAAAAAATGAAGGTCCGTCGTTAAGAAAACTTATTACATAATAGAAATTTGCGTGAAAACCTTCTGCATTAGGTAATAATCTTTTTTTTATCTCTATCAGTTACAAAAATTATAAAATTCAAGACTGAGATTGAATTTATCTACTTATCTATCACAAAGGTTCCCTACACGAGGCACACTACGCACACCGGGCCCGGGAGCGCATGCTCCGGAGCGCTGTCCGCCCACCAAGGAGCCCCGCGCGCCATTATACTCAATGGGCCAAAGACTCGGTTTCGAGTTAAAACGTCCGGGACCTGCGCCCAACGCCTACGCCCTACGCCTCGGCTCTGGGACACCAGCCTACACTATGGGTCTTAGAGTTGGGTTCAACCTGAAGCCCAAGTCTCCTGGACCCGCTGTGTACTTCCAGCAAAACGCTGATGTTTATAAGACCAGGTTAGTTACCAAGATTATTGTATTAACTGTATATTTCTTAAATATATATAATATTTAACATGACAGCATCAATACAAAGAAATGTTATAAGTATTTTGTATATGTCTATATATTATATGTATAATAGATAAGTAATTATTAAATTATTATTTGCATTGTTTGAACAGGCCGCCGTGCTACACGCTGGGCGCTCGTTCAGCGGGCGCGGGCAAAGCGACGCGAACCCCGGGCCCTGCGACATACCCACCCAACCTATACAATATTAAAAAGGTAAGGTTATTAAATTAATTTATATTATTTAAAAAATAATTATTTTTATTTTTTACCTCGAGTAGGAATCAAACTCACAACCTGTTGCGCTTACAATGCCCCTGCGCCACGACTGGCCTCAACTCACTTTTACATAAGGCTTGATTGTAATGTATGTTATTAACTTATATCAACCTCATAATATTCATCTTTATTACAGAACCCATACGCATATTCATTCGGCACAAAGCACGGTGACTACGCGCCGCCCATGATCATAAAAGAAGACACCATGGATTGCTTATGAATGTATCACAAACTGTTTTGTTGGTAAAATGCCCCAGTTTATCAAAATTTTGTACTTGTCTATATCGTTGTTTACGTGGTAAATTGTTGTTGAAAATTATGTTTGTCCAAGCAGGGGTTTCCAATTGAGGAGCACGCAACCCCACGAATGTTTAGCTAGGAGGAAGGGGGTTGTATGTGCGCTTGTAGACGCTAATCTCATAAACTTAACTACATATGCTTTAAATACAGTTTTCACTGTTTATTTCAATTGGTTCGTAAATAAAATGATTTTCAATTTATTTTCATACTGGTTGAAAAATGTTCCCCAGCACCCAATTAAGTATTTACTAACATCGCAGGTATCGCCGCCTGTGAGCAAGGGTATAACCAGTTTATAATATTTTATTGTATATGTCCGAGGGGAAGCGTTTAACTACAGCTTGTAAGAAAAGGCACATAAAAGAATTGGTTTTCTGGGGGGGCATGATCTAAAGTTTGGGAACCCCTGGTCCAAAGTTTGTCATGAAATGACACACACACAATGATATGACAAATCATTTGAAAATGAAATGTCATGTATGAAAATAGTGAAAAAAAAATTGTGGTGTTTACAGAATATATTTTTGATGTTTAAAATTTACCAAAATATGTTCTACTGTGTAAGTAATGTTTGTCAACAAGTTTACAAAAATAAAACACAATGTTTACTGCTTTTGTATTTCATTTTATTGTCTTAAACATTATACTACAACTATATACAATAGGAAATATCTGTTACATCCTTCCTTAATATGATAACTGTGAAAGTTTCTGAGGATGTTCGTTCCAAATTTACGCATAAAATTACTAAACAGATATGGATTTAAAGTAATATAGTTAATACATGAGAAAAGCACATAGGCTACAATATATTATATAAAGATGTTATAAAATTTGGCTATAATATTACAATAAATTTAAGTGGACAAAATTGCATTTGGTTTGCTAGTTATACATATATATTAGTTTCTAAAACTTTTTCATAGATCTCAGTCTGTTGTTCCTCCTCATACCCTCTGCCCGCACTCGGATCCAGTACTGCTTAGTGTTAGGATCCAATTCTTCTATTCTTGGAGGTCTTCCTGTATTCAAGGTCCAAAGCCATTCAGGGTACTGACTGTCGTCTTGTATCTTAAATCAGAAATTAATAAGTTTATAGCAACAACACATTTTTCACAACAGGCAGGGATGATTTAAGTGTTGAGACCCTACGCAGAAACCTAGTTCTGAAATATTGTGTGTTGAATGATATAACTTAACAATCTTTCTCTCAGTAGAAATAAACATTAATTTGTCTCAATAACTTTAAATATAAATATAGTGCAAAATTTTATTTTTAAAGATAATTAAGTAAATACCTTTACATCCTCTCCTGTTACATAAATATTAGACCCACAAACATAATTCACTAGTTTCTCCGGGTCAGTTTCTACCGGCATTTCTTTCTTCTCCATAGCTCCAAGTTTACCGAGTTTCTTTTTACCCTTGCCCAAACCAAGCACTCCTGTAAGTAATTAATAAATTAGTTCTTAGAAAAAGGTAAAGGTTTAAGACACTCCAATTCCTAATTAACGCCTAATTTTCGAGACATTGTGTGTTAAGTAACTATGTCGGCGAAATGAAAATAATTTAAATATGATCTAGTTCACATTAGATATAGAAAATTATAAAGATTTACTGTTGTGCTCTTGTTTTTATATAAATTTAGGTAATCTAAAATCGGTACACACCTCCTGCTGCACTAGTTGTTTTTTTAACAGCATAATGTGTTGTATTTGTGTGTATCGAAGCTACGTTAACAGAAATATTTGATTTAGGAGTTGAAGCTTTAAGTATAACATTAGGCGTAAAGCTACTACATCTTTGTATAACTTTCCACATAGTAAATTAAGTAAATTGAGATTTGTTTTAGAACTACAATTTAGGTTATATATCTTTTGAGTTTTGACATTAACTGTTGAATAGACACAGACAGTATAATAGTTTTTTTAATTGTCAATGTCATTCAAACAGAGATAAAAGATTCAAGACGGTATAACACTGGCGAAGTGATTAATTGATTATTATATTATAACTATAATCGTTATACCCAATTTAGAGAGCCGTGAGATAATACATACATTAAAATTAGAAATCAAATATCATAATGTTAATAATTAAAAGTTAAAATAAAAAGGTGTGCTGTACGGGTATTTACCTGGTAAATATTTAGTGAGGGTAGCCCTATATATGTCACTGTCAATGTTAGTTGTCACTTGTCAGTTTGCACTTTCAGTTTTACTATATGTACGTCCTGCCTTTCGAAAGACTGCATTCTATGATATTAAAAGTAATTGAAACAGTTAATTACAAATACATTAGTTAAAAATTTACACTTATAAAATTACTCTCGTCTTACAAATATTATCTTTGTAACTTAAAATTATAATAAATCTGACATCTTGTTTATTTGTGTCGTGTTTCCTTATCACTTGGTAAAACCCCTATATATATTACTGTGACTCATAAACATAAAACTTGTTTGCAAGATAATCTTATGATTCTCTTCTTTGCGGAGTATTCATATCATAATTGTTATGAAGTTCATACTGATCGTGTATTATGTTTGATTCAGAGGAATTCAAGTTCGACGTCGACTTCGAGGACTTAACAAAAGTAAGTTGTTTTGATTATTAATAAAAACGAGTCGCATTAAATTTTGTTAGTATTTTATATGGAAAGCAAATTTAAATAGTACATAGTTGGTCTTGACCTTCATTGTATTGTTGGTGACGCGAATTTAGTATGAACCGTTGCTTGATCAACTCTTAACCTCAATTTATCTGAATCGGCCTTGCAACAAGGCTAGGATACTTTTAATATTCAACGTAAGTACATTTTGTATGATATAGTATCTGCTAGAGACAAATATAGTTAGTTATGGCTTTAACACCCAATAATAACTGAATGGTTTAATTATTAAGAATGCTCTTCATATAATACAAAAATAATGGTTATCATTAGGAAGTACATTGAATATAAATGAAATATAATATATTTTCAGTGACAGTATATCATCTATACATGGTATAAAATAAAGAATAGATTAAAATGAAATTGCTTTTTCTTATGAAATGTAATGAATTAACATGTATATCAAAACATTTTCCCCTTTTGTTATTTATAACATTTCTTTATATATTATTTAGTTATTTAATACCTTGCTGAGTTTTTTTATTATAAAAATTTAGAAATACCTAAATAATGATTCTTCTTGTGTCAGAAAGTGCTGTAAATACCAGTTAGATTCTAATAAGATTTGGATATAACAATTTTTAATATAAATAATAGAAAAAGGTAATCAATCCTAAATTTAATCCTTGAAAAATTTCCAATCAACACACAATGCCTGCAGAATTTGGCGGAAAGTGAGCAACACACTGTCTTAATGCCAGGTTCCCGCTGCCTTCCCTGCTGTATGTGGGTTACAGGGTGAAGCTAATGGATTCTTTTCTCTAAATACTTGTATATTAATACATTACAGAACATATAAACATCTATCCTGTCTGTAGCTCAATCCAATTTTCTTGACTATTGGAAAAGTTGACTGTGACTGAATCAAGCTTCAAGACTGACTGACTGAACTGACTGTATCAAGCTGAGCTTAGCCTAAATGGTAGTAGAATTAGAGCCATTGTGAGACATTGTTACAAAGTTTGACTCTTTGTAGGTTCAATCCCCTTTCTGAGGCGTGAATTATTTTCGTTTGCTCATTCTGATAATACAAATACAATGTTGACTTCTGCCACTCAAGTTGTTGAGTGACTCAACACACTCTGGCAAATAAACTCTGGAAATCTGACAGACAGTGGAAGACAGAGTGATTTTTTTAGCTTTATGGTTTATCCCACATTTAGCAGAACTGAACCTAGAACCTGGAAACCTAGTGTTAAGACATTCCATTTCCATTAAGACACTTCTGTTCTCCACTTTATGCCAACATAGCTCTTTGCCTCATTACCAAAGCGAGAAAATGAAAATATTAAATATTTCTATTCCTGCAGTGAAATGAGACCCACAACCTTTCGCATTTAACGTCGCACGCCCCTATGATACGTGGGTTTGATACTCTCTCGTGCTTGTGAATTATATAATATTACCAGACAGCTTTTTACCAGAGGGTAAAAAGACAGAGTGTGACGTTGAGTTCCGTCACTCAACACGCAGTCACTCCAAAACTATGCGATGCGTGGGTAACGGAGTGTCTTAACACTAAGTTCCTTCTGCCTACCCTGATATATGCGGGATACAGGTCAAAACTAGAGAGGAAACATATTTTCCCCCCTTTTCGCAGCACCACACTAGAAGTAGTATGGATTATCTACATAACATCATCTACGTGGTGATCGGCGTGGTCGTCATCGCGCTATTGTGCAGCTGCTGCTGTCGCAAGCGCAAGCGGGGACGGGTGCTTATACGTAAGTATTTGTTTCATAAATATATAAAAATAAATAAAAAGTTTAAAGTAGTGTTATAAGTATAATGTAATAGTTATAAATATATAAAAAGTTTCTTTATGTTTATTGATCTCCAGCTTTTTTAATACAATCGTTCGTTTGAGTAAAGGTATATCAGATAATATACGGATACCGTTGCGTCAATATAGCTCCAAAAAAGACTTGTATAAATTTGTATTTACATTAATATTTGGGCTTCCCGCTTCTCCCCTTATTCAGGATTCTTTCTCAAGGTCGTAAAATTTGCCTATTTTAAAGTTAAATTTTATACGAATAGGTACTAACTATCCTAGAGTTTCTTTGATTTTTTAATTTTATTATTGAAAAGTACTTAAATAATTTCTTTTTTTCTTCTCGCGTCAGACTGGAAGGTTGCAGATTAGATAAATGTATTATTGTTTATTTAAATATACTGATACTGAGTGTGTCTAAGTGACTAATCTCATTGACAATGTTCGCAGTGACTGTAAAAAATTGCGACATTTTTTATCCTTTGGTCACATATCTTGATAGTATAATGCTGTGGCTCTCAACCGCTCTCTCACAAAGTAATAAATTTAAAAGAAAACGTATACATTAAAATGTTATAAAGAACAGAATGAGAAAGATAATACTGTAAGACCACTAATAAGTTAACTATTGGTATAAAATACTTTCGGAAATGGTAATTAAGTCCAACTTGACACCTAAAATATACATATGGCCCATTTATTTTGAAAGTGGTGTAAGTCCATTTTCTTTTGTGTCGAGAAAATTAAAGGTTAGTATATTTGTTGATTTAAAAATATAGGCAAATCATATGAGGCCTGGCATTGTTTCTATTGTTTTATCAACATTTAATTTGTTTATATAAATTTGTTTTTGGCTAATTAGACTACGATAACACATATTTATGTGCTGCAAATGGACTTACACCACTTTCAAAATTAGGCAATTGTAAAAATCGTTTAATTTCAATTTTGAAAAATCAAATATCGCTTAAAATATACTTCATTTTAATATAATTTTGTTTACAAATACGCATAACAACACATAAAATTTTATTTTAGACGGCAATTACATTGTCATTACAAGAATTTACATATTCTCTAGATGTGGTAGTGTTTCAAAATATGCATGATGCACCGGAGGTATATAGGGTAGTAGCTGCTTCATGTCTTTATATTTTTCGTACGTAGTAGGTCTGACATTTTGGCATTTTTCACGTAATATCTCGTAATCCTATAAATATTATAAGTCTGAAAGTTTGTAAATTTTTTTATTTGGATAAAGGTATCGCCAAAAGTACGTAATAGATTGGTTTCATATTTAATACACAGCTAGAGTATGAAGTGGAATAGTATATAGGCTACATTTTATTTAAAAATTCAACTCCTAAATAATATAAAATTAGAAAAATCTAATACATTTCTCTATTTCTTTAATATCTATCTTTTAACTTACGAGTAGTGGAAACACGGATGGGAAACAATGCAAATCGTCCGCGGGACTCAGCTAGTATAAAATAAATGAAAAATAACAAAACACAGATCGGCATCCATCTCCTATACCTCTGTCCATTGGACTTACACCACTTTCATAATCAATGATTATGCAATTTCATTTACCGACCGATTTTAAGTTGTACAAAACATGGGATTTTTTTGAAAAATTAAACATGGACTTGCTATAAATAAAAAAATTACATTAAATTAAGCATGAAATACGTGATAGCTCATTTTTTCTCAAAAATGGACTTACACCACTTTCAAAATAAACGGTCCATATAACGTATTAGAGTGATTGATGTACGGTACATACGTTATTATGTTAGGTATATTATGTTTAAATATTGATACTAATTATTTAAAAAGCTAGTTTAATAGCAATATAGATATATAATATTATAAAACTATTGTATACAGCGGCTCCAGAAAATCCCCCAGTGCCGCCAGCGCCGGTGCCGGCCCCTGCGCCCGCTCCCTACCCTCAACAACAGTACACTCAAGCGCCTTATCCAAGTGCGTAGTATTAATTAATTATCTTATTTTCTGCTTAAAGCTTTTTCTCATTATTTTCTGCTTAAAGATTTTTCAGTACCAACATATAAAAAAGCACACAATCGAAAAGTACACACTATAATTCTAATAAACAAAATTTTAATGAGTGAAACATTTTCATAAAATCCTTTACTTACACTACTATTGTCCACAGTGCCGGTAGTATCAGCCTACCCGGTGGCTAGTGGGGCGGCGTACCCACAGGGCGCGCCCTATCCACAAGGCGTGCAGGCGCCCTACCCCCAAGGAGCGCCCTACCCCCAAGGAGCGCCCTATCCCCAAGCGGCACCCTATCCGCATGGGGCGCCTTATCCACAAGGCGCGCCCTATCCGCAACCGACGCCCTATCCTGATACCTACCCGTCGGCGCCTAGTGCACCTGATGCGAACGGTAAGTCCTTAAACGAATTAATTTTCTATGTTACATACATATATGTATATAATTATTATATCTCTGTTCTCACATTTAAGAACTGTGATTTCTCATTAACTAGTAAAGATGTACAGTAAACGGTCGATTATCCGAACTAATTGGGGGCATATGGATGTTAGAATAATCGAACTGTATAGTTTATATTCACACGAGAAAACCGTTTTCAATTACAAAAAGGGAATTAAACTTAAAGTCTTGAAACAAAATATACCACGTAATGCTTTGATAAATCTTAAACTTTCCTCTATTATTCTGGGCGGGTGAAGTTCGGATAATCGGTCGTTGGGTTGATCGATGATCGGATAATCCATGTTGTAGTATATATATTTGATTTCAACACAGTCACACAACAGTCAGCAAATAATTTTACGCATCACTTTTTATATATATAAATTTTAAGCTTATGCTATGCTATGGGGGAAGGCCTACCGTTTAATGCAGAGTATGTCTTGATTATATAAATGATAAGAGATGAATCATGTTTGGTCATCGGAAATTTAACATCGGTTGAATAAAATGATAGTTGGTCAACTATTATTTTATTCAGCTTATTTTCAAGAATCCTATAAAGGATATTTGAATATGGCAATTTAACTCAAAACACACTCAAGCACAAAGGATTTATTGCACTTTATTTTTTAAATAATTTATAAAACGCATATATTAAGGAGTTTTTTAATTGTTCAAATTACTCTAATATTAGGTACGAATAGTTGCTCCTGTTAATTTAAAATGTAAGGAATGTTAAATAATAATTTAAAATATTTAGAATAAACTGACTAATCTAACAGCTTTAAACAAACAATATACATGCAAGCATATGCAAGTGTAAAAGTGACTCATTTATAATATAATTCTATAATGATTTCATCATTACTGAGCGATAGTGTCCCAATCTATGTATTGTAGGTAGGTACTACTACAGTCTACATACTGTTCCTAATTCGTTTAAACAATGATATCGCTACACACTTATTTTAAAGCAGAATATAATATATAAAAACGAGAAATGTATATGTATTTATAATCATCTTTGACGATAATTTAGTATTTTATTTTTGCTTGACGTTAAGTACATTTTCTTCTGATTTGATTTGTAGTTGTAATTTTTGACTAAATTATACAACTTTTAATACTAATTAATAATAATTATACTTAATTGCACTAAAAAAAAACAAAGAATCAGTAGAGTAACAATAATTACAAAAAAAAGACAACACACTGTAAACACACAACCTTTACTGTAAAGTGCAGAGATTTTCTTGTATAAAACTACATAAATAAAAACAAACCAATGATGACTATATTAGACTCCAGTATTACAATATATTAACATATGTGAAATATGAAATATTATAATATGAAAACTCGGCTATTGTTTATATTTTGTTTGATTTTGAAAGCTTTATTTAAACTATAGTACCTACTTTTATCAGTTTTCTTTGGACTAGCAGCACCGGGATGGAATCCACAAGGTCGGTGTTAGGAACATCTATTAGTAGAGATTATTACAATAATAAATTAATGGTATTTGTTAATAGCACTATAGAGTAATCATGCACTTTCGTTATAATTATAATAATATTTAATAATGTTAATAGTAGTAAATTAATAGTAGAAATATTACATATTATATTATAATTAAATAGAGTTATTGTATATTTCTATACATATTATATATTCATTTATTCGACAAATATTAGAATTTGAAACACTTTGTTGTTACCACATTTTGCTGAATTAAAAAAAAATACAGAGATTCTCAAACTTTAACTCCCTTTATTTTTATTAAAATTTTTACAAAACATGGTTCTCTATTGATCCAAACCACTTATGATGGAGAAAAATTCCAAATGAAGTTAAAGCCTATTCATACCTATATATACTTGCAAAAATTATGTTTCTTAAATTTCTTAAAAGGTTTTATTTTCTATAATGTAACAGCGCAACTGGTGCATGTAATTTCTTACGCGTCTTTCACACGACGAGCGTCATACGACACGTTTTATTGCAATATAAACTTTGCCATATTCGTAGAACTAGAAACATATTATATATACATTGCACAGTCAGTTATTTGTATCACATAAAGTACTTAATAATTATTTTTTTTAAGTATTCATAATAATTGTTTCTAAAAAGATTTTTTTAAACGTTACGTGTGTATTTTGATAATATAGCTCGTGATTTTAAAGAATAATTCTATATATTTTTAACTTTTCATTGTCATCGCATTAAAAAAAATAAATTTTTTAATGATTTTTTTTTAAATTTGTAGTAAATACTGTAGTAAAGCACAATGTACTGCGTGTGAACGTCTACCTACATTCACTTGTACTAAATATGCACTCTACGTATAGTTGCCGCGTTATCTAATCAAAATGATCTCATACCTTTATTTACTTTCAACAATTTTAATAGAAGTAATCTAAAGCAGTACAAATGTGCTTATGTTCGCCGTATATAATTTTATTTATTTTTTTCCTTCATAAATATGTATGTTTTAGATTTTTGTTAAAAAAACCTTTCTAATAAATTAATTTAAATATTTCCTGTTGGCATTTGCCCTCTTAACAGGCTTTAGTAATTAATCATTATTAAACATCTTACAGCATCGTTAACCTAACTAAAAAAATGTCAAAATGTTTAATTTTTTCTTTATTATTTATATTCTTTGAAATATTTTATTGAAAATTGTTGTTATTTTGTTGTTTAATCCTTTACTATAAATATTCTATTCTCGTTATTTCTGTCGCATGTAAAACCACAAAGATAAACCTGCAATCTATTAAACCTCTTAATATTATCTTACACAACCGAGATGTAATTATTTTGCAATTATTAATTATACTTTTGTGAAGTATTTATTACTTAAAAATATACTTTGTTACGCAAAAAAGGAAACGGGCAGACGTTATCACATCGTGCTATTTAATATACTCGTTGTTTACAATGGTCGTGAAATCATCGTTTTTCTGTTAAACATTTCTTCTACATATATATATTTTTCATTTTGGTATCTTTACTTAGAGTGCTATACGTACATACTACATATTTACCTACTAGTTCAAGGCCGTTATTAGAATAATTTAATAACATGCTTTTTTAATGTTTATTTAATAAAAATATTGTGATACAATATAAAAAAAATCTTTTTCAATTCGCTGAAGCCATTCCATCCCATTTCAAAGTAAGATATATATTCTACCTATAATATGGTGATATTATTAGATCCGTATTATTATATTTAAATCGATATTCTTATCACACAAAGCTGTCTTATCAGCTAGATTATTTATCATTTTAATTAGAAGACGTTAAACAACTCAGTTAATTAAAGTCTACTGATATCAGTCTATAATATGTTATAAATATATAGTATTATTAATTTCATATAATAATTAATAGGTAGTTCCTAATACCACATTTTAGTATAATTAAAGAGGAAGGAAAATCCTGCTGCTATCGTTACATAATATGTGTCATTAAATAGTTAGTAGTTTTTTTTCAGCTTCAAGCTGTTTCCCCGTTTAGTAGGGTAGGCAGAGGGAGCCTAGTATTAAAACCCTTTGCCCCCCACTTTCCGCCGAATTCTGGAGGCATAGCGTGTTGATTTGCGGAACTCAACGCCGCGCTCTACCTCGAAATAGAGCGAAGAAATGGAAATATTAAATATTATGTTATTTCTTCGAGTGGGAATTGAGCAAAACACAGCTTGTACTCCTGCGCCATGACTGTCCTCATTGTTATTTGTTAGCACAATACAAAGTGTATTGATGTCGTCTGTCTGTTGTTGTCCAAAGTGCGTTTTATTTATGTAGAATGTTCGACACTGACAATTTTTTGTATTAGATGTTGTCTTTGCTGTAATCTTGGCTCTGGAATTTACTTGTAGTATTGTGTCTTTTAGATAAGATTATTATATCTTTTAGATAAGATTTCATTATAAAGACAAAATATGATGTCTAATTTTAACAATCCTTTATCTTATAATGTATAAAATTATGACAGCTTCATTTAGTATTTTTTTTTAATTTTACTTCTATTTTTGTTAAAATTACACTTTTTAAATTTATTAGGCTGTACTAATTACACTCTTTTAAAAAAAGTTTGAGAATCTCTGCACGATTAAAATGAGGACGGATGAGTAAATGACAAGTATATAAATAAGGCAACTATCGAATAACAAAAGCTTTCGATTTCATACGATATTCGCTCACGCCATATATTTTACTATATTATCATTTGCACATGTTTTATCACCTTACGATTCGCACATGCACATGTATTTTGTTATAATCATTTAATTAAAAATAAACAAATCATAATTATGTAGATAATAATTATATTTATTCCAACATATATATTAAATTAATATATTATTTCTATACATTACAGCGTTGCCGCCATCCTACGACCAAGCAATTGGTTCTAAAGCGCCACCACACCACCCTTATCCGGGGCACTAATTTAGTGACATTGGGGTCACTAACCACTAAACACTGATCGATGGTCACTAAAACCGGTAAGACAGCGTTGTGTCCTGAAAATTTTACCCGAGGTGCTGTATTGCGTACTATGTTTAAAAAATATATATTTAAGGAATGTATCATTTAAGTTTTATTAGAAATAATTGCATTACTAATTGAAATGTGTTCCTTTATTATTATACTATATATAAATATATATTATACACTTTATAAATATTCTTTAATATGGCTCCAGTAGGTATTTCACAACTTATTATAATAATTATTATTTAATTGAAATAGTTTCAAATATTTTTATTTGGTTTGTTTTGTTAATTTGTTCATATTTATGTATATTGAATTTTTTATATTATAAAACTTCAGATATGAATATTATTAAATTACACCTTAAAATGAAAATATAAGTGAAACATACATAGATAATTGAATACAAGCGAGGAATACAGGTTCGATTACTAACTACTAAATATACTGTATATATTATATATATTTATAAGTAAATATAATAAAATATATTATATTCTTTGTAAATTATAAAGATTCTGTGATTTTTATTTTTGTCTAATATCGTGCAAGTTTTTTTATTGCACTCAGCAGAGATTATTTTATTTAACACGTTTCAGTAACTATGTAATATATAATCTAAGAATTGAATTTAAACCACTTGTAATTATTGTATACTCGTGAAACCTGGCAGTTACACGTAGCTTAGGTAACAATATAATATGGTATCACCACGCTGGTGTGATGATGGAGCCAGCACCTAAATATTGGTACCTACTCTTCAGAAGTTACCAGTAAACCATAGCACTTGTATCAATTGGTATAGAAAAGGGTATTTTTTTCGTTTTTTCTAAAGCGATATATTATTATTTTTTTAATTTTGTTTATATAATGTTTTTATGAAGATGCTTAAATATGTTTTAAATGTGATTTAGTAGTTTTGTCGGACATTATTACGTAATATAGTGTGTAAGACTGAATATGCTGTAATTATTTAGCATTTAAAGCTCATTTTATGCCTTAACAAACTAAGTGAAGTTAATTGACAACCAATTTCCAATGATTTTCAAATATTACGCGAATGTTTAGGTTACTTATAATCTATCATTGGAATGAGAATACTAAGTTTAATAATGATAAAACATTGATTAGCAATTATAACGTAATATAATCGATACATTGATATAAAATGTTTTTCGATTTCTATTGTCAATATCGATTAATTTACTCGACCAAATATGATTAATTTTATATGTGAAAATAAGTTTGTGTGTATAAAAAAGAATGATTTATTTTTCTTCAATATGTTACTATAATAATTGAAAAATGTTCTTAATTAATTCTTTTATAATTATAATAAAAGATGTAATATATCCGCCATCTTAAAGCCATATATAGTAGATATATGTAAATTGAAAAATAAAAAAATATGATTATCATAATGACAAAATGATTGATAGATGTCCACCGTTTTTGTAGAGTATTTGTTAATTAAATAAATAGTTTATAAAATTACTTAAATATGAGGACAAATTATTTCAATTCTTTTTTTTATATTAATCAATGTTCCAATAAATGATTATTTTATAGTGTCATAATGAATAAATATTCAACGTATACTTTTATTATCAAAAACGTTAATTTAGAAAACTTTTCTTCTTAATTCATGTAGTAGGTATGTTAAAATTTTATTTTTTATTATTCCATGAAAGACAGGTATATCACCACATATCATATATCTTACAGTACAGTTACTACTACAAGTAACAAGATATTTAAATTGAAATAAAATAATAATACACAGCAATCATTGAAAAAATCTTTTTTTAACGCCAAACAAAAAAAGAACAGAAAATACGTTTTATTCTAATGTGAAATCCTAACGAAAGAGATAAATCTTATTGATGATTGAGATGAATTATTGCATATGTTTAAAAATTTCAAATAATATAATTTAATACAATAGTGGTTAAAGTAATGTAATGTATCTTCTTCCATCCCATCTCTGAAATATAATATATTTATTAAATAATAGTTTTTCCTATGATCTGTTATCATTGTGATTATAAGTAAAACAAGATTTTTGGAAATTCTAATGTTCTTACAAATACTCATTTTCTATAGTATATTCATAGAAGTTGCGATCAATATGTAGAGTACTGTTGACAGGTCGTGGCCGCCCTGAAGTTAGTTGTAGGCTGCTCAAATTTCATTTTAATAATTTTCTTAGTTTTCATTATTTTCCTCCCGAGTCAACAATGTGCAAGTTCAGGACGCTTAACTTCAGAGCGACCACGACACATCGGCCGTACTGTAATAATACTTTTATTTTTTTATTAGAAAAAAAAAAGATATAAAACTAATTGAAATATGATAGACATATTGTTCCTTCTCCCAAACTATACCCCTGTTATAGATAGTATTTCTTTTATTTTCTATATTTTCTTTTTGGTACTAGGTTAGATATTTCCGCTATTATTTACTACAAATAAAGTAAATTTAACATATGTTATTAAACCATATAATATTTACTGTTAATACATACATATTTACTATATCATAGTAGTTTCTGTTTCTCACAGTGGCCAAATTATAAAATATTACTCAGAAAACTAGATTTGTTGCTCATATTTAAAAAAATATTTAAAAATTTTACAGGAAATTTATGTTGTATAATAAAAAAATACAGAATATATATATATTTTAATTGTTTCCTCCAATTTACTAAATTTATTTATTAAAAGATATTAGGTAGACATATACAATTGTTTTGTGATAAAGAACAAAATTATAAACTAACGTTTTTCTAGTAGAAAAATATTTTAATAATTTAGAAAACGTGAAATAAAATATTTAAATTTAACATGAGATTAGACCAATTACTCAATTTTTTATAACTAGCAACATTTAAAATTTCATTATTGCTTAACGAAAGAAAACTTTACTACACAGTGTTAAGTAGGTTTATAAATACTAGTTATAAATTTATAAGGAGTCGTGTGTTATTTTACACTAAATGAGATTCCTTCATTCATATTTGCTTATTGTACGGTAGTATATTATAAAATTGTAACAAACATAGAAATATAAGCATAAATTAAATAATTTGTAAATGTATACTGATATCGAAAAATATTTTACAAAACGTCTAACAGGTGGATTGGTATGTTAAATTTTTTAAAAGTTTTCTAAAATATTTTTCCCTCCTTAGTGAGGAATTACTTTTTAAAAATGATGGCAAAAATGAGAGGGAATTATATACTATAATTTTTTGAGTAATGATGATATTTAAATTAGAAATCTCTTAATATTTTAATTATTAAATAAATATTAATAGCGACTTTTCATACATTGTTGGGTTCAATACTTAAAGTATCGTAGTATTCGTAAATGATAACAAATTATAATTGCTGTTGTTTAATACATTTTTATTTTATTTTTATTATAATAGAAGTATGTAGAAGGCATGCTTTAAAGTCACTAATATATATTAGTCTCAAACATATTTTGAAATGTTTCTCTTCGACTGATCAAACAATAATTTTTGTAATTAAATAAATTTGTTTAAAATGATTTTGTTTTTTTATTTAACAATCCTGGCGATCACTGATTCTTACTTCTTCTACATTTTGAAAAACAAATATTTTTTTTTTCGTAAATGATTACACTCGCCGCACAAGCTTAAGGGCGGAATTATACAAGGAGATATATTTCTATAAATATGATGACGCCTCTGTCCCAAATAACAGCGAAACTAAGCGTGATGTAGCCGTCATCAAAATCAAAATAAAGAAGTTGAGGGTGCCATACGAAGTCAGAAATGTGGTGAGGTCATAAACAGCCAGATCATGTTTATCTGAAGACCACCGATTGATCAATGAAAGTCAATATGGCTTTGATGACCGCCGTGGTCGTTCAAACGGTGGTCTTCTGGTTAACCTAACCCACAGCTGGGCTGCCGCTATCGAAAGCAAAAGAGAAGGCCCAGCAGTTGCATTACAAGCAGAGCGGAAAAATGAAAATAATTTGAATGTAATCATTTCCTCGAGCAGGATCGAACCTACAGACATTATGCTTACCACCCGACTGCACCACTATACCTTGAATTTGATAACATAATGGAATAGATGATATAATGAAGTTAAATCTTTTCCCGAGTTCAATGACCAGAGATCACTCTTGGCGCATGCTCGCGCCGGCGACGACGCGGCGCCCGAGACTTCGCCCTCGGGGATGACACACCGTGGATAAATATTTAATTTTATGCAAAATAGGTACATAAAATTGAATAACACTATTTAAAATACCTAAATCAACTAAAATTTGAAATATACATTCCCTTGACACCAAAGCAAGGTTTGCAAAACTATTGTAATAAAACAATCAAAAACACTACAGCTAATGCTGATATGACGGAATAATGTGATCAGGATGATCATAATACCTTTAATAAATATATATTTTAAAAAAAGTATTGGCATATACATAGATATACCTACATTAATGCAAAAATATTCCATGATATACTTAGTAATCTACTAAATGGGTGTCAACAAGCAGCCCTGATATACGAGTGACGTCGCGGCGCCGGAGTGTCGCTGACAATTGTTGCTTCGTCTCGCCTCCCATCACCTCAACCTCCACTCCCCCCACTTTCCCTAACATTGTGCGTGACCCAACCCCCCTAAATTTGACACTGTGTCTTCATTCCTTACTAACCCGTAAGGAGTGGCTGCCAGAGCTAAGGAACTCTTTTGGCAAACTAGAAAAACTTTGGTCAAATATTAAAATTGTGTTTTGAAATTTTTATATTATTTAAATATTAATTAATTAATTTGTTATTATTGCTATTTGTATAGCTGTTGCCAAGATAAAATAATTGTGATTCATTATTTATTAAAACTTAGTTTTTGTTAGTGCAGTGTAGTTTTAAGTAGCGATGTGAAAATTATATTTTTGGTTTTCTTTCAAGCAGAAGTGATGGGGAAAAGGAATATTTTGTACAATTAAAAAAAAAAGGTAAGGAATGAAAAATTGTGTTGAGAAAGATACTTACCACTTACTTATCTGCTATTTTTTTCTTTTCCTTAATGAAATCTTTATTTAGGTGTATATTTTCATTTCTTCGCTCTAGCAATGCTTCTAGAAATTAGAGAAAAGTGGGAAAGTCTGCCTACCCTGTTGTGTGCGGGATACAGCGTGAAACTGATTTATTTTTTTAATTTACTAGCCCCATTAAGTATATTAATAATATAATTAATATTAATATATTCATAACTAGCTTAACTGAATAATACAAAAATAAAGGCTAAAGTCTCTTCTTAAAATATTCTAATATCTATGATAAAAGTAGTGAAAAGCGCTGACAAAGGACGTTGAAGGACGAGATCGTTATTATTTACTGGCTAATGAAATACAACACTAAATAAAAGAAAAAAAGCTATTCGCTTTTTGATTTAAATTTTTCTCCAAAATAACTTAAATTAAAAGAAAGAGAAGTAAATAAATTTTGAATTCATTTACGTATTATTCAAAAAAACTTTTTTAAATAAACTAATAGCGCTAAAGTTGAGTCGTGGTCAAGGAAATGGTAACATACTCGTAAACAAACAATAATTTATTTAATTTTCTTTAATAACTATTAATATATTTTATTTAATTTTCAATGTAAACTTCAGTGTAAACGTCTCAGAGGCTAACATTTAAATATTATCAGCATTAGTCATATATTTTCACTAGGCATTAGTCATTGTCGACTAAACTACCTATTTTTAGTACCTACTAAACATTATTTTATGCAAGGACACGTAATTTAATAAATCGAGACTGCTATGTAACCACAATGGTTGTGGATTGGATCAATAACAAATATTTTGTTTTTTTTTCTTGTTCATGAAGCCTAAGCACGGCGTTGATTTACGCTACCCAATATGCAATGTCTGAACTTGAACAGAAACAGAGCTGCTAACGACTAGGCGCTCTCTCTTTCTCTCTGTACAACATTTTAGACAGAATTGGCGTGAATAATATATAATTCCATGTTTCAGCAGTCAGCGTGCAATGGGCACGGTACGGGGCGCGCGGCCGCCGTCCCAGACCGCGTACTACGTGGCGATGGCCGGCATACTGGTACTCTTATTACTGCTCTGCTGCTACTTCTTTTACTTCTGTATACGGAGAGTTATAGGTATGTTCGTACTTAAGATGGAAGGAAAACCATAAGGATGCTTGTTGAGTTAATTTACGATTAAAATGTGTATTATTAGAGCTATAATATACGACGTTTTTACGTTTTATTATATATATTTTATGCTAGTAAAATTTCTGGGGTGGGCACCAGACTATTCTGGGACACGGCCCACCCAGCCCCCCTCTATCTACGCCCATGGTGTTTTACTCTACAGTAAATCCTACGATGTGGAAGATTTCTGGCTTTCCGAAAGATTGATTACAAGTCCGAAGGAAAGCTGTCGGCAAATCGCAGTTTTTTACCAATAATATTAACATATTAGAATATGTATTAACATATTAGAATACCATTTTACAAAAAAATATTTTCATTTATAAATACCTCACGAAAATAAATAAAAATCGGTGTGTAAATTTGCCTTCCTAGGTTCAATTTTATTCAGACTGCAAGTTAATCTACCTTATCGAAATCCCAGCTGTCGAAGTCTTATACATATGTAATATTAAGTAACGTGTCCACACAGTAATTCCACTTTTATTCTTTTAAATACGAATAAAAATAACCATATTGTATTATTGTATAGAATTGGCGAATCAGCCGTTTCCGTCGCCAGTGAAGTCTGTGCGTCCGCCGCCACCAGAGAAACCCGCCGCGTACCCTGTGCAGCCAGGTACATAACACTCATTCCAATGTTATATTATATATAACATATTTATAATTATTCTGAGATTTTAAACCCAAATATATAATGCACAATTCGCGAGGCTTAACGTGAGCTTTGCATTTGTGTGAGTGATAGTCTAAAAATCTTTTGAAAATTTTAGTTTATTATGGCAAAAAATTCTTATATCTTTCAATTTATTCACTCAAAGGTGTACGCGAGAGTGCTACAGCAATGGCCCGCCTCTGCCAGCTGCCGCCCGCCCACACGGACGCAGTTCACCCGCGTCGCTCGCCCGCCCGCTCCGCCCGCGCCTCGTCTCTGCCACCACCACGGATTGTATCACGATCTGTTTCACCAAATTCACCACATTCTCCAAGTGGAAAGCAGAATCCTCAATGCCCAAATGTACAGAAGTCCCCTACGAAAACTGTAAATGCAGCACAAACTGAAGAGGAATAAAAGAATGGTATAAAACCTGAAATTATTATGATCTTTTTTTTATTACATTTCATTTGAAGCGGAATCATGTTTACTTACTTCAAATTCTTTAAAGTTTCCAAACCCTCCATATTCTCCAAATGAAAAACTCAATACTCAATGTTAATCTTTAGCATCTTCAAAGAATTGCTGAGCAAATCGAGAAGGATATAACGATAGAAACTGAGCTTAAACCATTTGTCGATTGCAATGTGTGTGGTAAATAACTGGAGAATGTGACTACCCTAGTTTTATTCTTCAATGCACACCGACTGACAGAAGCTGTATTATTTATTTAGCATATTAATTTTGTGATCAATCATTGATATATTTATGTTAAATGTGATAATCAATTATATATAGAGGTTAATAATAGTAGAGCTATTCTTTGATGTCATTGTCTTGAATTGCATTTTTATGTGTAAGTTGTTATAATTATTTTCTATATTATTTTTCACTTCAAAGCTTGAACCTAAAATTATATATAAATAACCTTTATAATAACTTTTTGCAATGTATCAATCGTAGTTATAGAGCATCATTGAACTGCCAAGTGCTAGGTTAAGCTTTTGTATATACGTATTTACTGTATCTTACTATATATTAAGATACCTAATTATTGCAACGACCATGCCTTTATGTATATTTATATTGTTAAATATATATATTTATTATAATTATACAGAATATTTCTACTAAGCTTTTTGCTGTAAGTGTCTACAATGTTTGTATTGAGCGCTGCGTAAATTTAACCCCATTGTGCCAAAATTGTTGTACCAATTTAAAGTTTCTTAATAAAAAATTAAATACAAATAAATAATTTTCTTTTATTTCATATCAGTTATTTAATATAGCAAAATGTTATTGACTCATCCACTCAGCAATTGTTTTATATAATCGTCGATCTTTTACATCTTTCAGAACACAAAAAAACCTTGAAGTACGAAATTTCACGAGCCTTTTAAAGATATTGCAGACAAGAAAGATATTTTTTCTAAACGAACTAAGAAAATACTTATGTTATAGTATTTTTCGAGTGGGATTGATAAAGTATGTAACTATGACATGAGTATTGTGTATCGGAGTTTAAAAGCTTTTAAACCACTTAGTCTTTGCCAACTGTACCGGAAGTAGGTAGCGTACTAAAAGACAAGTTGATAGTTTTAAAATACATTACATCATGTACATATTATATAGAAGTACCTATAAGTGAATAGAAAAAGCAAAATAGCAGGATATGCAAAGATCTGATCCTTACTTCCGCACAATTTTTAGGATTCCGTAACCAACAGGGAAAAACGAAACCCTTATAGGAACTCTATATTTTGCCTCAGTTCCTCAATTAAGACCATTTACCTCATATCGTGTAGATATCTCAAGCTGTAATTAATATCAAATATTCAAGCTTACAGTCCCGTAGAGCACAGAATAATTAAGCTTTTAAATCAACGCAATTAAAAGATACGGACATCTATGCATCGATTTTGCCACCTTCTCCATGAAAATCGGCGCGTAACCAAAACCTATAGTATTATAGGTGTCCTTCCAGGGAAGGAAGGTCCGGGTTTATAGGTTTGGTATATTATGAAGTGACTTCACTTCATGCGAAATTTCATCATTATAGCTGTAGGTCCAATATAAATGAAAGAATAAATCCGATAGATGAAAATTTGTAGGTATTAAATTTATAGAAAGAAATCATTACAAGCTTACATTCGTACTTCATTTCATAGAAAATGAGTTCATAAGCCCGCAAGCTTAAGTTTTTCTAATTTCATAAGTAGCACTTCTCGTTGACCTACAATTCTGAAATTATTACGGAACCACCTGTGGGCATTCCGATTCATACTTGACTGGTTTTTTTGTATTGTTAAGTAGAGCTAAATGCCGCGTTTTATCTATTAGAAACTACTTTCCATATAAGTTAACGCTAATTGAAGTAATTCAGTCTATATGGTTGACGATCGATGTCATATGTGAACAAAAACTAAGATTATTTAAAATAAACAAAAGGTTTATTTGTGAAGAATAACTTTTATTTCAATATAATTCTAGTTGTACAATATTAAGCGATATTTCAGAGCGATTGACTTTTACATTTACCATTTTACCCACTGTCCTTATCCCATACATATGTTACAGTATGGTGGACGAGTTGTGGCCGCCTTAAAGTTAGGATTTCTTAACTTCTGCGCATTGTACAAAGAAAATAATCAAAAGTAGGACAAATTTAACGCAACCATCAACAGCTAACTTTAGGGCGGCCATTACTGGTCGATTATACTGTATATAAATATATACGTATCAAATACGTATTAATTAAAACCAGACTTTGCTTCAAAAATTAGGACAAAAAATATTTTTTTTTGAATTAATAGGATTTTTTTGAATTTGCTGTATGTTATTATAGATATATATATTTAAACATATTTTTTCTCACTTATGTAATGTTATTTTAACAAAAATAATGTAACATTGATAGTGTAAACTGTAGTAATTTTTCTTCAAAACACGTAATTTAATACATTAAAACTTTTAGATAGATATATTTTGGATAGTATTGCTTCATTCAACAGCATGTAATATAAACTAGTACTTTCTATTTAAAGGTGGCAGTTAGTTGAATTTAAGTAAAAACTAAAATAGTTAATAACTTTCTAAAACTCTTATAAATGTTCTTACATTTAAAAAAAACCAGCTAAAAAAATATAACAATTAAGAGCAATCGAAAGCCATTAGCAATGATCGCGTGTGGCCGCCTTTGAGGAACCCTTATCTTAAGTAACATAAATAACTGCGATCAAGATTGCTATCAACATTTAACTGTTTTTTAGGCGATTTTATCAAAAATTACGTAAGCGATAGCTAACTTAGAGATTACTTTAAAAATATTTTCTAGTAACAGGAACTATTTCCTATTTCCATTTAATTGACTACGTTTAAAAATAAAGCTTAAACAGAATACTAATACATTAGGTATGTTGTAGAGATCGACGTTATAGGTTCAATTCCCACTTAGTAAAGAATTTTTTATTTCCTCGCTTGAGTTCTAACATTCAGTACCTATCGTCCCGAAAATTTAGTGCAATTAAGTGGGGAACAGAGGTACGGAGGGTCTCAACACTAGGTTCCCTCTGTTCACCCTGATATAAGCGGGATACAGCGTGAAGCTATTTTATTGTGGAAAATATTTGAAGATTGTCCACTTTAGTTTTTACAATAAATATAAATTAGTACATTATAAAATTTAAGTCATAAATATCTAATTCTATTAATTCATAAATTCCCTTTCACTCGTCACTGTCATAATATTTCGACATAACACTAAATATATATAATTTATATCACACACTAATGCAAGCGTTTATTAAATTTCATTAAATATATACTAGATACGGGCTCTGGCTTTTCTTACTTACTACTTTACTTTAGTAAGAAATTTAATTTTCTATTTAAATCGGTGATGTCACGATAATAAAAAAATATTTTATACAACACTTAAGATTTTAAATTGCACTTGCAAATTGTACAGAAAACCGACTGTAAACGCAACAAGTTGTGGCTTCGATTCTAATTCGGGGAAATGAAATATTTAGTATTTTACTAAACGTTGTTTTGAGTTCCGCCACTCAACAAGAAATGCCTTTCAGATTAGGTGGAAATAGGAGCAGAGTCTTAACACTAGAGTCAGAGTAGAGTTTTAACATTACGCTTCCAGGTTCTCTCTGTTTAGCCTGCTACGTGCAGTACTTATCTTTGTACGAAATCCTATACATTAACGTTGGATAAGTTTACTATAGGACAAACGAAACGACACCGAAAAACGAAAAATTAAAACTAAAAGATACATTTATAAAATACAACAATTATCTCTACATATTTTTCATATAGAGACAATAGCCACTCAAAATAAAAACAAGCTAACAAGCAATTTTTATAAAAAGACCTAATAAATTATTTATAGAAACATTCCACCATAAAAAGAAATTTCAAAGCGAGCAGTTGAATTTACAGTTTGTGTATAATAAATATATTTTATAAAAATAATCTAATTTCAAAAATAGTACCTTTAAGAATTTCTTACTTATTAAAATATATTTAATTTGCACGAGTTTTTGTTTCAGCATATTGACGTCATCACTACCCCAAGTTCTCTACACACCTGTAACACCATTTATTAAGCTTATCGACACGAAAATCAAAAGCCTTATCACAAAAACGTTTAACTTAAAAGCATTTAATGTTTATTTATTATATTTTACTTATTTCTTCATAAAAACTTAAATCTTTTCGCCGACTCATAATAATAGTACATCCCTATTCCTATAAGATAATATTAAAAATAGTCTATAAAAAATAAAGCAACATATTTTAGGAACAGTACAGCTTTTTTTTAATAATTAAAATGGAATTTACTTTTTTTAAAAGTATATTTAAGCTGTAACTATTATTAAGTCTATATAGCGGTTTCCTTCCGGTCACGTCCCGCCAGCAACACCTCGTGGTAGGCGGGCGGGGGCTCGTCGCAGCCTTCCAGCTCAAAATCTAATTCACTCTCTGGAACATATTTTAATGATTATATATCAATTTTAAAAAAATAATTTCTTTTACGATAGGATTTTTCCTATCCTCACTCGTATCTCGCATATAGCTGGGTAGACAGAGGGACACTAATGTTAAAACACTCCGTTTTCCACATTCCGCACAATTTTGGAGATATTGAATGTTGAGTGGCGGATCTTAAAGCCATTTTGTCTTCTTAAATCCTCTGAGTGATAATCTAAATGCACAACCACCATGTTTTATACTAAACTATTACAAAAGAGAAAGAACTATTGGAACCTCTAATTTTATAACCATTTCTTACTATTATTTTTTTTTTATTTATTTTAATCTTAGAATGATCGATGATCTTTTTATCGTGACATACCCGACAGCGCCCCCGACTGTGGTCTGAGCACGGGCGCGAGCACGTCGCCCGCGCTGGCGTGCCGCGCGCGCCCCCACGCGCCCCCTACACCCGCGCCCGCCCCCGCTATCGGGGCGCGCCACACACCGGCCGCGCCGGTCTCCTCCAGGTACGAGGCCTCCCACTCGTAGCCTACCGCCTCTGCAGATTTGTGAGGGAAATGTCGTTTGAAATATCATATTTTACTTTCTTTCACAATTGTAAAAGTAATTTTATAAAAATTTTGATCCATTATGTCCAAAACACTTTAGTTTTTGGACCTACATATATCAGACAAGATATGAAAAGTTTTAGATAGATATAAAGACTGAACTATAAACTTAATATAAAGAAAAAGAATTAAGAATAAACTATATAAATATATAACTATAGAAAATAGACCATCTTTTTTCTTATGTTAAAAATTTGAACGATCACAACTTAAAAAACATTCAAATAAATACCTTAAATTTGGAAAAAGATCTTTAATTAGGTTTTGAATTAGCATACTCAATTGATCAAACTCACCAACAGAAGGTGGCGGTGCAGGTATTGTATGTGTATTATACAAGCTGGAGCGTGACTCCACAGTGTGGTGTATCGCACCAGAGCGGTCCAGCTCTACATCGCTCATGTCATCCTCAAAACCAGCCACTTGGAATTCCGTCAGAGGCACTAGAGGCTGTCGCTGACGATCCTTGGTCCTGATAGATTCATTCACATTCTGTTTAACCTCCTTCGCCTTATATTTAAACTTTTCTTCAACTTTAATCTCGTTAGAAGTCTCATTAGGACTGGAAGTGCATTCCCCGATATAGAAACTCATAGCGCTTTCAGTAACATCTTGATCCTTGATGTCATCGTTAAGAGATTCTTTGTTCAAATCTTTCTTGCGTGATGATTTTATATTTGTATAATGTTTTTTACATGTTTTACTAACAACATTCTCATCGGTCTTATCTTCGAGTGACTCATCTCTATCTGATTTATCAGAAACATCGCTGGCGTTGGAGAATTCATTATCAGACTTGAGTGGTATGTAGAGGTCCTTGGTGGATCTCTCCCAGTCGCGCCGGTGCAGGACCTCGTCGATGACGCTGGGCGCGGAGTGGTAGCGCGCGTCGTGCTCGGCGTCGCTGTCGACGTGCGACTTACGGCGGCTGCGGATCTCTTCGTGGCTCCGATGGGCTGATAGCGGCTGTTTTGTGTGACCTTCAAATACGTATACGTACATATTATTTAACATGAAACTTATATCTTCTATATATATATAAAATCGAAAGGTCACTCACTCATCACGAAATCTCAGAAACTGCAAGTGCTAGAAATTTCAAATTTTGCATAGGAGTTATTTATAGACCGTAGGTGCTCGCCAAGGCGGGAATTTGCAATATTCGACTTTTAAGGGGTTGTTTTTGAGGTTGAAAGTTTGTATGAAACTTCGTTACTACAAATGCTAGGAGTCACAAATTTTGCATAGACGTTAGTTTTAGGACGTAGGTACTCATGGAGACAGATATTAATAATAACGTAGTTCACGCAGGCAAAGCCGCGGGCGGGTCGCTAGTTGTTGTGGTTGTATGTTTAACTTATAATAATAGATAGATAGATTGAAATTGTTTTTATTAAATAATAACCTGACGTGCTCGGCAGATGCAAAGATACTGCGCTACTCCCGATGCGACGACCGAATAACTCGTGAGAGCGATGTCGAGTGCTCGACTCTGGAACGTTAAAACATAAAGAAATCTATTCTATTGTAATAGATTATTTTATACAACATATAAAATATATATAAAAACACAGAAATAATTATAAGCAAATAAAAGCGTTTATCGATCTTTATAGAAATTAGTATAATAAGAATATAAGAAATATCAAACTCTACATATGCTGCTACATACATTTAAATATAAACTAATATAACATAAAACACACCTAATATAGAATATACAATCAATTACCTACCGTTCGTAATAACAGGTTTTTGAGGATATTTTTCAGAGCTAGAATCTGGAAACAATCGATACATACATATATACATATACGTGCGTATTGTAAAGTATATAAATACAAATGTACATACATATATGATTGGATCATGCAAGGTCTACAGCATGCGCACTTAGCTATATGCATATTAAGTAGAAAATTTCAATAGAAACGTATAGATATCATTCTTTTGTATATATATCATTAGTAAATGTAAAATATTATATCTAGAAACAATTAAAATATTTTGATATTTGAAGTATGGTTAAAACTTGTTTTGAGTAGTAGTAGAATAGCAGTAGTAGCACAAGCGTATTTTCAATTCTTCGTTCTGATAACAAGACATAACGCGGCGCTGAGTTCCATCATTCAACACGCAATGTCTCGAAAATTCGATAGAAAATAGGGAACGAAGCGTCTTAACACTAGGTTCCAGCTGCCTGCTATATGCAGGATACAGCTTGAAGCTATAAAAAAAAACATTTATATTTAAAAGAGAAATAGAATAGCAAAGTGAAAAAAGTAAGAAAAAAAAAAGTAAGTTCATAGTAGTAACTTTTAGTATTACCAGATCTATCATCGTCTGGCCAGCAGCACAACCAGCACAGCAGCAGTAACGGCGCGCACACCTCCGCCGCCAGCACGCCGCCCGCGCCGCCCAGCACGCCCACGCCCAGCCCCGCCATCACTAACAACTCACTTTAGCCTCTTTACAATGATATAAGCATATTTATACATATGTTACTGAATTCAACATTTAATTATATGAAAACGTCACTTGTATGGACAAGTTTTCTAAACCGATGGAGTATTTTTTTTTCAGCTTTATGCTTTATCCAGAGTGTTGTGATTTATTATTATATCTCTTTTTTTTCTATTTTATAACTTAAATTTAAAAGGTATTTTTAATTAAGGGGATAAAAGGGGATAAAACTTATTCTTGGAAAATAGTAAAATAAACAATGACCTCCTTTAAAAAGCAAAGATTTAAGATATTTTTAAACTCATTATCTTTTAACATTGTCCAATTATAAAATGAACGGCCTTTTTTAAAGAAAACAATAGACAAAGCGACTCGATTCTACAAAATGCAGACAAAATGTGAATGAAGAAAGAATTAAATCGATGACTTTACGGTGTAGACACGTCGCGCCTCGCGACTGTCTGTCTGTGGCTAGTGGTCGATGTGGGCACGAGTGGAGACGGGCGGTAATACTAGTCTTTTATGTTATTTAGTGTTGTTGAACTTTATACATTCAAGAATACTTAGCTTTCTTTGCTTTTTTTGTTTCTGTAATATTATTTTACTACGTAATAATAAAGTAATATAGAAAACTATATTATTTAACATATAGCAATAAATAATACTACAATTTATTTTTAATTTAATTTAGATAAACAATAATAACAAATTTGCACTTAAAATAATTAAATACGCATGTTGACATACATGACAATATCCGTTTATATTTAAAGTTTCATATGATAATATTCCTACATTAGTACATTTTATTAAAAATACTCAATCCTTAAACTAATTAATATACATAGCAATTTTATAGATTTCTATAAATTCTAATATTTCTGATCGCTTTCCAAAATGTTATTTTATGGTTACCACTTACCGTTACTTTTAAAAAACTTTTAAACTATTTTTTTTTCAACTAGCTTTACATAGTTCGTTCAAAGTTTAAGAATAACACTTGTTAACTATCACTTAACACAATTTTCAAAGTGTCGTAGCACTTCAGGCGTTACACCGCTACGGTGCTACGTTGCTACGCCGCTACGGTGCTACGGCGTAGTAGTGTGTCCTAGAGTGGTGTGCGTGAGACTGCGGGAGGCTGTTGTCGGTCCAGACTGCTCTCAAATGAGCTGAAAGACCTGTGACACACCGGGCTTTGTAGATATTGAGATATGGCTCTGCTAATAATTAATAATAATAGATTATGATATAAGTGATAGATATACTAATAGCAGCGTTACCAGATTGTATCTTGGGGTAGTGGAATTTTTAAAAATTTTAAGTAAAAAATACGGGATTCGTATGCAAAAAAATAATAATCAGTATTTAAATTATATTTTTTCCATTTATTTCAGCTTAAAATAAAGTTCCCAATGATGATTGTTAGACAAATATATTTTTTTAATGGTAAATCGTCACTATACTAAAATAATCAAAATTTTTCAAATAATAAACCCTGTAAAACATTGTTGTTTATTTATCTTTCTATGAAATTATTAGTGACTCATAAAAAAATTAAAGTAATAAAAAATATTTTTAATAGCAATAATTTCGCAAAAAATGATATTTCTTCTAATAAAAGAAATCATAATGTAATTTTTAATTGTCATTGGTTTAATTTGATTTTACTTTTCCAAAATCGTTTTAGTCAAAGAACTTTATTATTTTTACTAGATTATTTTGAAAACTTATTTTATTTTTTATTTTAATATTTACTTGAGTGAAATTATGAGGAGTCACCGTTGTAATCAATTTTTCACATATAAGTTTCACTCAATTACATCAAAATGATAAAAAACATCAATAACAAAATATGGAACGTAGCGTCTCCCAGTGTGTCGTGATCGGAAGCTGTAGGCGCCGGAGTGTCGGGCGCGCATCGATCTCACCTACATCTGCCGTCTCTCTTTCTCCGCCTTCTTTATTTCCCTTTAATTCCTTGTCTTATATAATACTACTTAGATAGATCACATCGCTCAATACTTGTGTACTAGGAATAGTAGAGCCATTTTTATATGTGAAGGAATTTCTCATAAGAAAATAAGATAACTTTGCCGTTTGACTTTAATTATTTTTTAACGGCATTTTCTTAAAGGGGGGGTAATTTTACCACTAACACCTAAGAAGGACGGAATATTTTCTCTGTCTATATTGTTATATGCGGGATAGAACGTGAAACTATTTACATTTGCAAGCAATATTGTTTGCAAGCGTTAGTAACAAATTTTATGTATTTTGCTTATTATTCCTTATAAAAATATGTATTTCAATGCTATCAAATGAAAACAAAACAAAATCTTTGTATTTTATTACAGTAAGTTTCCATACGATATGGCCAACCATTCAACCAAGGAGAAATAGGTGTTGAATCACTCTGTCCTTTGAAATCTAAAGTAAAATTGTTTTTTTCCTCTCAACTTAAACTGTTCTCTTGTAATGTAAGACAATACAAGCAAACCACAGTATGAAAATATTGATATAAAGTTCAACGGCCCGCCCCCCAGGAGCCGCCGTCTTCGCCTGCTTACAACTTATGATAAATAGTGATAGCTGCAAATAGTAAAGGCTACCGGCTACCTATTATAAATAAAATATATTTAAAATATTTTTGATTAATCTATATATATAAAATCGAAAGGTCACTCACTCATCACGAAATCTCAGAAACTACATGTGCTAGGAATCTCAAATTTTGCATAGGAGTTACTTATAGGACGTAGGTGCTCGCTAAGACGGGAATTTGTAAAATTCAACTTCTAAGGGGTTGTTTTTGGGGTTGAAAGTTTGTATAAAACTTCGTTACTACGTTACTTTGCATGGACGTCGCTTATAGGACGTAGGTACTCATGGAAACAGAAATTAATAATAACGTAGTTCACGCAGGCGAAGCCGCGGGCGGGCCGCTAGTATTTTATATAGAGCAGAATAGACGGGAAATTTATCTAAAGTCCTGGATAATCTCACAGGCAGTTCTCAATAGGACAGTACCTATCGAAGGTTGAACATATCATCATCAGCCTGATTACATCCATTACTGGAATATGACTCTCCGTTCTGCCCTCCACTCTCTCCACTCATGTTTTATTGTAATAAAAAGTGACGTGCCTAATTTTTTGATAACAATGGCAATCTCTTACAAACAACTTCAAGTATATATAAAGAGGACTAATTATAACAAAAGAAAAAGGAAATAACGTTGCAGTGCATAAATTATAAAAGAAAACATAATAAAATATTTTTGTATTTTCTAACAACTGTCTCATATGTCTCAGATAATTTTATAATTTCATTTTATTTAAACATATTTAATGATTGCAAGCTTACTTTTATAGTTTATAGGTATCCGGACTACGGTATACATATATTATTATAATTGGATTAATTGGATAATTTTCTTTTTTTTTATATATATATATATATATAGATATTGATATAAAACATAACTAAATATATTTTAAAACAATTTCAATTACAAACTGTGTCAGGTGTACGAAAAAATAAACGCCAGCGAAACATTGCAACAAAGTAAAACAATTTATAATAATATCAGTACAGTATGTGTATTCGAGGCACACGTCCCGTCACGTCACGTCATGTTCACAGTAATTAAATTGTTTGGAGAGAACCTTTTACGTTCCCCGAGTAGAGTATGAAAATATGTTTATACAAATATACTCTGGCATGCTTATTAGTTAAAGTTCTTAGGATAGTTTAGCTGATACAAATATATAATAGTATTGCTATTACAGTAATTAAATGTGAGTTTTCTTAATTATTTTGAAGATTTTTGGTCTATGAACAAAATTTTGTTTAATCAGCTTCCTGAGAAACAATAGTCTACAATCACCATTACCAGCCAATTAAATAACAGATAGTTATTAATATAATACATTAGATGAGAGCCTAGTCGTGGCGGAGAGGCACAAAATGTGACTCTAAACGTGACAGGTTGTGGGTTCGATTCCCTCTCGAAGAATTGAAATATTTAATATTTTTATTTCTTCTCTTTGCTGTCGAGGTAAAAGCGCGACGTTGAGTTGCTACACTCAACAAGCAATGCCTCCAGAACTCGATGGAAAATGAGAAACGTAGTGTCTTAACATTAGGTTCTGGATACAGCGTGAAGCGTGAAAAAAAACGAATAGATAGATTATTTAATTGTATATTTTTTCATCATTATTGTATGTTGAAGTTACAATACTTTTTGTAGAAGAAAATCTGTTCAATATTTTATTTAGCACATTTAAAATTGAAAAATATTTTAAAGTCAGTATTTTTACATAACAGTAGAGAGCGAGCGGAGTTTGACGCAGTGCCGCAACTCACTCTGGTTGAGGTCAGAGCGCCGCTGAAAGCTTCAGATGACCTACAATACTAGTTTTCTATTAAATAAATCCATTTCACTGTATAAATACACTTAAGGTCACACTTTACCTACTTTTTTAACCGACTTCTGTAACAAAAGGAGGTTATCAATTCGACTGTTTTTTTTTTGTTAAACTAATCTAGTCTAATCTAACTAGTCGGTGTCAAACTAATGCTATAGCAACCTTACTACAATATCTAATTACTAAGCCTGTTTGTTTTACTTGGCACCGACTTCAAAATTATAAAATCTTTATAGGTATCATTATTTTTCACCTTTTAGTTCGTTGTTAGAAGTCGGTTTTTCTTTTTGTTAAAAAATAATTTATTTATTTTCATACATTTTCGTCATTTAACTTAGATAGGTAACGTATACCGAGAGCGAAAAAATAAAAATATTATACATTTCATTTCCTCGAGTGACAATCGAACCCACATCCTGTCGAGTTTACAGACACAGGCTTGTGTCTCTGCACCACGACTAGCCTCTTAGTTCAGAATTAATTATTTCGAAGTATTATTGTTTTACTTTTTCTAACTTCACAACTTATCTCGGATATAGCAGGGTAGGCAGAGGGTACCTGGGAACCTAGTGCTAAGGTTTCTCATTCCATTCTCCACTTTTCACCGAATTCTCGAAGCATTGCGGGTTCAGTGGCGGAATTCAAGCTCGCGCTCTATGAAATAAAAATATTAAATATTTCATTCCCCCGAGTGGAAATCGAACCCACAACCATCGCGCTTACCGTGCTGTGAGCGGGATACAGCGTGAAGCCGATTTAATTTAATTTTACAATACGATTTAATAATTATAAAATACATTCGCTCTTTGAATACAGTGTGAGAGTATAACGCTATATATATAGTTCCTATGAGGCGATGCACTTAATAGTAAAAGCTGTCCTAACAAGTCCCTCGCCCACGTTCACCTGCAATCCAATTATATCCTGGCGACTTGCTCTTACCAATTTATTGTAACTATATATACTAGGCATACAACTAAACAAATAAATACTAGTTGTTTAATTTATTAGTGAAAAGTAAAGTTATTGACTTATGTAATAAGAAGCTCCTCCTTTGTTTTCTTCTTTCCATTCTATATTCTACATATTCCTTATATAATTAGCCTTGATAAAGAAAACATATGTACGAAGAAGTCCCAAAATTACAATTAGAACCCTCATAGCATTACGACAGCGATTAAAACCAGTATTTAACTAACTTATGTTGAGAAAACAAATAATAATACTTAATTAACTAAATAATAGACATGTGCGTGTTTGTTTACTTACAAGTATAATATAGATACCGTATTAAGTAACACGTTGTGTAAACATGCCAATTGTAACGCTTGCATAAAAAGATTTACTTTACAATAGTCGTGGTAAGAACGAGTTTTTTTAGTTTCATTTGTATCCCTTACATGGCAGGGTAGGCAGAGGGAACCTAGTGTTGAAACACTCCGTTGTCCATTTAGCGCTGAATTCTTAAGGAATTGCGTATTGAGGGAACCCAACGCCGCCTATTGCCTTGACACCAGATCGGAGAAATAGAAATGTTAAATATTTTCATTACGGGACAGTACAAGTTATTTGTTTATATGTTTGTTGTGGACATCATAACTCCTAGC
This sequence comes from Heliconius numata, assembly GCA_016802625.1. Lineage (NCBI taxonomy): Eukaryota > Metazoa > Arthropoda > Insecta > Lepidoptera > Nymphalidae > Heliconius > Heliconius numata. The sequence continues at coordinate 309,572 of JAEBDU010000011.1, read as the reverse complement.
TAGCTAGCTGGATAAAGCAGTTGTGTAAGGATCGACATTGGCGCTTGCGCGAAATGAACACAGACCGACAGTCGACAGTCGAATCAGCGCTGCCACGGTATTGCACGTATACTAAGTTATATTAAATTTTACACTAAAAAAACACAATAACTGAGTCATTTGTGGGCAAATGTGACTAAAGTGTGACACTGTAATGTGATGTGACCATTTTCTCTTCGCTTCGCTTCGCTTTCGGTAAGTTAGATATAATATGTTAGAAATATAATATGAGTATTCATTATTGAAGGAAATTCAGTTTGTTGTATTCATGAGATTGTATCTTTAGCAGTAGATTGTTATGTCGATTGCTGTTTACAATACGTTTCGCTCTAAGCAATCTACTTGCGTGTGTTATAGAGCCGTGTTACATAAATTAAATATTTGCGTTTGTAACTTTAGTATCTAATAAGACTAGGATTTTGAATATGTTCTTAGTTTTGATTCAATATCAATAATAAATATTATCGATTTTAAGTACGAGTACCATTAAGAACTCTAGCTAAACTTAATTGTTAAATCACTTTAATTTCTAATAATTGGAATATGGATGATTAAATTTCATGTTTTTTTTAAGTATTCATCTAAAACATACAGATGTACTTTCATAGATAAATGTTTGTATTTATAAACATGTTTACAAGGAACAAAACGTCTGGTCATTGTTGCCGGTCGTCGTAAATAAATAATCTAGTTCTATGAATCTGGCGCTGCATTGCAGGAGGCTCTGCGAGAGATGGGGGCTGTTGTGGGTCAGCCAATTCTTTTATTTTTATTTTTTTTCTTCACGCTGCATCCCGCTAAGTGCAAGTTAGGTAGAGGGAACCTGGGAACCTAATTTTAAGGCACTCCATTCCCATTTAAACTCTTTTATATCATGGTCGTTAATAATTTGCAGCTGCAACATTTGCATTCTTGGTTGAGTTATTTTTAAATATATTTCATAAATATAAAATATCAAGTTATCCTCGAATGTTAAGCGTAGTTTAACTCAGAGAAGATATATGACCATTGATTTAACAGGTAAGAATTGTAAAGAAAATTTGAAAAGTTGAAAGTCTTTGTGTTGTCATTTCTAAAATTAATAACAAAATTGCGAGATGAAATGTTTTTTTTCTATATTTTTCTCTGTTTTCTACAATTCTTAACGTAGAAAACAGACGTTACGTAGGTACTTATGTATCGATAGACCTACGTACCGTAGTTGCTTTTTTTGTACAATGTTAATATTGACTTATTGGATTACTGCTTCGAGGATGCCCAAATCTGAAGACCTTCGTTTTTACAGTGTAGATGTCGTGTCTTTGTATGTGTGTATATATGTATGTTTGTGTGTGTGTAAGCATATAAATATCCTTCGCTAATTCCTTTAATTGCTGTATAATTGGCTTTATTACGTTTGTTATTAAATACTAGATGTTACCAATTTGTTTATATACCTGCTGTGCCTGTTCCATCTAATGTACTCAGCGAATAGTTTTATAAAATATTTGATTATACCTGATCGAATTGTAGATGAATTTATCTATATATATAATAAAACTGTAAAGGGGGTAAAATCTGTACATTGAATATAAACTAAAAAAAACACTTCAGGGGGACTTAATACAACTAATAGAAGGTAAAAATATGATTTTTGGAATTCTTGTCTGTCTGTCTGTTGTGACTCTTTAACGCAAAAACTACTGGACGGATTTAAATGAAACTTCTTTTGTTGCATAGCTATTAGTCTTCGCCTACATATAGGCTATAATTTATTTTGATAGCCCGAATACCTGATGTGAAGCCCTAGCAGCCCGCCTAATCTATAAGAGATATCAATACAACGCTTTAGGAAAAGTTATTCAGCGTGATGAGCATTTTCTGTTGACATAAAAAAAATCGATCCTACCACAAAGTGGAACCCCAGTCACCCAGCTAAACTTTAAAAATATATAATCTGTCGTCTTTAAATAAATTATTGTACGTAATAAACATTTTTTTGACATTTATTAATATCATAATTATTATTTAGAATTGTTAATTCATAGTTTTTAGTTAAAATTAAGTAAATATCTTCATTTTACTTTATTAGTTAAGAGCGCCTATTATTATCTCAAAAGCAAACATATGTATGCTAATTTTAAAGTATATAATTTTATCAGGCGTTCTTTCATTTCTGTCAAAATACGTATTTATATTCATCCCTCGCGAACACATCTTTTAATTCCCTTCATGAAACTTATATTTATACAGGAATTTTTTTATACAACTTCTATGACTACTATTATTATAAAACTAAAGAGATTGCTTAGTTGACGCGGTAATCTCAGAAAGTACGGATTTAAATTGAATAATTAGTTTTGTGTATCATAGTGCCTACATATAGGAATGTTTAGGCTATAAGTATTACATCACGATATAACCAATCGCAGAGGAGAAACATTAAAAAAATGTTGCAAAACTGGAGAGCTTGAGAGGTTCCATGCGTCCACCGCGTAAAGCTACGCAAAAATTACATGTGAAAAATAATTGTTCTCCTTCAAAAGTTCTAAGTAAAAGTCCATGATAGAAAATGTTTATCTCCTAAGCCTACACTAACCATTTAAAACAAATCCGTATCCAACGTGCACCTACAAATCACATTAGATATTATGACTGTTTACTGTAGATCGCCGCACGCAACAGGGTAGGCAAAGGGAACGTAGTGTTAAGACACTCTATTCATATTTTCCGATGAATTCTGGAGGCATTGTGTGTTCAGTGAGAAAACTCAACGCCGCGCTCGACACCAGAGCGAAGAAATGCAAATATTCGATATTTAATTTCCTCAAGTGGGAATCGAACCCACAACGTGCTGCGGTACCAGTCACACTTTACGTAGGCGTAGACGTAGGGGCACGTCACGACTGGTCTCATAATAACCTTTTACTAGATACATTTCAAAGCAATATGTTACAAGTTATTAGCTATTTAAAATGCAGTATAAGATAAAGATATCCTGTAGTATTATTGTATTAGTTACAAGCCACATACCCCGGCTTTGCACGGGTGCAACCATACATACAAGTAACATGTACTTATGTAGGTGCTAACGTGCTGTTAGTGTATAGTCTTCTATCATATTTTTCTATCCATTTAATAAAGAATAAAACTTTATTGTTTTTATAACCCTTATGATTATCAAGATGGTGTGGATGGTAATTAAGTTTATGATTTACCTATTTTACGATTAGAAAATACGGCTGCAGATAACAAGTCAAACAGTTTTCCAGGACACTCCCCATGATAAATACGATAGAGAACACACAGCTAGAAGACGTTTCTACGCAATGCTAAAGTGTCAAGCCTTTTACAGATCATTGGTTCCCCATTGTTTCAAACGGTTCTACGTTGTAAGCAATTAAATGTGCCAAGCTGGCACTGGGATGCACCCGCCCAGAGACAACGTGGCCCCACATATGAACGTACCTCGATCCTATAAAGCTGCTGATGACCACCACTTTCTTTAAGATCAATTTGGCCTTGCTGTCTACATGATCGCGATACTTTCAGTCACGCGCTCTATATAAGGGTATTGTTTTTGAAGACGACAAATGTTGTGATAAACGCGCAAACTTATGTCTTCTGGAGGTTAAATTGAACCAAGTTCCTTTCACCTATGAGGAAACATTCCCAAGGGATGCCTCAACAGAAGACATAAGTTTGTTTCATCACTGGTCGACGTGTCAAGCTACATGAACAATAATAGAGTCCAAATCTACAAAAAAATTTCTGTTTGTCTGTTTATTTGTCTGTACACGCTAACCTCCGGAACTACTAGACTGATTTGAATGAAACTTTTTGTTGTATAGTTATAAAGTCTAGGCAACTTCTAGGCTATAGTTTATTTTGAAAATCTGGACACCTGATGTGGAACCTTAAAAGCCTGTCTAAACTATAAGACAAATTTAACATTTTGACAAACTATTTCCAGATATTTATACGTAATAAAAATTAAGGTCTGGAGTACTTGGCAGCCCATCTAATCTCGAAGAGATAAAGATAGCGTCTTAGTAAAAGTGGATCAACATAACAACTTGGGCCCTGGCCTGGCCCAATATTTGTCAATATTTCTATGGTAAGATGTCAATTGAAATGTAAACGTCTCATTGTGCGTCTATATCACTAAATCTAAAAGCCACAAATTTTATAAAATTAATAAAGTGTTGAGTATTTGTGACTTAAAAAAATATGCCTTCTATAAGGCGGTGGACAAATTTAGGCAGAAGAATCTAATCGTACTGCCCAGAACGTGAAGATTGCAATGAACGTGAGCACGATAGTTGACTGATAATGATGTAAATTTGGATCGAGCTGCTTTTTGTTACGATATATCAATTGATGCCAGCAGTACCTACAGCTGTGTTGCTATTGGATCTATGAACTCAGTTTGCCAATATTGTAAGGTTATTGTAAAAACTCAGTTTGCCAATCAATTTGGTGGCGCAATGATTTTATTATAAGGAGGAGGATTGCCAGTTGTCCCACGTTCAATGCAAGCTGAGTTGCTGAGATGTTTAAAGTCCTCGAAATTGTGGAAACATGTCAAGGTATTACATTTAAGCAAGAATATGCGTGTCATGTTGCAAAATGATCAATCTGGAGACATATTCTCTAAACAACTCATTGATATTGGTAATGGCAAACTTCCTATATATGCGCTGACTGGCTGCATCACCTTTCCTGATAGTTTTTGTCAGTTAACGTAATCAAAAGATGAACTCATTCATAAAGTGCTTCCAAATGTTGCTGAAATGTTGCTGATTATTTATTCCATAATTGGTTGTGCGAAAGAGCTTTACTGGCTGCCAAACACACTGATGTAAATGAATTATATATAAATTTTCAAGATGGCATTCCTGGCAAAATAATCCACCGGAATTTTTAAACTCACTTGATTTGCCAGGATTGCCGCCTCACAGCCTTCAATTAAAGCTTGAATGTGTAGTTATAATGTTGCGAAATATTAACCAACTGAAACTTTGTAACGGCACACGATTAGGGATAAAAAAATAATGAATAACGTAATAGAAGCAATCATATTGAAAGGAAAGTATAAAGGAGAAGACTTTTTGATGATGCGGGGCATCCCAATGATTTCGACTGACATACCATTCGAGCTTAAAAGACTACAGTTTCCAGTACGGCTTGCTTTCGCAATGACTATAAACAAATCCGAGGGGCAGTTATTAAGTGTTTGTGGTATTAATATAGAAAACTCATGTTTCTCGCATGGTCTGTTGTATGTTGCCTATTCCTGTGTTAGAAAACCATCTGCTCTGTTTGTTTACGTGGCAGATAACCAAGCAAAAAATAACGTGTACCATAAAGTACTACAATGAAAATGAAACTGAATTTAGAATAAGTAAAAATTAAATAAAATATAATAAGTAGGTATCATAATAAGATATCGGAAATTGTTATTTTTATTATCATTTTTAATGAATATTATAAGAATTAAAAATGATTTAAGTTTTAATTTTTTTTATCTTACTAGCTGACCCGGTGTCGCGAATAGCAGAATACATATTTAAAAAAATCGACTGTTAGGCGATACGAAGTTCGCGGGTCTGCTAGTTATGGAATATTTATAAACTTTTATATAAAATGTACAAAAATTTAAATACTACGTACGTAAGTCTTTCTTAAATATGGAATAATACTTGTTGTAATAAGTGTTTATAACAAATGTTATTGTTTTGTTTAAAGTTTTTCATTAAAGGCTAATCGTAAATACATCTATGCAAAGCGATATATTGTAAAGCTATCAGTACTTATATATTTTAATATATTTTTAAACAATAACAGAAAGTCAAACAAATTTCATGTGGAAAAGAAAAACCTAACTCTACACCTTTAAATAAATTGTATAAATAAATACAGTATAAATAGATAGAATTATACTGAAATAAGTTAAATATTTTTTTCGGTAACAATCAATTTATATGTAACTTGCAATATTAGTATTGATTTGCCCTTGATATCAGCTTGAACGAGCTTTTTTCAGCCACATTTGAATTAGTTACGACTTTCATAGGTATTCTTACGTGAAAATATTACCAAATAAAATGATGAAATCAGCTTCACGCTGTATCCCGCACGCTGTATGATAGGCAGAGGGAACCTAGTGTTAAGACACTCCGTTCCCCACTTTTCGGCGGATTCTGGTGGCATTGTGTGTTGAGTGGCGGAACTTACGCTCTGCCTACTGTACTACAAGCGGGATATAGCGTGAATCTGAACAAAAATATATGTACTCAACTATATAAATAATTATATATAACTCACTATAACAATATATGTGTGTATTATATGTAATATTACTTCTTTAAATACTTCATAATACAGGCATAGCATGTGCGCGTGGCGTGAAGCGCGGCGCTTCTGCCTCACTGCCCTTGGGTTATACGTTCAATTTACCCACATTACCTTTTTTTTTGCTTCACGCCGTATCCCGCACACATAAGGGTAGGCAGAGGGAATCTAGTGTTAAGACACTCCGTTTCCTATTTTCCGAAGAATTCATGGGACACTACTTGTTGAGTGCCAAAACTCAACGCTGCTTGACACAGTGGCAATAGTAATAGTAGAACGAAAAGTGATGAACGCCATGTCTTGATACTAAGTTCTGCAGTAAAGTGTAAAGGAAATAATTATATAGAATTCAATTGGCAAATGACTAATAGTTCTTTTCTTCTATTAGTATTATATAAACGTAGCTTAGCTTTTACCAGACAGCAAACGATATTTCAGAAGCTGACTTCATAGGTTTCCTTTATTTTCCATTAGGTTTCCTAAGTGCTTGTTGCCATGTAAGTAGGGTGTAATTATCCTATATAATATAAAAAAAAATGTAATGGAAAAAAAAAGATATATTAAATAATTACTCTTTCAATACTAATTAATACTTGGCAGCTAAATATTTAACAAGCATTGTTTAAGACACTCCGGTCCCATTAAGACACTTCCGTTTCCTACATTCCACTGATTTCTCGAGGCATTGCTTTTTGAGTTATGAGAGCGAGAAAATTAAAATATTAAATATTTCATTCCCCCGAATGGAAATCGAACCTATAACATTCACAAGCGTTGCACGGTTGTGCACCACAATTGAATCACTGAAAAATGTCACCAATATTTCGAATGCCGGTAAATTTAAGCATCTTTAACTTTTTCCACATATCAGAGTAGACAGAAAATAACGTTTAAACGTCGTTATTCGTCGTTTATAAGAAATACTATCTCAGTTTTTAACCTACTTTATATTAAAAATGTAAAATTTATATTTTTATAAAAGGAATAATTTTAAAGCAAACTAGAGTAGTTGCACCTGTAGTACGTAGATCTATATGTAGAGACAGCAAGTTGAGGAATTGGGTCAAGGGCGGTTTAATAGGTCACTGTCAAACGGCAAACCGCACTATGAATAAAGTCTATATACCTGTATACACACTATGCACAAATATTATACTTTATATATGAAAAGCTTATATATTTAGGAATTATATATTTATCTGATGATGGTGTTAAACAAACAGACAAACAAAAACAAAAAAATATTTAAAATATTAAGTAAATTATATACTACTCAAAACAAAATAAGGGCCACTGCAATTTTCAAGTATATTTATGTGTTACTGGGACTTAGGTATTAGAAAATGATGAAGTTCATTAGCTTTACCATTTTCTAATGTAATTAACTTAAAATTTAATTAAAATCGATCCAATAAAATTAACTTACTAAAATTAACTATGCAATTTTGACAAAAAATTCACTCCCGCTCATAAAGCTTTCAACAACTTTTAGCATTTCTAAAGCTTTTTTTTTTGTTGTCTTCAGTATCGTGTGTGTCCTCCTCATTTTTGTACACAATCCTGAGGCCTGTAAGGAACACTTTCAATCAGGTTTCGTACAGTTTCTTGTGGAATTTGGTCCCAGCTTGATTTCAGCACTTCAATAGGCTGTGGCTCGTTATGTACGGGCCGATCAGTACTTCGATCGCTTCGTTTGAGTAGATCCCACATGTATTCTATCGGGTTGAGGTCTGGACTGTTGGCAGACCAAGGTAACACCTCAATATCAGCCTCCTCTAGAGTTGTTTTGGAGGCTCGAGTGGAGTGTGCGCGTGCATTGTCGTGCATCAGCTTGAATCTTGCACCAATTCTCTGAGCAAAAGGCACCACATGAGGTCTGATAACCTCTTCAATGTATCGCTGAGCTGTTACAGTGCCTCCGTCTAGGATTATTAGCTCAGTTCTACCCGATAGACTGATGCCTCCCCACACCATCACATTGGGACCCCCGAATCTGTCACTTTCTAGGATGCAAGCATCTGAAAATCGCTCACCTTCACGTCTTCAAACACTAATGCGCCTATCATCATTAAAAAATATCACTTTACTCTCATCAGTAAACAACACTGTGCTCCAGTCACTTATGTCCACGGCAAGATATTGCCTTGCATACGCTAATCGGTTTGCACGATGAGCACTTGCTAGTGAAATTCGCAATATTCGTCTTCTGGAGAACTGCTGGTCTTCGTGCAACCATTTCCTAATTGATTGATCACTAACGCGGGTACCTGTGAGTTGTCGCAAGCGATTTTGTAAGCAGTGAGCGGTGATAAAACGCTCTCTTCGCGCAGTCAAGAGAAAATAGCGGTCTTCTTGCGCGGTGGTGGATCTAATTCTGCCTGATACTCGTCTTCTGGATGCCTTTCCCGTCTCTTGAAAACGATTCCAACCATTTTGGACCGCTCTTCGTGAATAGCCGAGCTGTAGAGCTACGGAACGCTGTGAATGTCCTTCTTGAATTAAAGTTACAGCTCTGATTATGGTTGGCAAGTCCAGACCTCGTCGAATACGTGGCATAGTGTTCGCAAAAGATCAATTAACACGATAGTTAAACATTATTTGAACTGTCCACGACGAGTTCCAAACTTTGACTGAATTTAACTATCAACTTAAATAAGGGTAAAATCAAGTGGTTTCAATAAATCTCTAAATCTACCTGCTTTTTCAATTTTTTGCCGGCAGTATACTCAAATAGGACTTGTCAATACTTAAGATGAACGTACCGTAAGTATCAACCACTCAAGATTGCATTCATGTGAATAAATTAACCCAAAGTGCAAAAATACGTAGTGGCCCTTATTTTGTTTTGACTAGTATATAACGTAAATTGTTGATTTAAAGCAGAATTGCCTTAGGAAACACCTTACCTTACCTTACTTTCCTTGCTGGCAAGTACATATGTCAAACTCAGTTTTACATGTACATATATGAAATAATGACACAAGACAATAACTAATATTATAATGAAATAAAAATAATTTGCTATCACTAGATTATGCAAGCAACCCTCCCCCCGCTATGGTCGGAGCTGGAGCGTCGGCGGCGGCGCGGGCGCATGTCGCTGGCGGAGCTGGGCGAGCTGACGGCGCGCGCCCACCACCACCACCTGCAGGTACACAGTAGCCCCCAGAGCCTCAGGCAGCGGCAAAATGACACACTGCCGAAGGTACGGTCGTGTACTCGTACTATGTGTAGCTTCATTCAGTGTTGCCATCTATCTATATTGGAGCTTTGGATACTGTCTAGCGAATTGTGTCATAAGCATTTTTTTATTCAAAGAGTGAATGCCATAAAAATGTATTTCAATTTAAAATTTTCATATTTTGTGTGATTTTGAAGGGAACCCTGGACAGCAACATGGCGTGCTGTCCAGGAATGACATCAGTTGATACTTGGTTTACAAGAGAGGTTGCTGTCATTCCATGGCGATTTATTTTAAATGGCAACATTATTTTATCTGTTAAACGAAACATTAAGTATTTTCGGGCACAGACTTGTTATTTATCATTTGTTTCTCAAGTTTATTTGTGTTTGTTTCTATTAATCAATGCGAAACTCAAGTTTTGTGGCATAATTTAAATGCTGTATGTATGAAAAATAATATAGATTGAATAGAAACAGCAAAACACAGACTTAAATTATTTCGTATATTTTTTTTACATTGATTGAATAACTGGTAAGTTTATTTATTATTTTCAATTGTTGCATAATAACTGTAATTTCATATACATATTTAAAATTATTAATTTTTGTTAAATATTTGTAATGTTATGCGGTATAAACCATATATTTTAAATATCTACATAATTATGTATTTACTATTCTTGTCATTAATAACGTTTTTAATAAATAATTTATAGAAATATCAAATTTGTTTGTCATATTATTTTCAGTGTTTTCAACCGTTTTTTTTTAAATTGCCGCGTTTTTGTTGTGACACGATTCATTAGACAGACATGTACGAGTATATACCTATAACCTATACTGGATGTTGCTTGTGTTCTATTTTTTACTTCGTCATCTTAATACTTAAATATTATCTAATACTATAGTTATTACTATTGTTTTTGCAAGCAATTTGATGTTTAATTATTTTATATAAATATCTAAATTATTTACATACGTATCTATAAATTATAAAGAAAGAGGTTTCAAAACTATCATTTGTATTCTAGAGACATGTATCTATTCTAAACTCTTTTCAATGTCTTAGTTTAATATGTGTGTATATAGTATCTATATCGTTTTTTCTTCTTTGCCGTAAAATTGATGAAGTTAATCGTATTTACTAAATATTGTGGCTTCATGACATATTTTCAATATTCATAAACTCTTTAAAGAATCTTTTAGAAAGCATATTAAAATATGAAAATAGTGGAATTCGAGCCTGGGCCGCTTGGAAACCGTCCAAAGCGCGTCAAGAGGCGCGGCTTCGAGTCCCGCTGCGCTCAAATTTTATTAAATTTTCTAGAAAAATATTGTTCTTTTATTAGTTTGGAAGAACCACATTAAATATTGAAAACGATGTGTGTTTTTGTAAACATGTATGTAAAGTCTGTCTGACCCCATTTTTAGTCGACGTATTAAATTATTTTCATTTACTCGCTCTGATAATAAAACAAAGCACAGCGTTAAGTTCCGCCACTGCCTGCAATATGCGGTATATAGTAAAGGGTTAACAGAAGCTATACTAAAGTGCGATACCCTTATAGGAGCTGCGTCGGCTGCGTGAGTTGCACGCGCGCCTGGACTGGCCGCGCGTGCACCGCCCCGAGATACTGCTGTACACGCCCAACCAGCTCAGACAACTCATAAGGTGACTATAGACTTTCGCAGAATATACTTTGCAAAACCAAAAGGGTGTGATTGTAAACGCGACAGTTGTGGTTTCAATTCCCACTCGGGAGAATTAAATATTAAATATTTTAATTTCCTCGTTCAGGCAAATGGTGGCGTTGAGTTCCACCACTTAACATGCAATCCCTCGAATATTCGGTGGAAAGTGGGAAATGGAGTTGCTTACCACTAGGTTTCTTCTGTCTACTCCGCTATATGCGGAATACAGCGTGGCTAAGCTAAAAAAAATGCTTTGAGTGATGAATCAAGCCCAGAATCATCATGTGCATCATCAGACGCTGTTCATCAAAGGCTTGCTTGACATCATCTAATAACATCGTTATAGTTAGAAAGTGTTGAGCTGAGTGTCTTTATACTAGGTTCTCTTTGCCCACGCTGCTTTATGCGATGTACAGCATGAAAATTTATTCAGATTTTCTTTTAAGATATTTATGTAGATTGTTTGCAGACTTGAATTTTTTTTTGTAGTAAATATAACATTACAATGACAATGCATACGTTTCCGTTCGGTGCGGTCAGACTGGGCAACGCGGAGAGCGCGTCGGCGGCACCAGGCTCGTGGCGGCCGGGACCGCTCGGCGCTCCTTGGCATCTGCCAGACCCGGACCCTTCGGTAAGCTACATATTACCAAATCTTGATGACAATTAATTATAAACAGTAAGGAAATCTGCTCAGATTACCTTTACATGTAACACCCTCCGATCGACCCGATACATTTTTTTTTTCGCTAAATATTACTGTCCAAATTCTAGAAGTTTTCGAGCTCGAGGAAGATTTTCGTTTGTAAGGATGAAACAGTCGCTTTTTTAAATCAACTTTTAGTTTAGAGTTTTTTTAATTTTTCACATTCTACATCTGCAAAAGTGCAGGAAGCCTAACTTCAGAGCAGCCACAATTTTTTGATCGTACTGATGTGTTTTGTACTACTCATCAGTCAGCGGGGGCGGCGGAGGGCGGGGGCGGTGGTAGCGCCGCGGGGGAGGCTGGCGGCGAGTGGTGGTCGTGGCGCGGGTGGGGCGCCGGCGCGCTGCTGCTGGTGGCCGCGCTGCTGCTCGTGCGCGCCACCGACCGCTGCTTCACGCGTAACTACGCACGATGTACGTCACACACAGACAAACATGCAATATAGCTAGTCAAAGGAAAATGTTGGAAACTTTAACTATGTAACAAGCGTATAAGAATTTCGACGTAGCTTGCGGTCAAAGAGCTTGGACGATAACCAAGAGGCACGGGTTCGAATACCGACTAACGCTATTTATTCAACTTATATGTAATGAATCAATAAATCATACCTTTTTTTTGCTTACACAGTACTGCTGCGACCCGACAGCCTCAAGAAGAGAAGCATTACTATAGCTATTAAATATATATGAAAAAATATATTTCTTATTTCCAGCACGACGAAGACGGTCCGAAGAATGGCCGACTCCCAACGTGCTTGCTACGAGTCACCCTCGTGAGTAATTTTACTATCACCGTTTTTATATTCACATTATAATAGTATAGGTTTATAAGAAATATTTCACAAATTCTTATCCCCAATTTTAGCCGCCTGTATTCACTAACTAACTAACTACAAACTACAACTAACTAACTACAAATTTAAGTTGTCACGTTTAATCGCTTTCTTATATTTCCAGCGCCACCACAATTCATAGTGGAAGCCGAACCCATCATACCAGACCTATCGGACGTGTACCAATCTAGTGACAACAGCGAGCTAGGCGTGGGCGGGGACCTGCCGCCGCCCTACTGCGAGGTGGCGGAGGACAAGCGAGGACGCCGCGAGGAGCCGCCGCCGCCCTACTCCGCCTGCTACGTCGCCTTCGCCAACGGCAAGGGCGAGTCAACCGTGCACTTTGTGCGTGAGGGCGGCGAGCCCGGCGTGTTCTCGGACGCACCGGTGGGCGGGCGGCACGACCCGGATGCGATAGCTCACTCCAGCAACGGCTTTAACTCCAACAACCCAGTCGGCAGCCGCATACATAAGATACCCTACGCCGACAACACTAGCGCGGAGACGGACGACGACGAGTGCATAGCGGAGTGCGTCGCGGACGAGCTGGAGCGCGTCTACAGCGGCGCGGCGCCCATCGCGAGCGAGGACATGACTATCGCGTTGGAGGACGATGAAGTCTCTTATATATCGCTTTTTGATTTGTATGAAGAGGAGCTCGCGGCTGCATACAGGTAAAGATGTCGATTTTTGAGGTTTCGTACCTCAAACGGTAAAAATGGAATCCGTATAGGATTACTTTGTAGTCCATCTGTCCGTCTGTTAAGACAATTTATCTCAAGATCTGGTTTTGGTACAACGCTGAAATTAATATACGAGTAAAATACTCAGGTCAATAGTCTCTTGGAGGACAGACACAGAACACTTCAAGTCAACACAAACAAAAGGTACGAAAGTTTATGCATCGTTTTTGCTGTATTTTGTATAAAATTCGCCGTGTAATCAAAATCTATAAGAGTTTTCCCGTGGAGTTATGAAATTTGGTATTTTAAATAATTCAAAATTCTATCGATGTTTTCGTCTCGATACATATCATATATCGATTATCATTGAATCGGTGCTTAAATTGTGTTTTTTTAATAATACAGGCGGGAGATGGGAATGGAGAGGAGCAACGAAGTGGACGAGAACGTTTTTGGGGAAGTGGACGAATATGAATGTAGACACGAGGACGGGGACGAGCTCTGCGACACACAACTGTGAACGCTTACTGAGATACGTAGTAGATAATATAATTGAAATATTTTAATATTGATCCTTGATATTTAATATTTATTCTTAATCTAATGTGAGGTAAACCAGAGAATTATTGCCCGATTTAAGAAAAATAATGCCAGTTGTTAATTTTGCCTTATTTATTTGGAAGATCGGCTGTAATTCATTCAAGTCGCCGATCCCCCATACCCCCATACTCAAGAATACGTACTAAGTATTTAATAACTTGCAGTTGCATATACTTCTGTTTATTTTTAGACAACGCATTTAAAATTCTTAAGTGGGCAATAGTTATAAGGTTTACCCTAAAACAAAATCAGGGTTGCGTTTGTGCGATAATATTTCTGCAGTGGCATTGTATCTAGACTATTATAATAGCACAAACATCAAATACAGTCTAAGAGAGCGTGGACTATGTCTGTATCGAGCTGCAAGTATTCAAAATGGACTATAATTGAGGTTGTGTAGATAGTTTTTGAATATAAATTGTATATTAATTATTTTTCATGGCAACGGCTTGGCGAGGTTATCGCCCCGCTGCTGCCTACTTTAGTAGAACATTTTACTATACATTGTAACGCCCCAACTCTGGAAATATCTACTGAATAAAAGATTACTTTCCAAAGGCAATTTGTTTCATTTTTTCGTACATAATTTTGAAGTAATAAAAATCCTAAACAAACTAAGCGATTCCTGGTTGGTTAGGTAATAAGATAAAAACGTGTATATCGCATCACAGCAGTTTCTTTCTTTAGTTTTTTAATATATTCACATTTTCAGCGGACTCAGATGCACTCTTTTTTGGGTAATCAAATAAAAGTAAAAAAATATTATAGTGTGCTTTATTTAATCTGTATAATAACTTACTTAATTTAATTGCATACTTAATATAAATATAAACAAAATAAATGCACTTTGAGCAGAGTATAACGAAATGTAAGGAAAAAACCACAGACAATAAATGGTTTAAGCAATAAATTGTCTACATATGAAGTAATAATGTGAGATATGTTATTTTTAATAACTTATAACTAATAAATAAATTAACATTAATATTTAATAATTTTTTTTTACAATTAAAAGCAATGGTATCGAGCAATTAGCTTTGTTATCTAAAAGTGTATTTACATTACCATTATAGTTTTTTATATTTTTTAACGTTTATGATTTCTTCTATTAATAAAATTCTTAAAAAAATAATATTTAAATAAAATAGAAAAAGAAATTATTTTTTATTTAAATATATTTATTTGATAATATCCATTTGTAATTGAAGCTGATATGATTTTTCTAAAAAGAATATATCAACATGAAATTTATTTATTTAAAATTGTTATAATTAAATAAATTTCTTAATATATTTAAAAAATGTAAATACAGCTTTAAATGTATTTTACTTTATATTTATAAAGTTATTACTAATAAATACAGTCTCATCGTCACTAATTCTTAGCACCAAGTCGTTCACTCTTTATTTATAACCTATATTTTCTTTTATTATAAAGTATATAGATCTTATGTGCAATATTTAGATTTTTTAATTTCACACTGTGTCACGCATATCGCAGGATAGGCAAAGCCCAGACATTCGGTTATGTTAGACATTCGGTTCCTCATACGCACCGTCTGTTGCGTAGCGAAAATCAACACCGTGCTATGTCCTTTTACGAGGGTGGGAAAATGAAAATATAATTTAATTCCCCGAATGGGAATCGAACTCACAACCTTCGTCTCTCTGTCCACAAAAAAATATCTTTTAAGACAATTTTTAAAGTCTTCAATTTAGGAAAGCTTTTTGGCTGATCATTAATATTCTACAATCATTTGATAGGATATATTATGTTATGTTTTATTTATGTATTAAGTCTCCGTTTTAGAGAAAAATATAAATATTCTTTTTAATATAAATAAGTATCTATCTTAATATTCAATACAACAATTGTGCTTTTACCACGTATCTAAAATATGTAATTGTAACTTTTGAAATATTTTCCGATTTTTAACATAAAACAAGCTTCTACTATTATACTACAAACAAAAATAGAGACCAGGCAGACTAATACTTAAATATATTTTTAGAGTATTTCGTCCAATTTCATATCTTTACCTAAAGAACCAGTATAATGAGTCCAAAAATGTTTTTTAAATATTTTGCAATTTTAGGACAGGTTTTACAGATCGGTGTGAGCGCGTCGTACGTATCTTGCGAAGTAATCAGGCCGCCAACATTTGCATGAGCCTGGTACTAAGAACCAGTCGTAGTACAGACGTACCTGGAACCAAATATATTTTATTTATTTAAGTACTTTTAGTCGTTTTACGCTGTATCCCGCACAAAGAAAAGTAGGCGGGAGAAACCTGGCAACTCAATGTTAAAACACTCCGTTCCCATTAAGATATTTCCGTTCGCCACTTTCCGTCCAATTCTGATGTCTCGTTACCAAAGTTCATTTTCTCGAGTGGTGGTGGATTTTTCTCTATTGGACAAGAATAAACGAAAAAATAAATAAAAAGCTCACCTGATAGCATCCCAATTCATCATGCCCATCACAGTGCGGGGGTTTTTCTGTAGTATCACCTTCTCCAAGCCTCTTGTTTGTTTGCTGGTATTCCTGCAATAAAATAAATGCAAAATTTATTATATCTCAGCAAGGTGAGTAGAGGAAGTATCTAAAAAAGTAACTTAGTTTTAAGACATCCCGTTCCCTACGCATCTTTATTTTATTCCCAGAGCGAAAATCCACTAAAAAACCACGTAATTCCCACCAAAAAAAGAAGGAAACACAGACGCCGTGTCTGTAGATTAAGTTGCCTCTGCCTACCCTATAAGAAAATAACCAAATCAATTAAACAATGCGGTGGCATACATACCGGCGGGTAGTGCATCTCAGCGACCAACAGCGACAACCAGCGCGGGCTGCTCAGACAGCCGCCGTCCAGGTAGTGGCAGCGCGCGCGCAGACACCGCGTCACCTCTACCGTCTGCGTGAAATATCCCTCGTACGGGATCTGCACTACATAGCGCCACACGCCTTGGTAGTTGCGGGCAAACACCGGAGTCGCGTACTCCACGCGCGCCGGGCACGGCGTGGGCGGGCCCTCGTATCGAGGCCCCCCAGCCCCAGCGGGTCCCGCAGGCACACCGTGCCCCGCGGGCCCGCCGTGTGGTACCACACCGGGGTCCTCACGACGCTCCGGACCGGAGCTCTCGCCATTTATAGCACGGTAGAGCATGCAGAATCTATAATAAACAAATTTATTGTTTGTTACAAATAATAAGCTGAGTGGAATAAAAGTCTAATATTTTTTATAAATATTTGTAAACTAAATATACAAAATACCGTATAAAAAAAGAAATAATATTAAATGCTTAATAACCTCCT
Source organism: Heliconius numata (assembly GCA_016802625.1). NCBI lineage: Eukaryota > Metazoa > Arthropoda > Insecta > Lepidoptera > Nymphalidae > Heliconius > Heliconius numata. Next base: position 292,189 of record JAEBDU010000011.1, on the reverse strand, counting down.
GTAAATATACGTTCAAGCTATAATGAAACATCCGATCTCAGGATTAGAAGTCAGAACTACCAAGTGATTAACACTTAGTAGTTCTGACTTATTAGGGACTCAAATCAATATTCATGATTTCCTAAGCTGCCAGCATAATTTTAAGTATTCATATTATTGTTTTTTTTTCTCAAGTGCATAATTTTAAACACAATAGAATTTATTTGAATTGAATTCATAACATAATAATTTATAAATGTTATTCAGATAGTAAATATTTTTTTTCTATTGTGTTCTAACTAAAAACATGTATGGAACGTGCTTAATAGAGCATTATCTATACTCTTCTTCATCATCATCTATACTCTTACTTAAGTTGACATTTCAAATATTCTCGAATTGTCACTTGTCAAAATTGTCAGTTCACGTTCATTTTATAGTTCTTTTATAGGTTAGAAAATAAAAATGAGCATTTATTAAATATCCCATAGATGCTAATTAAACTGTGTACCTATGAATTAAAATGTCTTCAGCATTAGTGCGACAGGCTCTAGCGCTCGTGGACCCAGAAGGTACACTTAAGTAACAAATTCTTTATTAAAAGTAATTATATTAATTGTTTATATTTAACATAATAGTTATTTCTTCCAGAAAATACTAAGAAGTCTCGACGTCGTAACAACCCAAACCGTCAGCAGGGTCAAGGTTTGTAAAACTATATGTAATATTTGTAGAGACTTGTTGCGTCATTTACTTGTCGCGATTTATTGTAAATTCATAAATTGTTATATAGTGTACAGATTACGTCCGTTTCATATGTTAGGAAAAAACACATTTTAGATAAGATTTGCATGCGCTTGCCTACTTTATAGGCTTCTTGTTAAAAACATAAATATATATTTATTAAAAATAAAGGAGGCTGTCGAGCAAAGTAATCTGTATTTATAGCGCGACAGTTATGAGTTCGATCCCACTCGAGGGAATAATAAATTTTAAAAAAAACTTCAAATTTATATTTGCTTGTAATACTTAGTTTCCAGCCATCCTTACAAAAAGAATAAAAAACAACAACAAAATAAACCAAAATCCAAGGAAGAAGTGACTGAAGAGAATATAAAGAAACTGCTGGCATTGTCAACTCCTACTGCTGACACCGCTATAGCAAAAAAGGTTAGTAGTATGTTAAAGTTGTTATATAAAAAAAATGTTGTCCAATACTTTGGACATCTATACTTATTAGCGTAGAACATTCTTTTTTATGTGTAGTGTAGTTTTTATGGAAGGCGGAGCTAGAAGAGCTCTGACCTTGGCCAGTATAGAACTAGGAAGCTAAATAATACTGTAGCTGATATTTTAAATGGATGTAATCATGAGATACGTGTATTTATTTTATTGACTATTGTTTTACTACTGCAGTTACTGATAAGATATAGAATATATGCTTTTTATGTGATAATAGAATCTCTTTTTAAAGTGCATAAAAGTAGCATAATTCTTTTTTTTATAGTTTTACACTGTATCTCACACATAATAAGTTAGAGTTAAGACACTCCATTCCCACTAAGACACTTCTGTCCCCCATTTTCCACCAAATTCTGGGGGCATAGCATGTTGAATGGTGGAACTTAACACTATGCTTTGCCTTGACACCAGAGATTTTAACTTTACTGTTACTTTTCAATCAACAATTCTAATGAATTTGAAAATAAAGTCCATTTTGATTACACTTTCATAATGCATTTGTATGTTTAAGTATTATATTCTAATGCAATATTTATCTTTTACAGATTGTGGAAAGAGCAATCAAAGGCAAGCCATTGTGTGCAAGAATTGAAGTTAAAAAGGAACAAGAAAAATCTATTTTATTCCCAGATGAGCCATTTGAAGAATTTGAAAAAACATACTTTGTTGGTTAATAAAGAAAAACATTGTTAATAATATTTATAAAGACTATTTATGAAACTAGAAGTGTTTATAGTGATGTATTTATGGAAATTCCTGATAGCTTGTTGGGCAAGTGTCTTTTAGTGACCACACTTGTTATATACATTATTTTCGTGTTTTGGGTTAATTCCTATCCTTTTATTGACCAAGGTAATTTTTTTAATATGTTTACATTTACAAGTAATTTAATATTTTTGTAAGGTTATATGAATATTGTTTCTTACATTTCAGATTTAACAATATACGCGTACATTCCGGACCCGCAGTGGGCCCTTTTAGCTTGCGCTGTTTGGGGATTTTTTTTTATAGGGGGATTAATGTCTTTCACACTCTATCACATTTATCCGTATTTATAAAAAGAAATATAAACAAAATGGCGGCGAAAGACTGGATCATAATAGGCATTTCAGGAGTAACATGCGGCGGAAAAACGACGTTATCGAATAAATTACAAGATTTATTAACCCCTGTTTACGTATTTCATCAAGATAAATATTTTTATCCTGATGATAGTCCAAATCATGTTAAATGTGAGGGCGTAGATCATAATAACTATGATATTTTATCTGCTTTGGACATGGCGGCCATGTTTAAAGATATAATGAGTACTGTAAATGGAGAAGATTGTTCACACTCAAAGTCAGTTGAAAGAAACGAAAGGTTGGAAATTACTGGGAAGAAATTCATAGTGGTTGAAGGGTTTACTGCGTTGAATTATAAACCTATTTTGGACATTTGTGATTTCAGGTTAGTTGAGATTTACTTTTTCTTTTACAAAGTGTAGTACAGTCGACAGGTCGTGGCCGCGGTAAAGTTAGCTGTAGATGGCTCCTCCCGAATGAACAATGCGCGAAAGTTTGAAAAGGCTGTGATTCGCCGACCGTACGTAGAGTGAACATAGTCGTAAGACACTTCGTTCCTCACGAATCGCCTAATTTTTAAAAGTAAGCAAGAGCGAGGAAATTAAAATGATTATATTTTTTTTTATTATATCAATTACTTACAACAACTTACATCATTTTTTTCTAAACCACTCTTAAGTCTGAAATCGATTTTGAGATGCCTTTCATTTATAAATTATATATGAAAATTTATGAATGAAAGCGGCATCTCAAAATCGATCTCAGATTTGAGACTGTAACACCCGTAAGTAATGTTCCATTCAAATTGTTTATTAGAAATAGCAAATTTATATTGTATTTTTCTTTATTATAGATATTACTTTGTGCTCGATTACGGGGAGTGCGCGGCCCGACGAGTGCACCGCCTCTACGACCCGCCTGACATCGCCGGTTACTTTGAGAAGTGCGTGTGGCCTAACCATTTGCGGTATCGAGCTGAGGTATATGTTTTATGTATACAAGTAATTTGCGATATATTTTAGATAACATAATAAAATTTTAACGTAGCGGAACTTAACGCCGCGCTTCTAGTTTACTGTCCAAGCGCTCTGACCACTTCAGCCATACGAGCTCGTATATTCTTATCAAGTTACGTCGAATTTTATATACGATTTAGAAGCGAGGGTTAGGTTTTGTTATGTTCAATTTTTATTATGGTATCTAAAATATATAACATAAACAGAAATAATATAACAGAAATAACTAACGTGATGTAATATAGCTAAAGTCTTCCTAAATAAATGGAAATACAAAGGTTCAATTAAATACTATATCATCAGTTTCTAATATTAGACTGTTCAAACAAACTATTCAAATATTATAGTATAGACTATAACAATAAATTTATACATTTACAGATAGAGACGGACAAGCGAGTGTGTTTCATAGATGGCAAAAGATCGGACTCATTGGAACTAGTACGAGCAGATCTGGAGCGACTAGGAGCGAAACCTACATAGATCCGACTAGATTCACACAGACTAATGGGAAGTTTTTCTATTGCTTATATTTTCTTGTAATATGAAGACCAACCTAAAGTAGAAGTATTTTATATAAATTATGTAATATGTACAACAAAAAACGATTTTCTTAATGCATATGATATCCTGGTAATAAGTAAAATTTTACTTTTACTATTTGTTTTATTGTACCTTTACTTTTACTATTTATTGAATTGAATTTAATTCTTGATATATGGCTATTTATTGGTTGGTACTGTTAATTTTGACATTTGATACCGATGAATTTGACATAATAAATTCAAATTTAAAATATTCTTTATTCAAATAGACTATTATAAGCACTTGAAGCATCGAATGAACATTTAAACAAAAAAGCTACCACCGGTTCGGAAGGCAGTTCTGCTGAAAAGAGCCGGCAAGAAACTCAACAGTTGCTCTTTTCAAAGTCAATGGTATAATTTAATTATTACATTAATTGACATGTGAATGTTTCTGGGGATGTTCCACTAAAATAAAAGTTACTGAACGAATTAAGATGAAACTTTACACAAAAAAACAGGCTACTACTTATGTACACATTTTGTATATTTTGACTATAATATAATTAAGTTTAAGCTATAATATAATTAAGTTTAAGCCGTGGGTGGCTATTAAATAACATTGCAGGATTAATAAAGGTCTACTTATAATAAAAAACAACAAGTAGTTAGAGTTTTATAATATAAATTTATTAGTTCACAGCTCAAACTGTTTGTTATTATATTTAAAATGTTACATTTGTCAACCATTTTTCTGTTAAAAGTAACTACAAAAACAAATATATGAAGCTATTTATGTTAAAGTATTGTATATTTTGAAGAATTTTTTTAACAAAAGCTATTTTCATCAAATTTAGTAATCTGTGTTCAACTTTGAAAATTATTAAAGTATTGTTCATTTAAATTTAATTACTATTTTGACCATAATGTTAAATCTGAAATGTCCTTTTTTATTGTAATATCGTCACATTTGTATAGTAAATATGTAAAGATTAAAGTGTTAGTTTTGAATGTTATTTTTAGTCTGTATTAATAAATATTTTCGAATATTTGCAGGGATATTTTTATTAATTTATATTAATTACTTAAAAATAAACAGTCGCTTCCAAGATTTTTTCGGCTTCGTCAAGACGCATTGCTTAATTTCGAGAGTTCGTTTAATTTCGATTTGAGACATAAATATGTTTGACTAAATATAATCAAAGTTTTAACACTAGGTTTCCTCGATAGACCCAGCTAATTTTATGCAAAAAAAATATTATAAAATAATGATATACTCACACACCACCGCCATCGCAGAAGCCGCGTGAGTCAGCGCGGTGTTCAACACTGAGTTGGCTAGAGGGCACTTCTTGGAATGAGCGCGCCTCACGCGAACCCTTCGTTTGTGCGTCTTGCGTAGGGGAGTCGAGCGAGCGACGAGCGCGGTCTTCTAGCCTGGAGGTTTTTGATAGTTTAATTATTACTAGCGACCCGTTTGCGGTTCTACTATACGGGCCTAATAATAGATCTTATATCTTCTAAGTACAGACAGCGATCAGTTACAATTTTATTTTATTTATATAAAATGTGAAAGTTTGTGAGGAATGAGAAATCTTTGTTTCTCTTCAACACGAAAACTACTGAACGCATTTAGATGAAATTTTAAAGTTCTTAATATAACTTATACATCAGAATATCACATAGACAACAATTTATGTTAATAAACGTTTTGTATAAGTTGGCTATAATATAACAATAAGTGTAAGCGGGTGGGTCGCTAGTTTTTATACATTATACATACCTGTTGTGCTGCAAGTGGTCGTCGTTGTGGTCATGGTGATCATGGTGGTCTTGGTGGTCATCTTGTGGCTGCGTGACGTGCGCCACGCGTGGTAGTGCGTCGTCTGCGCGCAATACGGGCAGAGTACGCGACAGGAAACGCAGTGTGTGGTTCCGGATTAATTCACTAAAATAATAAGTAGTTATTTATTTATAACGTATTATTTCATATTTAAGAAAGAAAAATATTTTTTTAGAAAACGTATGAGATGTAAGCGCGCGTGTAATAATTTCGACATAGTAGGTTTTTTGTAGGTTTTTTTTTTCGGAAATTATTAGATGAAAATCAAATAATTTCCTTTAACCTATATAACAATAAAAAATACTTACAAAGGGTAAGGCTCCCCATTAGGGTTCTGCCCGAGCGGATTGCGCGGTATAACGCCGCGGTTTAAGTCGCCGCACAGGTTGTTGGCGCTGACGTGCGCACGTTCACCCGCTGGCGAACATTCCGCAGCCACCTGTCTGTAGGGGGGCGGACGCACCCTAAAGGTATTACAGGGAACGATTATTTACAGGATCTTACATAACTTGACAAAACTTAAGGAGATTAGATTTTTTGAACTTTTGCACTTGGCTTACTCAGCAAGAAAATGATTAAACGTAAGAAAAAAATATAAAATAAATAAGTAAGTAATTATATCAGGACGGCCACGACAACAACTACTTACGTTACTAATAAATCCTAAATAATAAATAAAATATAGATTTAAGTACTTAAACTTATAAGTAAGTAATTGCCTAAAAGTTCAACTCCCGTCCTTCTTGGGTTAAATTAAAAACAATGTAATATTACATTGTCGTATCTCTATAAAAATATAATGAATGAGGTAAACATAGCAATCCAATTTTCATTTACACTAGGTATAGGAATGAGAATTACAATTCTTAATACTTCAACTCAGGTAAAAATTCTTAATGGAATTTCCTTACTTTCAATACTTGCATATTCTTTAAAACAATATTTAAATATATTATACAAAAGTATGTCAGTTGTTCGGCATTGGTAAGCAAAGTTCACAACTTATTGTTAACACAATGTGCCGTAATATCAGTATTTCTAAGTTTTACAAAACGATTTTACCGTTTACTATCGAATACATCACGTGAATCAATGTTAAACAACAAATAAACATGATATTAGCGCCTATTTAATAACACAGATAAAAAAACAAGAATAGATATGTAAATATATGGATGTCAACAGGAAATGTGTTTTATAAAAATTAAAAAAAAATTCTAGAACAGGTGTCTGCTAACTGATCTTAGATCTTAAACGAAAAGAATTGGTAAGCACTTGAGACCTAGTTTTTTCCAAAGACCAGAACACAATAGCGTCGTCATCATTCATCACTCATCTCACGGTGTTTGATGACAGCGTCCACCATTATTCTATATTTGTAACATTCTAGTGAAAGTCCTGGCGTCGCTCTCGAAAGTATTAAACGAGTAATCAACGTTTAAGACTTAAGAGAGAGCTTGCTACGGAGAAATCTACATTATATTGAACTGAGTTTATGGAGGACATCAATTGAGATGGTCGTTAAAATTTTAAATCTTTGGATATTCGTTGATCCCAATTTTCCATTATAATATATGTAAAGGTTTTATTTGCATGATTATAATTTTTACTTTTTGGTTTTGATGCAACATAATTTTTTCAATTTTTATGTTGGATTTTTGTACCAATTGGTCTTATCAATGGCTTAAAATTATAAGTTTCACACATTTTTTTTATTCTACGCACCTGGGTGGAGTTGCATTGGGTGATTCAACGAAAGCATAATATCCTTCTGGAGGTTCTTCTGAATCTTGTGCATCTTCAGTCTTTGGTTCCACGGCAGGCTCTGACACGCATAGTGATGCTAACGTCTGAAAATATACAGAAAGTATTAAATGTTAATTGTTGTACATAAATAAATACATTGTGTCTCAACTCGTTACGTAATGTGTTTGTTTGACTCTTACTCTAGTAAACAAGACAGGGCGTTAAGTTCTGCAATTCAACGCGCAATGTCTCAAATCATCATTTAATTTAAAACTACATTCTACATACATGAAAATCATTGCATTCAAATAATTTTTTTTATCATTATAGAGAAAGGTTGGTGAGCTAAGCCTCATATAATACCACAAATTATAATTGCTACATGACTCTCTACCAAGATAATGTAAGAGCAAGCCTAAGTATTATAGATAGATAGTAGTTCCAAATTCCTGTCGGAAAAATGTTTTAGTATATTTATTACAAACTGTATTTCTGTAAAGTCCGTTTTCTCTATGGACAATAATTTTACATGATAACATCATTTTAAAAATGAAATTATGAAAAAGAGAGTACCCAATACTCTTATGCGTGAAGTTGATTTAATTTGATATTTTTTTATTTGCACTTGTTAATTCATATGTTTTTATAACTTAAATTATACATATTAGCGTAAGCGTATGGGCACTACATTCTCTTTACTTTCTCAGTACAAAAGAAATAAACGGAAAGACAAACAATCTAATCTGTCCTAACTCCTGTCTTATAATTTTCCGTTATATAAATGTTTCTAATTTAGGCTCTCTGAATTTTTGTGCATTGTACACTCGGGAATAAAATAATCAATACAAAAAATTCTAAAATCAAATCTGTGCAGCCATTTACAGGCTACAGCTAATTACAGAGCGGCCACGACTCATCAAGCGTAGTGTACTATGAATGATTATGGCTGCGACAGGAGGAATAGATCAAAGTGAGAAATTACGCAGTGAGTAACTGAGTGTAATGTTAAAGTAAGAGTGTAGGTAATTAGATGCGGCCACAACTGACAAGTGCCATCAAGCATGTTCTGGAACTTTATATCTATCGTAATTTAATTATAATAAAATCACTGTTTACTTGTTTGTCTAGAACTTTCGATGGGCTTCGTTATTATGAAAGTCTCATGGCTCAGCGGCACAAGGATGTGACTGTAACGTGACGGTTGTGAGTTCGATCCCCACTCGAGGAAGTGAAATATTTATTTACGTTTATATTTCTATTTCTTCGCTCTGGTGTAGAGAAAAAGCACGGCGTTGACGCAATGTCTCCAGAATTCAGCAGAAAATGGGGAACAGAGTATCTTAACACTGGGTTCCCTCTGCTTATCCTGCTGTGAGCGGTATACAGCGTGAAGCTGATTTGACTCTATATACATATAAGTACATAGGAAGAGGCATTAAAATTTAAAATCATACCAAATTCGCAAAAAGTATGATAAATTAGAAATATACCAACTTGCCTTAGAAATTAACTGTCTTTCTAATGCAAAAGTCCAAAAATGAGATCCAGTCTCACAATCGCTTAGTTAACTAGCTTAGTTTAGTTTACATTAGGAAAACATATATTTTGATCAAATCTGCGATAGAGTCCGCAACAGGTATGCAGGTCAGTAAGGCGTAACGGGCGTGCGTAGAGCGTGCTACCTGCCAGCCTGCTCGTGTAGACTATAGAAGTGCCGTTATATTGAAATCAACCTTATTTTTAATCACCAAAAGGCTTATTTTATTAGCTTGCGTGTATCATTTACATATTCCGCTAGCCGTTGGCGCCGCCATTGAACTTGTAAGGCAATTTGATTCGAATTATTGATAGTTACGTATTTAATCTGTAGTGGGATCCGGAGAAATCGTAACTGTGGTTTAGATGAGTCATGGTACACAAAATAAGCCTGTTGATATGCCTACTTATATGTAGGTATATGGTATATTTGGGTTTTTTGTATATCTAATTGGAATTGGAATTTAGGCTTGTATCTCTAAGATAGAGTCCAAGTAACTTCTCTAATAAAACTACTTGTAGGTACGTCCATAATTCTTGTCTTTGTTTTACAAACAAAATTATATTTTGAAGAAAGAATCCTGCTTGTGATATAGAGACAACATTATAACAAATACAATAAATGATATACGGTAATATGCAAATAGAGTTTTAGTTTTTTAACACTAGGTTCCCAGGTTCCCTCTGGCTACCCTACCATGTGCAGGATACAGCGTGAAGCGAAAAAAAGAAAAATTAACTGAATGTAACGAGTAACCTATATTCCAGGTAACTGTTACAGTCGGTGTCTTTATTAGGTACCTGTTCTACACAACGTGCAGCGATTATAAATAATCGTCTCAAATCAGTTACATTAAATGACTACACTCGTCGACTTGGAACTGGAGCTGTCAGATGTGGCTCGTGATGAGGCATCATTGTTTACACGTGCGGTTAAAACCGTAATGTGGACTAAATATATTTTGTCTTTTTACCCATCAGCACTTTGTAGGCAAAAAGAACCTGGTAATAATCTTTTTCTCTTCTTCTTAATTTTCCACAAAAAAAAATGTAACATCCATTCTTCATAAATATATGGTATATTCACCAAAGTGTGAAATAAAAGAGTCAAAAGTTACAAATCAGACATGGCCCCTGGGATATTTATACGAGTATTATGAATAAAAGTCATTTCCTCATAAGTGGAAAGATAGAACGGAGTGTCTGAACATTAAGTTCTGTCTATATTGCTATATGCGAGATAAAGCGTGAAGTTGTTTTTTTCTTGTGAGATTTAAACTACTAATTATACAGCTATGGTACTGAAACAGGCCTACGACGTATTTGGATATTCTTATGACAATTTACGCTACCGACCACTAACTACTAACTGTTTCATTCATTTCATTCTTGAAAAACCCAAAAATTCTCCAGGCCGGCATATTACTTTAAATGTTGTATTTCACGGTTATTATTTGCGTTTATACTAAGCAAGTGGTAGAATTTCGTCATATCGTACATTGCCAGGTGCTATATGAAGAAACCCAGTCTAATGCCGTTATGAGTGGCGTGCTCAGCGAAGATGGTTGAAATAGAGCGCGTCGCGTCATTGTAATACATAAATATCATGTGTGAATTTATATGACAACTATTTTTTTTAGTGTTGTTTGTGTCGTTAAGAGCCGCCACTCGCCTCTCAATGTCTTGAATATTGGGCGGAAGATGACGAAAGTGAAGAAATGAAGGTGTCAAAAAAATTCGCAATAACTAGGCCACAAAGTTTCGACTCAAAATTTTAATAGGAAAAGCTAAAGAACTCATAAGTCGTAGTTTGTATGTGTATATGCTTATACACTCACATTTTATTTAATGCTTATGATCGTTTATACCATTTACCTTTCTGTTTACTCTTTTATGTTATTAATCAACCAGGTCAAGACAATTAAGAATAGCCATAAATATTCCGGACATAAGCACAAATATTTAAAATGGTGGATCATCTCCAACTACGAAACCAGATTTTCTCCCCATACTAGTTAGGCTGTTCTTATAAACAAGTGGTGACGTCAGACGTTCCGTTAGGCGCGACCTTCACCCAGTGGCCAGTGGCCAGCGCGGACACTGAACCCGCATACCGGAATACATTAACTATCATAAAAGTTGATTACTCTATCAATATTTCATTATAATCTGATTTAAATTTGAGTCGATCAGATGGTGATTATTTACAGTACGCGTGAAACTGACTTATTTCTATATTTAAGACTGTAGACAAAAGCACTAAAAGATGATGAATGTGCGTGGAAATTGAAAAATAATAAAAGATTGATTACTATAACATCAAATACGATAATACGCCTTTTTAAGTTTTACGCTGTATTTCGTATATAACAGGGTAGGCAGAGAGAGGTTCCCCATTTTTAGAGGCATTGAGTGACAAAAGTCAACGCTGCTTTGCATTGTCACCAGAGCAAAGAAATTAAAATATTACGGAATAATAATTCATTCCCCCGAGTGGAAATCGAACCCACAACCGTCGCGTTTATAATAACATTCTATCAGTATGACACTTTTAATCATTGTTAGTTAAATAAGCTAATTTATCTAACAATGATTAAAAGTGAGCATTATTACAAGCGAAAGTATGAATTTCATATCTGAAAGTGATAACAGCCCAAATACGCTAAAACTCGTGAAAGTGTAACGGAACACACAATTTTCTGCGAGCTCCAATCTCATAGAAAATAATGTAATCATTGTTTTTGTTTGAACAATAATAATTTGATGTAATTTGTTTCTTTTTAGTACCTAACTATCTAATGGCAGGTCGAAGATATACCATTTTTTCATTGTAGTATTGTTTGTGGTTTACAAAGAGACCTTTGAAGGCATTTTTAAATGTTAAAATGCCTTCTTCTTCCTCCTGGCATTAATCCCGGCTATTGCCAGGGTCTGCCTTCCTACTCAACCTACTCCAATTTGCACGGTCTTTTGCGTCTTCGGTGGTTAGACCATTGGCTCTCATTTCCTGCATCACGACATCCAACCAGCGCTTCCTAGGGCGTCCGGGAGGTCTCATTCAATCATTTAAATGCCATATAAGATAAAATGTATATTATAATAATAGAAATAACTGAAGTTGGGTGTGTGAATGTTTTATGTGAAGGCGATGTAAAGCGTAGTGCTAAAAAAAGACAACCATTTGAGAGCTGCAAAAATAATCCTTAGTGCTGAACTGGCAGCAATGGACATGAGCAAATAGGTAACACCAGAAAACTTTACCGTGGAAGAAGAGCTTAGCAATAAATATTCCGAATATTATAAAAGTCATATCTTGTCTATGCCACATTTAGAAAATCATATTTTAAAATGCATAAAATGGACATTACGAATGAAAGGAAAGTAGGCAGCAGTTGCCTATTTGATGTGATAAGAGCACTAATGCGATTATGGAAGTTTAAAAAGATTATTTATGAGGCTAGAAGCTAACTACCGTTAAGTTCTAATAACCTTAATTTAATAAAAATAAAATATATTTTAAAAGACTTAAGAGTTATAGAGGCCGTCGCTCGTCATAGTGCAGCGGCACAACGTCTTACTGTAGCCGCGACGGTTGTGGGTTTGATTTGCACAGAAGAATGGATTATTTTCATTTCGTCGCTCTGATAAGAAAACAAAGCATGGAGTTCCACACTAGACGCGTCCTAACTTAGCTCTCTTAATTTTGGAAGCTGAAAAGATTTTATTTATTAACATCTTATATTTCTTAAGAAATAAATTTCAAAGTAAGCTGCCAAATTACTCTTTACTTCGTGCCTTTATTATTTTTTTTTCAAAATATATACCTATTAACACACAGCAAGATCTGGGCCATTAACTTTATTAGTATTACGATAAGCAAATTAATAAAATAATGTGAATGTAAGTGTAGATGAAGGGGAAACCTCGAATGAACTTTGGAAGCAGTGTCGATGATAATTTAGATAGGTCATGTTTGAGTTATAAATAAATAGTCTTTAGTCTTACCGCATACATTGTCATAGTAAAATTATTACGCCAAATGGACGAAATGTGATATTAAGTTGACGGGGAACACATCAATGTGCCGTGAAACCGAAGTGGATGGGTACCTTCTTGGTATGGGGATCACAGACAGAGGGAACGTAATGTCAAAACAGAAAACACTTCTACTTCTTCCTCACTTTCCGTCGAATTGACGAGGCATTACAAGTTGAGTGTTGGAACTAGTCGCCACGCTCTGTGTTGTTACCAGAACGACCAAACGAAGAAGTAATGAAAAAAAAAAATAAGATATTTCATTTCCCTGAGTGGAAATCGAACCCACAACCGTTGCGTTTACAGTAACACTCTGTGTCACTGGGCCACGACGACGTCCTCATTAAGTCTAAATAATAATAAATAATGACTATAAAGAACACCAAATAACCAAATAGATTTATACCTACATAACAAAATAAAAAATAAAGCGTATATATAATAGCCGTATAAGATATTTTATCATTAATTGTTTCTACAAAAACAGGTGATCCAATAAATGATGAAATAAATGAACGTTAACGGAACGCGTGCGCCCGCGCCGGAACCGAACGGTACCAGCGTCCCACTGCGCCTGTATGTACCCGACAGCCGACAGCCAACAGCCGTCTAGGACCATAATGTAACTAGATCTAGATCACTTGCCTGCACTTGCCTTTATTAGAATATTTATTTATTTATTATATATTTACATTAATTTATCTAATAATACTAATCGTATTATAAGGTGGAACATGTTTATTTAGAAGCTTATTTTTTTATGTTCTTCGATGTACTTTGGGATTATTGATATTTATTTTACATTCATACTCCACAAAATCTTGGGAAAAATTATCTTGATAGACAGATAAATGGATAATAAAAAGATCTTATAAAGGTTTCGTTTTTTAGATAGGTCCCCAACTCTAAATATTCGCAATCATTGGGACGCCAATTTTGTGTGAACGTTTTGCTCATATCAATCTATAAATCTTATTTTTATACTAATATTATTAGGTATAACTGAATAATTTGTTTGATTGATCGCGACAATCTCTGGAACTACTTATTGATGGAAATCAAATTATTAGTTTGGCATTGATTATTCCATTTATTGAGAAATGCTCATATAGGCTAGGCCGTAGATAAACGTTGATACAAAGTTTTTCATCATGAAGCTTTTGCCAAATTTCTTTTTGTTTACTTAAACATAATAATAAATATATACATATTAAATGTACTACATACTGCCTATAAATATATAGTGTAGAACGGGAACAATTCAACGCATTACTCGTTTTGGTATACATTCCGTCTGTTTCGCACTCGGCCACAGCTTTCTCTCTATTGTAGTGTTATACGTGCAACTAACACCCTTAACGTGATACCTGTAGAGACCACTCTTACGGAAACATTCATATTGAAATCGGAACATTTAAATAGCAAGAATTGAGTGAAAGATTGTGTTCTATTGAAGAAAAAATAAGAGAAAATGCTACAATGAATATAGATGAATAAGAAATAATAAGGTATGCTTGGTGTTTCAATCGGGTTTCAATCTCTATCTATTGTTTGCGTAAATATAAGGAATATTTAACAGTGCTTAGTAAAATGTTTTTTGTATATTTTTTATATATAAAATGTAACATTTTAAATAAACTACTATTTTACATAATATAATTAATAATTACGCTTAGAATATATACAAAAAAGAACATTTAAATTAAAATTATCACTTATGCATCTCACAATTAAAATTTTTAATGATAAAAGAGTTATTAAGATCGAGAAGTTACTGGTTAGTAAAGCTCAATTAGCAAACTGAAATTTAAAATAAAATATCAGCCTAATAATTATTTAATTGTTATAAGCTTACCAAATAAATAAGATACCGCACAATCGCCATTATAAGACACTAATATTATATTCACAATTATATATTAATTACACTTAGCACTAAAAAATAAAATAAAAATTAATATAAATTTTTTGGCGCGCTTTTATAACGTAAACTTTTGCTAAAGTTTAAATGAAAATGCGTTGGTCGCGCCGTATTCTGCCAGTGTTGGTAAGTGACTGGCTAAGAGGCATCGGGCCCTTGCGTGAAAAAGAGGTTTTATTAGAGAGAGGATAACCGTTTTCTTTTAAAAGTATTATTAAATATTTAGATGTAGTAATTTTTGCACAAAATCACAGAAAATAAATATTTATTTTTTACATATTACATTGTTGTTATTTAATTTTAACCGACTTTCGTAAGAAGGAGGTTGTCAATTCGACTGTACTGTTTTTTTATGTCTTACCTCAGAACTTTCGACTGGGTGAACCGATTTTGATGAAATTTATTTTATTTGAAAGCTAGGTCTTCCCGTGTGGTGCTATTTTAATTCGGTCCATTTCTGACATTGATATCTATGAGAAAATATCATAAGTCTTAAATTTGCATTAATAATTTGCACGCACATAGCGTGACATTGCATTAAATATGTTCGTGGGGAACGGAGTGTCTTAACACTAGGTTCCCTCTGTGTGCGGGATATATTACACATGAGTCTACGTGGGCCATGTTTGGTATGTACTAAGCTTCTGTAAACAAATAAATAAAAAAAAAACGTCTAATTTTGTTTGATAGTATAATAAAAATTAGACATGAACACTAGTACAAAAAAAAATATTCCGAATAAAGTATAAACTTATTTTTTATAAAAAATAGTTTTTTAAAGAGTGTTAGCAAAAATAACAATAACACATATTTTGTGGTCACGAGGAACGACGATATAGCCACCAATTGCATCTTGATTTGCAAATTGGTCGCTGAGATAAAATAGGGAGGTAAATTCTCAAAATGTTATATAGGTACGTACTTATCGTATATAATTTTTATAGTTCGCTTTTTATTCTACACATTGTAAAAAAATTTAAGAATCTAGTGTTGTGTCACTACATGTTCTGCTTACGGTCGTATATTTTTTATTATATTAATTATACTGTAAACAATTAATAAAATTAATTTTTATAAAAATAAAAAAAAATTAAGTATAAGTCTAATGTGGTTTTTACGATGACTCAGATCTTGTATAAAAGCTGCCTCTCAACACTCAAGCGACCGGCGCATGCGTCAAATACCACCCTTATAAACGCAGTGATGTACTTGCAACTCATAATTAAAGATATAAAAACATTGTAGCAGTACTTAGTAAACGAAATTAAAGCTTTAATGCTCTTTTTGTTTTCATTTCAGCTAAATGGATTTTTGGAACTAAATAAAAAACCGTAAAAAGTAAAATGTAGCTAATTGACCAAGATATATTATGTGTAATTAACTGTCATCTTCCAATATTAAACCATGAATATTTTTGTTCAAAATAACAAAAAACGGATTAATATTGAAACGGTTAAATAAAAAACGGATTAATACTAAATAAAATATAAGTTGGCATAAACAATCGATAGTTGCGCACATCACTAGTCCGCGTTCCCTCTCTGCGCCGCGCCGGTCCCCGTACGTCACTCGCCCTACATCACTAGCGCGCTCTAAAATATACCTTCGAGGCATAACCTACAAAATATTACAACACAATTTCACGTAAGTTTTACCTTTAATTTACTTATTTATCATTCATTTTCATTAATTATTACTATCTACATATTCTTTTCTCTATGTACATTGTAAAAATATTGAATATTCTTCATATATGTCAAAAATATCTAGTAAGCTATAATGCGAAACAGAGCGTTAAACGGTGCATTCAGAATGATATATTTTGTTTTTTTTTATATGCCATAGACTACTATAATATTAGTTATAAAATGTAAAAGATAAAAATATTTAAATAAGAATAGAACATTTTTATCTTACTTTAAGTCTTAGTTTTAGTCCTGGTTATTTTCTTATTTTTTCAGGTGTCGAAATAGCGAACAATTGAGGGAGCGAATAAATAATAATAATGGCAATTAATAATTGGTGGCGAGAACCGGATTTGGGAGGTGAAATTTTATTGTATGTCGTTTTTGCTTGTTACAAACGTCAAATGTTTTATGTCAGTTATGTTAGAGAAATATTTTTATATATGCCATTTGTATTTGCGGTAAACCTCTTTAGCTGAGATCACTTCAGTACAATATTTTATTAACAGTTTATTAAAAATAAATGCATCAAATAAGTCTAAAGAAAATTGCATATTAATAGTCACAAAAGTAATGTCTAGTTTTTTTTTTTAAATTAAAACGGTATATTGTGCTGAAGCTATTAATTGCACTAGCAACTAAAAGCCATTATGTTTATGCATTTTAATTTTTAAATTATAAAATTTATATGATATGTAAAATATTTATTTACATTTAAAAGTATATCAAATTATCAATTATTGCAAACTATATACCCTACCTATTCCACAGATACATTTAAAAACCCTGTAGACTATATGATGTTTATATAATTATGCATTATAAACTTATCTCTAAATTTATCTGTCTGAACATAAAAAAATATTTTCAAAAGAATATGCAATGTATATTAATGTGTCATGATGGACTCTACTTCTTTAATGTGTTGTCTCCTAACCCATGCCACAGCCCACACACCATAACTCATGAATTCATGATATGTATATTTTTATTTAGTTTAAATCTAGCATGTTTTAATGTATACTAGTAAATAAAAAATGAATAGTAATAATAATATATTAATTTTACATTTATTAAGAAAATTTAAAAATCACTACTACTACTAATAGGCTAGATCCACACTATCAATTTAATTAGTTTCTAAATAATTCTACTATGTAGCATATAACTGAAATTCACTTAAAATTATATAGTTTACAGTATGATTGACGAGTCATGGCCATCCTGAAGTTGTCTGTATGTGACTTCAAAGATTTGTATTTAGGATTTATTTAACCTTTAATTCTATTCTTTATTAAACAACATTGCACAAACGTTCAAAAAGCCTAATGTATGCGCCACGACTCATCGACCGTACTATAGGTTTATTACACACTATCAACACAAAAAATCATTAAGTAACATAAAACAAACAGGCGAGCGCGAGGGCTGCGCGGCGTCGCGTATGTGGCGCAACGCGTGCAATACTTTAGTAGCTCCCGCCGCTGATGATGCATGGCAACAGATCGTGGAAGCCTCGCCACCTGATTCAGTTTGGCATTCACTGAGAAACTGTGTGGCTTATCAGGTAAAGTTTTCTTGTCCAAATTTCATTTCAAAATTAAATGAAAATGCCTGATTGTACAAGAATTGGATGTGAGTTCGATTCCTATAGGCCTAGTGTAGAGTTAAGTGCAGCCAGGTATCCAATGTTTTGGAAATAAGCTGAACACAGATTAAATAAAAATAGATAAATGGCAATCTATATCATGTGTAAGACCCTTTGTTAACCACCAACAGAAAATCGATTATATAATTTTATAATTAAAATCAACATTTAAAAAAAGTCTTATATGGTTTTATAGGTAGAGGCCAGTAGTAGCGCAGCGACACAAGCGAGTAACTGGCCACATAGTGTGGTTCCACAGGTTGTGGGTCCGATTCCCACTTAAGGAAATGAAACATTTAATAGTTTCATTTCTTCGCTCTAATCTGAGCGCGACGTTGAGCTTCACCACTCGACACAATGCCTCCAGAATTAGGCAGAAAGTGGCGAGCGGAGTGTCTTAATACAAGACTCCCTCTGCCTACCCTGCTACATTCGGGAGACAGCCTAAAGCTGAAAAATAAATCTGTTTGATACTTTCACAGGCTGGCGTGTGGCATAATCTTCAATTAAAGGGTATTGCAGATGTAATGCAACCTGCGGCGTTTAAATTGGCTATAGTGCTAAGACACACACCATCTGAACTCACTGTTAGACTGTTAGCCGATTTACTTCATTTACACCCACAGTCAGTAAGTATATTTTTATATGAAGAGACATTCACTATTTAGTTACTATTTTTGTATTTTTTTAAATATATAATTAATTAAACAAAATGTTAAAAATTAAAATTGATTTATAACGTTCTATCCGCGCTTGAAATACAAAGACAGAAATATTTTTTTTTTTGGACCAAACGTGCATGTTTTTACTGTAAATATGAGTATTTCTTCTATATCACTTTTATACAAGATTTTTTATTTGTTATTTTTTTTAACTTTCTATATTTTTGAAGAAAAAGTTCTATAACATAGGTATATATTTTCAAATGTAGCAAGATTTAACAGCGTACGTGCTGGCTCTGCTCACTGACGATGAGGCGTGGTGCGGCAGTTGCGGGTCCAGTGCGGGGATGCCAGGTAATATAAATATATTACTTTTTTTGATCATTTTTTAAATAACCTCATGTTATTTTTATATGCGGTTGTTTTATTTTGTTTGAAAGGGGACTTAATCTGAAAAAATGTCCAGCTGTTTGAAAATTTTACTAGTTTTATGTATCAGGTGTTTTCAACATTTTCAATGTAAATTATTTTATGATAAATTCTACACAGTGATTTTAATTCGTCTCCAGGTATATCTGGTGATGGTGGGGAACCCAGTGGCTGTGCAGGTGGCGGTGGTGGCGCTCCGCTCCGCGACTTGCAGCTGTTCGGCGACTGTGAGCTGGCTGTGATGGCCGCTTCGCGTGAGGAGTACGACGCGCACGCCAAGCTCGTGCGCGCAGAGTACGCCAACATGACCAATAACAATTATGTCGAGTTGAGGATTAAGGTGAGATACATTTATAGTTATCGCATATTCGGCGAAATTAAATTGTGATTCAGAAATTTTGGACCTACAGTCTTTTTCTTTAATTAATCTTTCTAAAGTAAACTATGTCCAACTTCAGAGCGGCCCCAACTGAGCATCTTGAGCTACATATTTAACATTTTGGAAAGGTTGAAAAAATGTACGGACCAAATATCTATAGTCGTTAAGTAAAAAAAATACATTAAAAAATCTAATTATCAACAGGTATTAAATCAATTCGCGGCCATCCCGAAATTATATCACACAGAAGAATTTTCCTGTTTCGAAGCTGCTGCAAGAGAGAATATTGAAAGGGAAATATGTACACTCCGCGAACACCTCCTCACTGGACAGCATGAATAGCGCCAGTTCATATACGACTCTGACGACTAATTATCCGTTTTTTAATTGGATTATATTTTTATTTTTGTCTATTATTAGGAAGTTGTAGGTATGTGTGGTTACGGCCTTAGGTAAGTGTTGAGCGAGTGCGAGTGATTAGAGAGTTGCGTTCAATGGGGGTGTGGTGACTCAACTTTAAGTATCATTGATAGCTACATTTCGGTTGATTAGACAAAATTAATAGAAACGGCGAGAGTGTGTTATGTAGGATAGCATTGTCATTGCAATACCGATAGGAAATTTTTTTTTCTATTAATTTGGTTTGATTTTAGCGAGAGTGTATTTTGTACAACAAGAGAGTGGTATGAAAAGTGGTCCTATTTAAACTAATTTGTTATGATAATACTGATAGGTAAAACGGGGTGAATAGACACAAAACCAAGTTTTTATACCGTAATGTCCAATGATTTTCGTTAGTAAACCTACTATTTTATTACTTTATTGTTAAAATGGTAAAAATAAAATATAAATAGAAATTAGAACACTATTTTAAATGGTATACACATAAAATCGAAGTAATGATTTAAAGCATACGATATTTCAACCTCATCAGTTATAATGTAGTTTAAATGTGTAATTGTTAAATTTAACGTAAGCTATATAGTAACCACGCATACCTACTTGTGTGATATCTCAGTGCGCAAATCAAAGCAATCCGCAACTAAAAATATAACTGAACTATAAATATTATAAATAATTATACTACTCTAATACTATATTTAAAATGAGGTCAAAATTACTTAGGATTTTTAGCTTCACGCTGTATCCCGTACAATGAATGGTACGCAGCGGAAACCTGGGAACCTAGTGTTAAAACACTCCGTCTCCCACGCTGCGCACAATTTTCGTTACATTGCGTGTAGAGTGGAGGAATGTGTCTTTTTAACAGCAAAAGAAAACGAAAATACTTTATTCCTACGATGGGGAATTGAATCCAGAACCATCACGTTTACAGTCAAATAAACTTTAAAAACGTAAATTAATAAGTATTTAATGATTTGTCTATTGAGATATCTATTAGTAATACTCGTATTTATATATATAAAATATTGCTGAGTTTTTGGGTTCGATTAGACATGATTAGGATATAAACGATTGAAATAAATAAAACTGATATAATATTTTGAACTTTTTAAAAAATTATAAAAATATGTGGGTTTTTTAAATATATTAAAACTTAATAAAAAAGTATATAAGTTAATATTAAATATGACATAATAAAATATACACATATTTAAAAATGCCTCTCACTTTCCTTAAAAGTAAAATCATAAATATAGATTTTTAATACTTTCTAAATAGAATTAAATATTTTAAATGTTTAATATTCATCTAATCTAAAATCATGTCTAAGAAAATTCCTCTCACCTTTAAAAGACAAATTATAAATATGAGCTATTACAATAATATTATAATAATTGCTATTATTTTTTAAAAGTGAAAATTTATTTAAAATATTTATTGAAAACTCAGTCGTCGGAGTTGTATTACTAAATGGACTTGTCTGCTATTCGCAGCAGCTTGTGATAATTAATAGTGAAGTGTAGTTCTTAGTTTATATTATATTATTAGAATTAATTAATATAACATAATATTTAGATTTAATTGATCAAATGGTATGATTGACGGAAATTTTATGGTTTTTAGTATAAAAATTAGACTTGCAATGAATAAGTATCTGGCTATTATTCGGTCTATTCAGCTGTTTCTCTCCATAAAATTCGACCGTATACCGAATATCCAGATTATACGGCCGTATACCGCATATCTACATACTATTCGGCCCAATACCGAACATCTATATATTTTTTCGGCCAAATACTTAAATAATAAAAATATTTTGTTGTAGTGATTTGGTTGGTAAAAAAGATAAATTATTATTTGATTTTATAATAATAGTTTTATTTTCTAAATATATTTTCTTAAATTTGATTGGAAAATAGAGAGAGGTCGGAAAGTTTTACCAAGTTTAGTTTGTGTCCCTATTTTAATTTTTGCTGAATATTTTTTTTGGTAACTGACCAAATATATTATTCTTTGCAAATGATAGTGTGATTCTATTCGTTTGTTTGTTTTTTTTTCATATTTATAAGAAATACTTTTACTTTAGTATGTTAATAGATGGATACATAACATGTAGAGAATGTAAAAATGTTTTAGTTTAACATTTTCTCATGTTATTTTACTATTACCGCCTTTTACTTGTACAATTGAGTGTTTTTTCTAGTAAGTAAATTTAAATTTTACATTATATTCGTTTATTAAAATAGAAGACAACAATACTTTCGTGCACTTTAATGAATACTCAAAATTATTCGCAATTTAAGGTAAACTAGTATAATTATTTTTGTAGTTTAATTTTACTTTTTAAGACTTATATTTCATATTTAACGCGTAAATGTTTTTGCTAGTAAAGCTAGATGTTCGCAAAGCAGACTTATAACAGTGTATCAAATAGCTAGTGATAATTAATGTATTAATGAACGATGAAGTATATCAAATAATTAACGATTAATCATTCATTCGATATCGACTTTTAATTGTTATATTCAATAATTATTGAGTATAACGATAACTTATTGATTATAAAGCTTAATGGTTGATTATATCGAATGATAGTTGATTATAATGATAAATAAATGAAATTATTGAATTTAAATCTGGAGTTAGTCTCTTTTTACTGTTATAATTTAGGTATATCGAACAATTCACGTCAAATACATTAGTAAATGTTATAAATAAATTATTTTTATGAACACTGTAAAGGTTTTCATTACTTTGATTAGACAAAGCAAAATGTAATCCTGAAGAAAAAAATCCTAGTATAAAAAAGTGTATAACATTTAAGTAACTTTAATTATTTCTATTGATGGCGATTTAGAGAACTAGATAGATTTTATTATACTTTAATGTATTTCAAAGTGTCAGATCTCAACAAATAATATTCTATATTAATATCCTATTATATTTAGAATGTTTATTTATTATTCTATTATAATAATTATACAATGAATATTCGGTTTTAAATAACAATAATATTTATAAATAACAGCTTTTATCGCTAGTGTAGCTTTGCAATTTTAAAAATGTTTTAAATGTAAATTAGTGTCATGTTTGATATTTTAGAATATGTAAATTAACTCTATGTATTGTATTTTTCTTTTTTTTGCCTTCTTAATTGTTCGTAGTGTAAAATATGATGATCTATAGATTTTAAATGAGTTTTTCTTTATAATTTCCGTCTTAGTTCGCCTTTACACAATTTATTTACATTTAAAAAATAGTTTAAATATTCTTATCTTTGCCTCATACATAACTCATGTTTAAAAGTTAATATTAACAAAAAAATATCTAGTTTTTTCTATATCTTATTTTGAGATTATAGCTTAAAAAATAGATATTATAAACAGTATAAAAATATTTTATGTTTATAAAAGATTCATTTAATGTTATTGTACAATTTTCAAACTTAAAATTAAATTTATTAGAACATTTTGATTTTAAGCATGAAAATCTGTGAGTCGTTCTGCTATTAATGTGAAAATAAAAAAATATTTTCTTTACGTGTTATTTTTTTGTTTCCAAAAGTATATTTATGGTAAATTTATTATATATCGAAGTCAGTTGTCATCAGGTTTGGTAAACTCCAAATCCTCGCTAAGGAAAATTAGCTATATAGGAATATATAATAAAGATATATTCCTAGAATTGAAATACAAAAACGTCCTAATTTCAATAGAGACAGTTGGAAACCTATCACCTAGGATCTCATAAAATCTTTGAAGTCTCAACCCCATCATACCAGAGGGCAAGATACAGTCAGCTCATTCTGCAAGAATCCAGGGCAGTACGCGGGACAATTAGAAAATCGTTGGCGGTAGTTTGATATTGATATAATAATTAAATATATCAATTGACAGACAAATGCCCTTTAATCTACCCGTGACCACAGACTGCCGCAAAATTAATCCGTTTATTTTACTTAAAATGTAAAAAAATCCCGCTTTTCAACAAGAGAAAATATTGCAACGCTGTATGTAATGGACAATATAATTTATAATATTTTATACATTGCCTGGACTGTTCAAGTAATCTATACATTGCCGAGGTGTTATATAGAATATCTGAATAATACAGATTACCGGTAACATACCTATATAATAAAAAAATATTAGAATTTCAACGTAGTTCGGTATGATGTAGTATGGTTTACTTATGTTAGCTTAAGAGCTTGGATAGCTTCCAAGGGGCGGGTTCGAGTACCATTCCGTTAAAGTTTTTATGACTTTCTAAATAAATTCAGTTGATTTAAAAAAATAATAACGCAAGATTTAGCTTATGCTAACTTACTTTATATTGTACATTACTAAAATAAAATCAAACATGTTTTTTTCTGTTTACGATTATTGAATATTTTCTAAAAAATAATTTACCACCAAATTTATCTTGATCTACACTATAAAACTGTCTCCGTCATAATTAATTTAAAAGTATAGATTTTTTTATTTGTATAAATAAAAATCTTTATATTTTTAAATTATTCGCGACTTAAACTTTCCCGAAGTTTAATAGTGTGTAATGTAAAATATTTTACATTGATTAACTTTACGAAATGTCATCTACAGTATATTAATATTACTGAGTAAATGTGTTCTGTAATTACTATATTATCTGTTGTTGTTATACATTCTTGAGAAAAAATATGGCGTTGCTCCATTACAGTTTTCGATTATTTTGACCAATTTTGACAAAGTTAATTATTTAGCTAAAGATTTATTCCAATTTGTCATACTAATTAGGTTAATAACGTTGGTTTGTTACTTTTCTACGGAATTACTGTTGTACAGGAAAGTTTCAGCAGGTAAACATAACACGAAGAAAAGGTTTTGAACGTCGATTATCGTAAGGCTCGTCGAATCACGGGATCAGCGTCGAGGTTTTGTGAGTACGGTGTGTTTTACAATGTTTGATGTTCACAGGACGTTGCAATGTCGTGGCGAGGGCGAGACGACCGCTCCTCGCGCTGGGGTGAGAATAGAGCGCGGTCTCCCGTTTGGGAGGGCCGCCGCAGCCCCAGCCCGGACCGCAGCAGGCAGACCTCGCCCAGGGACCGGCTAAGGGAGCGTCGCGATCGTTACGATAGGTACGACCGGGACCGCGAGCGCCGGGACCGCGGCGATGAACGCCACCGTGACCGCGATGCCGACAGACACGCGCGCCGCGAGCGCTACGACAAGCCTCGTGACCGCGACCGCCGACGTTCACCACGACGACTCGACGACAAAGACCTACCCACCGCCCCTTCACCACCAACTATCAGCGGCGAAATTGACAAATATGTGGAGTCACACTCTCCCAGCAGCCGCTCAGAGAGCCGCGAGCGACAAGAACACAATACAGACAACTATGAGAACAAATACGAAAGAGACAACAAGTACGAAAGAGAGAACAAGTATGAAAGAGACAACAAAAGTGACCATCTGTCTGTGAATGCAACTCCTGGTGATTGGTTTTGTAAATGTGGTCTGTACAACTTTAAACGGAGGCAGATTTGTTACAGACGTAACTGCCAAGGTAAGAGATCTGAAGGAATTGTTTATGGAGGGGACCATGAAAGAAATTTGAACTCAGAATCTAACTCTGGTATAACAAAGAGATTGTTATTCAGAAGGCTGGACGCTCTAACCACAGAAGAAAAAATATTGGAGGGAATTAAAGAAAGGTGTTCAAAGTCTGTGTTAGATTCTATTGCTGGTATAACTATAGGTCGAGAAACTTTGACAGGAGCTTCAAAGTGCCTTGCATATATTAACTTTAATTCTATAGCAGATTCAACTGCAGCTCATTCAGAGTTAACATCTCTTGATCCGCCGTTGAACATAGATGGTCGAGAAGTTTTGATCTCATATTATAATGAGCCACAGAAAATGCAAAAACCAATTAATTCTAATGATTATTCTAATTATTATGCACAGGTATCAAATTACAATACCCAGGCCATGTCAGAGGCTGATAGAGTGAATGCGGCAGCCGCAGTGGCCCAGTCAGCTATATCAGCTGCTCAGGCTCGGCAAATGGCCTGGACCCCAGTATCAGTACCAGTGTTTGTATCATCTACAGCACAAACCACTCCAGCTGCCAATATTCCCACTGGAGATGGTAAAACAGTGTATAACCCGCCTGATGTCAGAACATTCATGTATGATGAAACCTCTCGTTACTATTATGACCCTGCCACAGGTTTATATTATGATGGTACTACTCAGTACTTTTATAACAGTAAAACTAACCAGTACATGTATTGGGATTCGTCTACTTCTACATACATAGCAGCTTCACAGACACAAACTAACACTGACCAACCAAAATTACAAAATCCACCAAATCCAAATGCAGATAACACTATCACTAAAGAACCTGAGGAAAAGAAAAAAAAAGATAAAGAAGATAAAGTGAAAGTTGCTAAAAAGATAGCTAAGGATATGGAAAGATGGGCTCGGACCTTAAATCAGAAGAAAGAAAACGCTAAAAGTAATATAGTAATGGAGCAACCTTTAGACACAGGGACTAGTAAAGGCTCTGCAGACATTGGGTTTTCGGTGTTAGGAGCCGGACCATCCTTGACACAGACTCATGTAAGAGAGCTATCTCCGCCAGTGTCAATGGATGAATTCCTTGTGAAAAAAACAGAAACAGGTTCAGTAGATAGTGATGAAGGAATCATAGATTGGTCAAAGCTGACATGCTTGATATGCAAACGAAAATTCCCGTCGCTGGAGGTGTTGACAAAACACAAAACATTATCAGACTTACACAAACAGAATTTGGCTGAATATAGAAAAAAAATGGAGTTGTTACCTCAAAGTAATGGTTATAGAGACAGGGCGGCAGAAAGAAGGTTGAAATTTGGAGAAGATGAACCCCCACCTATAAGGAAGCGTTACGAACCACAAGAAGTTCATGGTTCTGTTGTATCACATGCTCCACCATCAGTTGTAGATACAATTGGGGGGAAAATGTTACAAAAGATGGGTTGGTCAGAAGGGAGGGGGCTTGGTAAAGAAGAACAAGGGAGAATAACTCCCATTGAAGCAGAGCAAAGGCCAAGTTTAGCTGGACTTGGGCAAAAAAGAGGAATATATACTCCGACTCCCGGCTTAACTTATAGAGATACTGTGAAAAAACTCATGATTGCCAGATATAAGGAAGTTGTTGGACAAGAGGAAGGAAATAAATAGGTGGGTAACTTTTTAATTTTTTTATTCTAATCATTGTCTGTTTCAGGTCCTTTGGCTATAGGTAAAAAATCTGCTTAAATAGTCTATGATTTACACTTATTTTTTTATTTAGTTGAGAATTTCATTATTCATCTTTTTATTTGTTATTAAATGTTATAAATTTAGATGTGATTGAAATTTCATGTGTATTTAATAGTGATGGTTGACTATAATGAAAAATTAAAAAATGAAAAGAGCATTACACATAAACTGTAATGCAGTATGGTTTGGGTCGGTCTCGGTCAGTGCTGCCATATTGGTCTCAGTCTAATCGTTTGATTCTGTGTTACAAAAATAGATGAGGCGCGCTAATACTTCAGGCCGGTGTTGAGATCTGCCAGCACTATACTGGTAAGTTTTACCTGTAAACTTTTTACACAAGTCATACACTACATTTTTCTCAACAGGTTCAACAAGATACAAATAAAATTTATATTGGAAATGTTGACATCTACAGAAGATATTTTGTGTTTATTTTGCAGCAAAATTGCCATTTCACAATTTGTTTCAGAAAAAGCCATTTGTCTGCTTAGAATATTTCTTTTTTCTATTTTATATGTAGTAACTTAGAAGCTATTGGTAATTTAAAACTTATTGTGATCCAATGCAAATATTCGAAACAGACCTATGTCTTAATCCATTTTAGCAAATCCAAAGTGCCATCGGAAGTAACATATATTAAATAGAATATATAGAAACAATAGCATAGAAGTGTAGTATTCATCGCGTGGACATATTCGGGAGTTAGAGACTTATTTGGACAATAAAATAAAAAAAAACAATGACAATATGTGATTTGTGATAATCTGTGTGACGTTGACATTGACGTTGACGTTAAGAAGACGTGAACGGTGAGTGCGGTAGACCCACAGCTTACTGACGAATGTGACTATTTATATTACAGAACCTGCCGGCGGCGGACTGCGTGCCAAACAAAAAACTAAATCATATTTGTTTTTAATACTAATAAAAAATATCTACAAAAGTTAAAATAAAAAGGATTTATGTCTAGTGTCATTAATAACACTTTTTTTTGAGCTTTTATTTTAGCTTAAATTAAATTTAAATAATGTGTAAACGTAAAATAAATATTAAAAAATAATTATTCCTCTTTTGTTTTAAAGTTATTTGCATTATATTTTTTTAAACTGCGAATGAAATGTTTCATTTTGATTTTTTTAAATGACAATGAAGTATAATGTGTCAATTAATACCCATTAATTTTCCATTTCTAAACTGAACAGTTAATATAATTTTAATAACTACGGATTTTTAATTAATTTTATATTTGTTTTTTTTTAATTACTGTATGTGTAACCATTATATTTTGCATTTAATTCGTTATACTGATAAAATATAGTATACATTTATTTCATTAAGTTAGTGCATAGATAATATATTTCTACATTTTTATATTTAAATAAGGATTGATGAACAAAGTGAGTTAGTTATAAAGTATTATGTAAATATTAATTATTATTATTACATAAGATAGGTTTATTTAGATAATTCATAATGAGTAAATTTTGTAATACAATTGAATTACAATTTTATTAATTGTTATTGTTTGTTTTCTTTACCTCTGTCGCACAAACTCATGTAAATTTTTTTTGTATTAATCTTTTTGCTGCCAGGCGTGAAAAAGTTAACAAGTCTATATTAAGAAATGCTAATTCATTGTTTTATTAATAAAGCAAATAAATGACTAAATTGATGGGTCTATAAACATAGATCAATGTAGTCATTTATTTGCTAATGCAATAACTTGCACAAATAAAATCTGCTAATTGCTAAACAATTCTATTAGTAAAAAGTACAAAAATAAATGCAATTCAAGATTTTTTATATCTGGAATTATTTTTAAATACGTTGAATTAAACAAAAATAATTTTATATACTTAACAGTTGATTTATTTTATAAATAAAAGAAAAATATATATAAAAAAGACTATAAATTAGCTTCCTCTGTATGTGGAGTATCCGTATGGGCTGAGCAGTAGCGGGATGTGGTAATGCTCATCTTCCTTAGTGTTGAAAACAATCTTGAAAAAATAATAAAATATTATGAATAGTTTTATTATTATACTAATATTCACTCGTGGCGCAGGGGCACTAAGTAAAATCGACTGGTTGTGGGTTTGATCCCCACTTGAGGAAGTGAAATATTTAAATTTTCATATACTTATTCAATATTTAAAGTCCTTCCTCAATAAAATTATTGAGGCCGTCGTAGTGCAGTGGCACAAGCGTGTGACTGTAAATACGTCAGTTCTTGGTTCGATTCCTATTGGATTGAATGTAATATTGAAAATTTTAATTTCCTTGCTATGGTAACACGCTTAAACGCGGCGTTTAGTTCCATTACGGAACTTTCAAGAAAAAAAAGGACCGCGGTGTCTTAACACTAACTTCTCCCTCTGCTTACACTGCTATATGTGGGATAGCGTAAATCTATAAAAAGTTTATTTTATATATGATTTTATATAGGTAATATCTAATATTGAGAGGAGGGCGGGGTGCAGTGCGGCAGCATCCGCCTGTCTTTGGATCGATTTCCACTCAAGTAAGTAAATAATTATTTTAAATGATTTTTATTTCGGAGCCTCTTAATACTATATTCCCTTTGGCTTTGCCTACTCTGCTAAATGCGGGATACACTATCTACATACTACAAATAATTATGAGTGACTGATATGTGGCTAATAAACGTAACTTGCACACTATATTTAGGAATTAAAATTTTCTTATGCCCATCTGAAAATTAATAAACAAATATTGACTAAGTCACTAACGATCACAATCTACCATTGTATATTTTTCAATTCAAACTTATATTCATTCTGGAGATCCAAACAAACTCTTCGAATTAATAATTTTAAATTAAGTATAGAGCGTAGATACAAGTAATAAATAATAAAAAAAAACACTAAACTACTTAATCTTACCTCCACATAAGGATATAACGTTTCTTGATTATTTCTTCTATAATAATCTTGAACGTTAAACTTCAATTTATAAACACCTTCAGCCATCGAGTCCTTAGTAAACGGGAACTGTATGCGCCCATCACTAGATGTGATAGTGTTGTGCCACTGCGTCCAATTATCATCGTCTCGCTTTTTGTATAATTCGACGAATATTCCACTTCCTGGCTGACCAGTCGAGGTGTCTAAAACGTGTGTGGATAGAACTGGTCGCGACATTTTTATTAAAAGACTAAAAATCTTATGTTTAAATTCTAAAAAATAAATAACTTTTTAAATATGTTATTCTAAATAAATGTAATCGTCCTCTCGCAACAACAGACTGTTGTGACGCGAGAGGTCAAACTACTACTACGAAGATATATAATATTAGTTATTAACTAAAGTGGCTTCTATAATTGCCGATTATTATTACATTTAACTTCTTTTATTTTAGGAAAGTTATTAGTTAATTAGTAAATAGATGTTGTAATTATGATAAAATTATGTAAATATTGACAAATGATTTTTAAGAACAAAACTAAGTACCTACGTTAGGCTTAAAGAGAAAATTAAAAACAATGTAAGCTTTTTAATAAAAGTCTATATTTAATAAGATCTAGGTAATTTGAAAAAAAAGAAGCAAAATACTGTACGAACGGATGTTTCTTCCATGATCGTTTGAATTTAATAATAAAGCTAAAATAGGTACTTACATCGGAATCATAAGTTAAAATTTATTTAAAAGATTTTGTATAATCCGGCTACAAATTTAAATGAGCGAAGCCATGTTTGTTTGGGTCCCTTTGTTTGGTCCCTAACTTTATAAAATTTATACTATTACTATCCGTATTCAATAATAACTATGTCTTGTTTTAATTTTCATCATAAAAGTATAATTATTATTTTTGAATAAGTTTAATTTTTATGTTTTGTTTATGCAATTTTTAATACTAAGTATTCTAAACTAAAAAAAAGAAATTGTCTGACCGACGATAGATTCAATGTGGTATGTTTTAATATTAGAAAGTATATACTTAGGTAAAATATTTTTTAATTGATTTACGTCAGTGTTTTAAAAGTATACTTATTTTTTTAAATAATCATTTTTAATTTCATTTATACATGGTTCTTATGGCCAAGTCTTTACACAGCAGCCACACATTGATAATACTATCGTGTAAACGTTTGTGTTCTCAGAGTAAAATAATAAACATCGGTTACCGCGACCGCGGTCTCTGCATATCTGTGTTACGTAGACGATGGGCACCGTTACCTACAAATACTTGGCGGGTGTCAAAAATAATATAGTTATCGAGACAATACATCTTTATTTAACAACTATAGTTCAGAGATGAATTTAAAGTAATCCTTATCATATTTTACAACTACTTACAACTTTACAACCACCTACCACATACCTACTGTACTACAGCTATTATATATTTGAGTAGTAAAAGTTTTACGTTTTACACATCCTGCTTATAGACACATGGTTAGTACAGTTGCTAGTGTTGCCATTATTAAATAACAATAAATTACCTAATTGGAATTAAATCTTAATTTCAAAACTAATCAACTCCATCCGAATCCAAGTTTTTTCTTACAAAATTCTTCTTAATATACATATCTGGGTGTAAAACATCCTTGCGTCCATCTCCGTTGTTGTCGACGACGACGCTAGGTCCAGTTCTCATGACTTTGCCTCCGCTGTCGTAACCGAACATATCGACACTCGGATCCCCGTGCTTCATATAATCAATCCTCCACACAGGAGGGTCCGCTGGCTGCATTTTATACTTGAAATGCTGGTGTTTCCTCGGCAGAGTCAAGTCAGGAACTTCTACCGACATCGACAGTCTCTCCGCAGATTGATCTTCGAAATCCTTTCTGGTCTTGTCACGATACTTCACTTTGTGAGGGTAGAACTTACGTAGTTTCTTTCTGCTGTAAACAGACGTGCGTTTTGCCTTGTTTTTAATTTTCTTTAGCTTTTCATGTGATTTTTCTTTAGTTTTGATGATATCTTTTGGCTTTTTGTGTCGATTTTTCGTTTTTTCTCGAGGATATTTGACTTGTTTGTGCTCTAAGTTGGAGGGCTCCTCGTTGTTGATGGGGAATAGGGTCAAGTAGCTTGGGTGTGGCGTTGTTTTGTCCATAAAGGCTTTTTTACTATTTATTTGTTGTATCGACTTTTCAATGAGTTTCTTTAACGTCCTGTCCTCTGTTATAATAGCGCAGGGGATTGTTGGGAAATTTTTACATAGAACATTCTGCATCCTAACCAAAACAGGTTCCTCTTTTTCCGCTTCAGAATCGGACAAATCGTTCTCTCTGTGGAAGTTAGATACCATTTTCGTCATGAGGGCATTGTTCCTCAGTATTTTCGCTTGGTTCGTTGATAAGAATATCGTCGCTGTTATCAGTAGCCTCCGTACATTTAGTTGCATCATATTTGGAATGTATCTGAAACGAAGGTTAATTTAGTTTATGTAAACATTTGTATTTTTAACATAACTCATAACATTTAAAAATAAATTATAAATATTTTACTCTGCCTGACTTTTAACGCGATAGTTGTTATTTTAATTGGAGGGAATTAATTGTTTCCATTTCCTCATTCTGGTAAAAGCGGCACTCTAGAGTTTTACCACTAAACCCTCAATATCTCGAAAATTAGGCGGTCCGTGGTGAACGGAGTGTTTTAATACTAGGTTCTACCCGCCGTGCTACTTACGTGATAGGGTGTGAAGTTAAACAAAATTATAAATATTTCTTACTTCTAATTTTAGTATGAATTCGTCGTCCGAGCGGATTATCTCTCAATAAAGACCAGCACTGTTAATGTCATTTTAGTAACTGTTTCAATTAAAGTAATGGAAGGAGAGATGTTTGGTGTTACTTCATCCGGCGTTGAACCAAAACACTTGGCGTAAAGTTACACGTATTTGTAAATAAACTCACGTTGCAAATACGTCGGTCACGTGACTCTAGTTGGTCTAGCCTGTAATAACAATTGCAATATATTACCGATTTTTACTTCAGCTTTCTTCACTTTCAGTATTTATGGTATGGTAGGCAGATGGAACCTAGTGTTAAGACATACCATTCCTCATTTATCGAGGCAATTTTCGAGGCAGTACGTGATGACTGGCGGAGCTGAACTCTTTTGTTTTCATTCAAATTTCCCATTTTCCGCCGAATTGGAGCTGGAGGCATTGCATATTGAGTGGCGGAACTCAACGCTGCTCTTTTCCTTGTTACTATTATTTCTTCGAGTGGGAATCGAACCCACAACCTATCGTTTATAGCCGCACATATGTGCGGCTATAAACGCGCCCCCCTGCGCGGCGACAGCCTTGAAACACCATATTTGCTTAATGTACTAAGAAAATACTCCTTAATTTTTATTTTCTAGGTGATTAACATATTGTTAATATTTTTTATAGAAATTAATAAGTAATAGTGGCAATTTGAAAAGTTTGTTTAGATTTTTTGCTTGCAGCGCCATCTATTGTCCAATGGTAAACCAAATAATATTGTAAATGATATCTACTTGACAACAGAGGGCGTATCGTTGTTGTTTTGAAATATAATTTTGCTCATGATTTAAAGTAATTTTATTATAATTATTTATTGGTAATCGATTTCGAATCTCTATTTTTGCACGTTTTATGAGCACAAATTGCTGTTTTAACTTACTGGAATTTTTATTCCTCTCTTATTTGATGTCTAAAATTTCATGTAACCGTGAACAAGTGACAGAAATTAATAAAAAATGTTTTAAATGTTACGTATTAATTACCAACTAATTACAAAAATTGTAAACAACATTTCAAAAAAAAAAACGAAACGAACAAAAATACAAGACATACAAAACAAAACACAAAAACACGCAATGCCCATACAAAATAAACATCATAATATAATACCCAACCGTAATCCAACAAAGTATAACCCAAAATCTAAAAAACAAAGTCATCTATCAAACGTCGAACTATTTCACCGACGACGGACGTCCACACTCTACCTATAACATATAAGTGGGTACAGTACGGTCGACGAGTTGTGGCCTAAAGTTACCTGTAGATGTCTGCGTAGACTTAGTATTCCTTACTTCAAATTATAACAATGCGCAAACGTCCAGAAAACTTAACTTCACAGCGGCCACGACTGGTCGATCACACTGTACTTACCACTATATATAGTTAGATATACATTTATAGACCACAGTGGGAAATAAATCGTGCGTTTTTAAGGAAAAAAGCTTACAAAAGCTGACGGGCATAAGGCGCTCTGTCAGAGTCACTCGCAGTCGACAAAGAGTGGAACCACGCTTTGTTTTTGTTGGTCAGCAGCACTCGGAGCTCGGACACGACGAGAGACATCATGTGGACATGTCTATCTAAGTTTTTATCGTTATTGTTTGAAAAATTAATGTAAGTGTAACCATATTTTTTTGGGTAAAATACTGATACTGATCGAAACTGCATCCTTGCATCCAATTTGTTTGAAAGTTTCCGTTTTCATTGCATGCGCTTGATTGTTCGCTTCACGTTGTATCCGCCTCACATAGTCAGCACATGGCCGGGTAGGC
Source organism: Heliconius numata (assembly GCA_016802625.1). Classification (NCBI taxonomy): domain Eukaryota; kingdom Metazoa; phylum Arthropoda; class Insecta; order Lepidoptera; family Nymphalidae; genus Heliconius; species Heliconius numata. Next base: position 257,262 of record JAEBDU010000011.1, on the reverse strand, counting down.
AGAGGGAACCTGAGAAAGTAGTTTTAAGATATCCCGTTCCAATTAGGATATTTTCTTTCCCCAATTTCCGCCAAATTCTGTAGGCATTGCGTGTTGTCTGGCGGCACTCAACTCCTGGCTTCGAGATTCAATTCCTCGAGAGGGAATCGAACCTGTCGCATTTACACTCGTAAACACCAATCTCATGAGCTGAATTTTATTATTATTTAAAAGCGTATCCACTTAGTGCCATCACGATGACGTACGGCCTCCTGTGTCCGCACTTTCATGCCCACATCGTTCGCAGGTTGCGTATATATAACACAACATACACAAACATACACACAAATATAGGACACTAAGCAATACCCAACACTATAATAAAACCTAGGTAAGTACTTAGTAATGGAAAACCCCCGTGTAAGGTTCCCAACAATATACTGAATATTACTCCAATTAAAGCTGGTGGTTCTTTCGATTCACTTCACGATTTGATTGGGAAAAGAAAAGAAAAGATGTCGACGACTAGTTGACTATTGAATGCCATATATGTTGTGTATATTCTAGTTTCATACTGTATGTACCTACCTTATAATAAAACTAAAAAAATGTATGCAAGTAAATATTTGGCTTCAATATATTGGTTTTGTATTTTTGTTTTGTCTTCAAATATATATTTTTAGTAGATTGTTCTACCAATTTTTCTTATCCAAATCGTAAAATTGTAGTGATTTTGTTTTCTGAATTCTTTTTTATTTATGGAAAAGACGAGGCAAACTGGCTTACGTCTGATAATAAGTGATTACCGTCGCCCACGACCCCGTGTAGCACCTGAGGATCTACAGGTAAGGAGCCGGCCTTTAAGTAGACGCGCTTACTTTAGATAGACGCGCTTTTTGAAGGTACATTTGTGTTTCCAGGTCGTATCAAGCTGGAAAATCTGCTCCAGCCTAAAGATGAGAACAGTACTCCATATAAGGTAGAAGCCTAGCTTGGCCTGGCCCTATACTGGGTCCACTAGTATTTTGACTTGAAGTATTGCCTTGCTCTGCTAATAAACCTTACTTTCCAGATGACCGCAATACCGGCAGGTACAAAATGTTAAGTCGCTGCTGACACTCCGAAAACTGGTTACACGACAAATGGATTTTTCTTAGTGGTTAAAGCGCAAAGTTGTGTCTTCTGGTGGTTGAATAGAACCAAGTTCCTTTCAGTCTATAAGGAAATATCCCCGAGTGATGCCTCAATATTATACAGAAGAAGATTTTTTTTTTTCATTTTCGGTGTGTAGTTTTATGTTAGTAATTAATAATAGTTCAATCACAGTACTGAAGTTAGGATTCTAAGCTGACTGACAACCAGTTAAGATATAAGAACAATTTTTCTCACGGATTGATTTCAATTGGTTGAAATTATTTTTTTAAATGAAGTGTACAGTAATTGTTTAAGTAATAAAAGATCCAAAGGCGGATGGAGTCCTCAAAAAAGGATTGTGGTCATAGCCACCTCAAATAGGTCAAGAGCTTCCACGCAATGGTCACTGATAAGATCTACGGCTGCAGTATCATTCATTAAGTTACCGTCGTAACAGTATTGTAGAGCTAAACTAATAAAGCAAATATAGTGAAAGATTTTTTTTCGTACAACGTTTCTGTTAGAAGGGTTATATTTTATTTGACGTGCGAAACCCTATTTCTTAACTACTAATGCTTTAATATTAAAATGACGATATATTAATACTAAAATTACAGTACGATTCTACTCACGCAGTAGTACCTATTAAGAAATATATTATTTTGGATGGTTTTCTATTATTTTTTATTTAAAAACAGCTAATAATTTGTCCTTGACGTTTTCTCTTACCATTGCATATGCATTAAACTAACCACCACCCACACATTCAAACAACCTCATACCGTGGACAAACCATATACTTACACAACGAGACCTAAAAACATAAGAACACTTAGCATAAGGCTCTATCTGTGTATCACAAGTAAGTACATACTAACATTGTCAGTACCGTCAGTAGGAGGCAGGCGTGAGGGCCCAATGGCGCACTCGCTACAGTTGCAGGCGTCGCTATTGGCGCGACGGGCGTGGCTTCATTACAATATTGACACAAATTAACTCTTTAGGCGTGTTAGACCTGCGCACTTCACTTCACTTTGTTGGTTACGTTTTATATGGAACATTGTGTAAGCCTTTGGGATTTAATGTTAGGTATTTATTTTAATTTTAATTTAGAGGTAGCGTAGAATGTAGAGATAGAGAGTGGTGGTTGTGGGATTGGGTCTTATTAATAATATTCTGTTATTGTCCTCAATGAAGTAGCTATTTCTTCCATTTATATTTTAGATATATAGGGTGTTAAATTTTGATAGTTAAGTATGGAATCACTCGTGTGAAACTAGTGGAATAATATGTCAATTAACTATATCTCTCCCTCTGCTCTTCCTAATTGTCTATATATTTTATAAGCCTAGTAGTGTTTGAGGGTGTTGTGACGCAGTGGCATAGTCTGTAACTACAAACGCAATAGGTTGTGGGTTTAAGTCCCACTCGAGGAAATGTTTTTTTTTCTTTGTTCTGGTAACAAGACAATGCGTGGCGTTGCATTCTGCCACTCTATATGCATTGTCTCGAAAATTCAGCAAAAAGTGGGATTGTCTGAAACTGTTCAGTTCAAGTTTCCTCTGCCTACTCTGCTGGAAGATGGATACAGCTTAAAGCTAAAAAACGTAGGTATTTTGTATTTAGATACATTTTGAATATTTACGAAAATACTCAAATCGACATCATTGCCTGAATGTAATGGTAACCGATTCAATTTTATTAGGGAAAAAAATATAATTGTAATAGTTCCTCAGTCTGAGAAGCGATATCTTTAAATGGATACACAGTAGAAGAAATAATAGGTAATATCACAACATTTTGTCTTTCTCTTCCAAACGTCTAAAAATAAAATAAAACATACCTTTGGATTTCTTTTAATTTTAATAGAAATAAATAAAAACAATATTGCTAAGTACAATTATAACTTAACTGCTTCTTCATCTATCTATCTTATATCTTTAGAAACTCTTAACAAAACATACTTAATAGAGTGTCATTGCTCTCTTCACGTCTCATTGGCATTTGTTCGCTTTACAGTATATTCGAAATTTAATAGAAAGTATAGGAAAGTGGTTCTCTACAATGCTTTTCATTAGACAAAAGATAATAATGACACATTATTTAACAGGATTCTAAGTGACAGACGTAATATAAAGACTTATATTACAACTAGCGGCTCCCCCGCGGCTTCGCCTGCGTGAATTACGATATTATTAATTTCTGACTCCATGAGTACCTACGTACGTAAAAATTGAGACTCCTAGCATTTGTAGTAGTAACGAAGTTTCATACAAACTTTCAATCCCAAAAACAACCCCATAGAAGTCGAATATTGCAAATTCCCGTCTTAGCGAGCACCTACATCCTATAAGTAACTCCTATGCAAAAATTTCAGATTCCTAGCACTTGTAGTTTCTGAGATTTCGTGATGAGTGAGGACCTTTCGATTTTATATATATAGATAGGTATTATTTTACTTCAGTGGAATGTGGGGAACGGAGTATCTTAATATTCGGGTTCCCTCTGTTTACGGTACTCTACGGGATACAATGTGTAGATAAAAAATACGTATTTAACCTTTCTTTAATTCCTTTAAGGAAAAACTCTTAAAAATTAAAAGTACTTAGTTAATTTACGATGGATATTGATGTTAAAACACTCCGTTCCACCGAAGTTTTTGGGATATTACGTGTTGAGTGATGGAAATGAACGCCGCGCTACATCCTGTTACCAGAAGTAAGAAATAAAAATAATAAGTTAATTTCCTGGATTGGGAATTGATTCCACAACCGTCGTGTTTACAGTTACACGTTGTGCCACTACGCCACAACGCCTTCTGAAAAAATATTAAAAATACTAAGTAGATATCCTTAGGATAAACAATATTACCTAAATTATCATCTAAAACTTATTTTACTTATTTTTACCCACTTATTTAGTAAATGAAGACAATACAACCTAAAATAAACTAAAGTAAAACGAAATGAGAAATAAAACACGTATTAAAATAAAACAAAGTGATGCCAAACTCAAAGACGTACATATTACAGTGGGAGGGAGTGAGAGGGGGTGAGTGGAGTGAGCGGGGAGGGGAGCGGGAGAGACACGGGCGATATTCAAATTGCGAACATTTCATTTTAACGCTTTACCCAAGATATTCACTCGCTCCCACGCTTTTTAGTGTTGGCGCCGTATGTTGAGTCGATATCGATGTTTTTATTAACCTAAATTAGGTTATAGCTAAGTACAAATATTTCAAGGCCGTGAAGGTACAGTGTGTGATTGTTAATGTGACAGTTGTGGGTGCGATTCCACTCGCGATTCACTTTCATTTTACTCGTCCTGGTAAGAAGACAAAGCTTGATATTGAGCGCAAATGCATACAAAACGAAAGGTTTCAAAAATATAATAAAAAGTGGATAACGGAGTATCTTAAACACGATGTTCCCTCTGCCTACCCCAACTTATGCGGGATACAGCGTGAAGCTAAAAAAGTATTTTTTTTTAGAAGCATAGGTTCTTGTTCTAGTAATTTTACCAAAACTTTAATAAAAATGATGTATGTAGTTTTCTATAAAGTTATAGAAAGAGTACTATGGTTGTAGCTTCCAATCTTCACACAACGTTATTACAATATGTACAAGTACATCCTCTAGATATACTTATCCTCTTATGATAAAGTTGTGTCATTGTTGAAGATATGACAATGAATTTTTCCTCTCAGTATTAATATGTGTTAGGTATAGGCTAGTTTTTGTCTCTTTATGTATTTCACTGAATAAAAAACGATGAATGTCTCCGATACAAAATATCCTATTTCTTTTAAACGTGAAGCGTTTAATTTTTTTAAAGTTTAGTAATTAAATATGAAATCTTAGTAAAAAATACATAGAAGTCACCAGTTTAAAATATTATTAATTAAAATAATAAAAATATCGATACAAAACTCCCTTCACTAAAACCAAGTTGAGACGTTTGCGTAATGTGAACATTTCGCGAATTGGTCGCGGCTGCGGAATTCTCATTTGCACCTCTCCCTTGCCCCTCCCCTCTGTTACCCCTCTGCCCTCCCTTTACACCCCCCCTTACCTGTATCTGTTGACAGGGCGGATTAAACTTTAAATTTTATAGCTTAAATATTGTTGAAGCCTCCTGGCGCAGTAGCACTATGTGTGATGGTAAATGCGACGGTTAAGGATTCGATTCCTGTCGGGGGATTGAATTATTTAATACTTATTTCCTTGCTGTGGTAACAAAGAAAAGCGAGGCGGTGAGATTCGCCACTAAACAAAGCAACCCAATGCCTTAAAAATTAGGTTCTATTACTAGGTAGGTGAAGCTAAAATATGTAGTCTTGAAAGTAATAGTCTTGAAAGTTTAATTTATTTTAAATAAGTAGAAATAAATATAACTGATTCTGGTGTCCTCTAGCACCCTCTACCTTCTCCCTATACCCCCTTACCTGATCTGTGGACAGGGTGGATTACACTTTGAATTTTATAGCTGAAATATTGCCTTGAAAGTTTAGTTTGAAATTGAAATAATTATTGTGATTAATTTTAGTATAATTATTTTAGTTGATCTTTTGATTTTAGATAAAATTATTAGAAAAATATTTTTTTCTATTATTAATTCCACTTTAGCATTTAATAGGCTAATGTACCCTTTTTCTCAAAATAAACAAAATTTTACTTTTTACTTGAATTTGCAGTTTACGACTGTTTTTTTGTCCCGCAGATACGAGTAATAATCCATTCTTATAAATTTACCTTTTTGTTATAGTAAATTATCCATCAATTTCCCAGACATAATTTATATAATAATACTTTATTTAGAATTAGGTACTAAATCAAAAATTTTCAAATAGATAATATTGCCAATCTCTTAAAACTGGCTTAGAAATATTAAAAACGAAAATATGTGCCTCCACCTCGCAATCTACCGTTTATTACGTAAAGAATAGACGATAGACGAAATGTGTAAAGTTATTAGCCGAGTGTAACGGAAGCTAATTTATATACATATCTAAGATCAGGCTTGGGAGATCAATAATTATTAATATGCCTTTAATTTTTGCATTACTTAAAGCAGCCTTTAATTCTTTTATTTCAAAAACACTAAACTACAGAACTTACAAAAGCCTGGAAAGACAAACAGTGTGTCACACTGTCTTAACACAACAGTTGTGGTTCGATTCTCATTAGAGTGAATATTTTAAATACTTTTGTAGTATGGCTACAGGCATAGGCAATGCAGCGTTAAGTTCCAACATAGTCGTGGTAAGTGAGGATTACAGTCACGTTTTCTCAGCTTCTCTGCTTTTTCTGTAAATTATAAAAAAAAAAACACGATCAATTGAATTTAACCCTAATAAATAACTATATTAGCAAAATGAATATAAAAAATGAAACCAAAAAACAATGTACAGAACCATTACATCTAATAGGTAGGCTCCACACAAAAGCTCTCCCACATTCAAGTTTCACCCAATTACAATATAATTCTTATAACAAACATTTCAATATTAAAACCAGCGAACGCTGTCTCGAGCACAATACGCGCAGATATTCAGTTATACATTAATAATTACTGACTACACCCCCCCTCCCGCGTGTACCCCTCCCCTTCCCCCCATCACCCCCAAGGCCTTCCCGTGTCACCCCCCGGCCTCATCCCTTACTCTCATTGTAATTTAAATCGAATTCCCTTCGACAAGCAAATTGAAATATTTCAATTCGGTCGCACCTTCCGCCTCGATGTCATGTGATATTGATATTGATTAAGGAATTAACTGAGTTTATAATTTATGATGTAAATCGTTGAGATTGAAATTAAAATTTGTTATAGAAATTATATAAAATTTGGTAAGCAAATTAATTTATATTATTTAGTAGAGTCATATACAGCGTGTGAAAAAAAAATATATAAAAATTATTAAGAATAATAATTGTCTCTACACGACAATAGATGAATGTAGAGACAAACAGATATGCATCTAACATTATTTATACAGGATGATGAGAAACGAACAAGCGACCCGTTGCATGAGCAGCGAGCGCGGCGCGTCGCGATCTATTACGCAGATAGAGCAGAATGGCCAGCGATATCTGACGATCTCATTACCGAATAAACCTCTAAACCATATTGAAAGCTCTACAACTGAACAATTAAACAAAACGGTTTCAACAATAAACATTAAAAAACGCGAAAATCCTCGACGCGTATAACAAACGTAATTGTGTTTTTGTGCCTCATTCAATCGCTTTGTCCGAACCGAAACTGCTTCTCAAAAAAGTCACCTTTATAAATTAAGTTTCAGCGTGTTTCGGCCAATGGGAGAGCGGGACGGCGAGGGGGCGGGGCCAGGGAGGCGGGGCTTGTCATCTGACAACATTTTATATAACCGGATGATACAACATATACAGTTAACAGTGCGGAGAGAGCGAGAAGGAGAGTGTATACAGTGTCGTTTCACTCTCACCCCCGAGCCCAGGCAAAGGCAACTGTCAGTTTTCTGCCGAAATTGAAGCAACAGTGTTGATACAGCCGCGGGACGGGTGCGTCGTCTCACCTCACGCGCTCGGATAATATGAATATTGTATAACGTGTGTTACTACTACTGTTACAACTATATAACAATAAGTCATACAATAGTATAGAATATTAAAAGTTTATAAACTGTAAAATGTCTCTACCTAACGGCGTGGACGTGTCTCAACTAGTGCAGCACCCGGTGTTGGCCGCCTTACCGCCTTTCTTCCTTAGAGCTTCTGAGAGATATCAGGTAACTAAACAATTATATTATACAAGTTTTATTTTTATTTGTTTGTATTACAAAATAACTATATTGGACTGAGTGAATATTAATGCGGATTGTTACCATAACCTCCTTTACTTTGTACAACTGAAATTATAAAACTAATAATTATTAAATTTCAATTTTAAAATATTATACACAGTTAAAATTATTGCTTTATTAAAAACACAACTCCATATAATTTAAAAATTCAAACTTTAGACAGCTTTTATTAGTAGAGACTACCGTCGCGTGCCAAGTTTATTAAATTGAATAAATAAATACAAGCTTATATTTTAACAAATATACATTAAAAAAATAATTAAACGTTATAAATTAAATACATTATCTCAATAAAATTATAATAACTTACAAAAAAGCTCTGTTACCGTTACTAAAAAGTAACACCCTTAATAAGTTTCTAATATCACTTCCGCTTATTACCGTATTACCATTGTAATAATGTTATTGTAATATTGTTATAATGTTATTACCACCGTAATTATATTACAGAGAGCTAACAAAACCAAATTGACCTTGAATTGGTTCAAATGTAATGTAACATTATATTACCGGGTAATATTACATTTTGTTATTGGGTTAATGGTATCTCATAGCGTTATTAGGGTTATAGTTATATTATAATTATTTCTTATTGTTAATAATATTGTGGAAATGTTGTTCACGGATTTTTTATTTTTAATGTTGTGGGTTCAATACTGGTTATTGGAAAATGAAATTTAATATTTATTCGACATTTGTTCTAATTAGCTAAATAAATCGTCTCTGCTTTTCTTGTATAATGTCACCAGTAACCATTCTAGATTTTTTATAATCTTTGATTTTAAAATATATTTTTCTTTTAGATTTTTTCGTTATCTTTTCGATTAACTTTATTTTTTTTTATATTACTTAGTATAAATTGTTTTTATGAGTTTATTGTAGGTACAGTAAAAAACGTGTAATATCAAAGTAATTGTAATTATTATATTTTGTGGCCAGTCGCGTCGCAGAGACACAAGTGTTCGACTGTAAATCCAACTTTAGACTCGCGGTTGTGGGTTCGATTCCCACTCGAGGAAGTAAAATATTAATTAATTTGATTTCCTCGCTCTGGTAATCAGGTAAAGAGCGGCGTTGAATTCCAACACTCACACTTTCGCAATGCCACCAGAACTCGGCGGAATGTATCTTAACACTAGGTTACCTTTATCTACTCAGTGTAAAAGAAATTGTTATCCCGGTTTTTTATTTTGAGATTTTGAGACCTGTAGGTAAATTGCTAATTATTTTACGGAGAAAAATAGTTTCAAGTAACTAAATTTAACGGTAACAAATTTATTCTTTTTTGTGTCATTGTTTTTCATTTTCTTATAATTCTAATTTTTGTTTTGTTTTTAATTTCAAGCTGTACTCTGGATATAAGAGGGTAGGCCTCTGCCTACTGCAACCTAGTATTAATACATCCCGTTTTCCCCTTTCCATTAAATTTTCGATATAATGCGGAAAGCAACGCCGCTCTTTATCTGCACGTGGGGTCTGTGCGTAATAATTCTAATTAATTTTTAACTATCTTTAAATTTAACTTTTACTATTGTACCTAATTGAAACGAAATACCTAGTTTTAAATAAATAAGTAAATATTTCTGTTGTCAACTTTAACTATGTTTATGAAAATCGATAGATTTTTCTAGCTTCTAATAAATAAATAGATAAATGAACACTCAAATCACAGAAAAAACGTTTACCTCATTCTTATCTAATAGATACAATTTGATCTAAACTTATGTTATACAGCTAAAGAGTTTGTTCGGTAGAAAGCGCTAATCTCAGGAACTACTGAGTGGAATTTTGGTATCAGATACCCTATTTATTGACGAAGCATAGATTTTATTATATTACTTCAATCTTTTCAATGTAACCCACTGTACCTGAAATCAGAATTATTGTGTCATGTGTCATACACCAATCTTAGTTATATTCATTTGACCAAGCGGGCGGAGCCACAGGTAAGAAGTAGTTAAAACATAATAAAACTTGAATATATCTCTTCAATTATATTTTATGAATAGGTAGGTACAATATTAATAAAGTTACAAATTAGGTATATTTTTATTATAATTTTTCCGTACAGCAGGGAAGAGTAGAAAGAGGTAGATTTAAGAAATACCGTTCTCCACTTTCCTCCCAATTTTCGAGAACGGCGTATTAAGTTGCGGAACTCAACGCCGTGCTTTTTATTCTTACCAGAGTATCACTCCCTCTAATGAGAATAGAACTCACAATCATCGCGCTTGCACTCCGACGCTCTACCGCTACGCTACAATGGCCTCCACTAGGTTCATTTGTTGGGTATACGAGTATAGTAAAATAATATCCGTTAACAACCAAAGACCGATTAAAAAACCAGTTAAACTTCAATTTGTTTTCAAAAACTGAAATCGTAAAGCTGAACGTTAATTAAAATGACTGGCGATACAAAAGCTTTTAATGCTCTACCAATATATTTTTAATGTTGTGTTCAGAATATCAAATAAATACATACAAATTTGTATGGAACAGCTGCGAGATGAAATATTTTATTTATTGAAATGATTGAAAAATTAATTTTATTTATTAGAAATAAATCCCCCATTTAATATTAGACGATGATATAAAATGATTTCCGTTTTAATTTGTGACGGTTAATGAGCACGATTCAATATTTGTGTAAAAATTAAACGCATTTAGCGTACAAAACTGTTCGTTTCGTGATTGATGAAACTAATGGAAATCCGTGGGTTCTCGTTTTCATTAATATTTTTTTTAGTTTCACGCTTTATCCCGCATATAGTAGAACAGACGGAGGAAACTTTGTCTTAGAACACTCCGTCCTTCATGAGTCGCCCAATTTTTCAGGCATTGCATGTTACATGGTGGAACTTAGCGCCGAGCTTTGTCTTCTTATCAGAGTGAAAAAGTGAAAATAGTTCATTCCTTCGAATGGGAATCGAAACCTTAACGTCTCGGACGCCGTTGTGAAAGTCGCACGCTATGCCGTTGTGCCATGACCATATAATATTGTTTTTTTTGGTCTTTATAAGTTGGACTTCTTTGATTAAATGAGCTATTCATTAGATATGACAACTTACATATCGCTCATTCGGTGCAACATTGACGGATTCGTACTTTTTTAAATTACAGGAGATTTAATTGGATTGAATAAATAATCTTTTCGGATATATTGACATAATTAACTCTTTTGCAATTACGTTATTACTGCAGAGCAAACAATTGAATGTTAAAAGCAAGAGAAAATTAGAAAAGAAAACAACTTATTAGAATATTCTAAATCGAAATGAGAATGAGGGTTGAGACTCCGGAAATGAAAATGAAAAGGCGTGAAAGCAAAGAAAAAATCTATCTTTTTCCTTGGGTTAGGTAGATTATAGGTTATTAAAATTTCATAAATCAAAATTCTAAAACTTAGATGAATATTTTTACGCATCTCTCATTGACAATCCTATTATTTAGAGGGTAGATAAAATCTAATGATAAGCCATTATTCTCTACATTCTGCTCATAGTGGTACCTACTTAATGTTAAATTGTAACTGAGCTGAGTCGCGAGTCACCCGCATACGTTTTTATTTCTCTTTCTCATTTAAATATTACAATTAAAAACGTTTAATATTTTCAATAAATTAAATATGATACTGAAATTACATACCTGTATTACTGTAATAACAATAAAACTCATTCAATATTTTCTATAGAATTACGCACAGGACAAAAAATCTATTATTAATATCTATTTAAAGAACTTAAACAAAATGCGCTCAAATCTTATTACATTAACCAATTTTTCTCCTCATAATAATTATTAGGGTTCCGAAAGGAAAAAACGAAACCCTTATAAGATCACTTTTTTGTCCGTCCGTCCGTCCCAGTTGAACTACAGTCTTAAAATTAGTACCTACGGGAGCCTCGATTTGCGAATCCAACTTGCACTTAATCGGTTTTGTTTCTTTTTTAGTTAGTAAGAAAATCAATTAATTATTTTGTTTAGTTTACATTCAAAATCGAACCCACAACTGTCGCGCTTACAGTCTTACGATGTGCCGCTGCGCCACGACGGGCTCAAAAAATATTAACATATTTTTTTACATTTAAATTACGATCACTCAATAAAAAATATAAAAAATCTAAATTTTCGTCATTTAGAGAACGCCTAAATGCGCCCGCCGTTGCAACCACGGCGTGATGTCCGTGCTCAAGCGATATTGCAAGTGACGGGATTGTACGGCACTTAATGAAAATTTTCTTAGCACTGTTTCTATATAAAATACGTATTATTAATAATAGAACAAAGTGATTTAGCTAGACTAAATCTCATTGTTTTACTTCTATTACTAAGTTTACTTCTAAACCAACTACTAAGACAAAATGTTATAAGTAATTTTTATATTATTTTTATTACTTCCACATTATTTTTATTTATAATGAAATTTCGGTCATTTAGAGAACGCCAAAATGCGCCCGCTGTCGCAACCACGGCGTGGTGTCCGCGCTGAAGGGGCACAAGCGGTACTGCAGGTGGCGGGACTGCGTGTGCGCCAAGTGCACGCTCATCGCTGAAAGACAACGAGTGATGGCGGCTCAGGTATGTGGAAATAATGGAAATTTGTGGTTATCTTAATAAAATGAAGGCCGGGAGGGAGTCACAAGGGTTTGACGCGAGGGTTCTGGGTTCGATCCCCACTCGAGGGATTGAGTTATTATTTATGAATATTTACATTTCTTCGCTCTGGCACTAAGGTAAAAACCGTGGCGTTGAGTTTCGCCACTCAACGCAATGCCTCGAAAAATTTGGCAGAAGGTTGGGGACGGAGCGCCTTAACACTATATTCCCTCTGCTTACCCTGTTATCATGAAGCTAAAAAAACGTTATAAAATATAGTAATGCTTAGCGACCCTGCATAAAATGAATTTTAATTATAAATAAGTTTAAGTAATTGTTATTTTAGATAAAAAATATTATAATTTTTCACAGGTCGCACTCCGGCGTCAGCAAGCACAAGAGGAAAACGAAGCGCGAGAATTGAACCTGTTATACGCTCAACCGTCTGCACCGCATTTCCCTGATATGCCCGAAGATTCACCAGGTTAGTTATATTTAAACCTAATGACCTTTTTTGAAAATTTTGTTTGTCTCGTGACAGGTTTTGTTATAATTTATTTTATTTTCACTATACTCTAGGTATTTAGGAGATCCGCAATTATTTTGGGGCGGCTAAAAATATTTAAATAATTTACTAGTAAACTAGTATCACGCTACTATAGTAAGGTAGGCAGAGGGAACCTAGTTTTATGACAATGTACCCCCCGCACCACCCAATTTTCAAGATGGTCGTCTCACCTCGCTTTGTCTTGAATATATAATTTCCCCAGTGGAAATCGAACCCATAGCCTATTTTTACTAGATATATTAATTATTAACTGAATATGTTTATTATTTTCAATTGTTGTTGAATTGTTTGAACAATTTATAAGGATAAGTGAAGTATCTATTATGTATGAACAAAAAGTACTTTGCTCATTTCATACTTAATGTAATAATGTAACTATGTCGACAATAACAGCCTACCTTATAATTATCTTCTATATAAAATATTTTTTTAAATAAAACCTTAAAATTTATAAAAAATAATAATATTCATATTATAAAGTTTTTTGTTCCCAAAAAAAATAAATTTTTGAGTTATAACACTTTCATTCTAAGGCGTATTATATGGTTTATATTGTCGACCATTATTGATTTACATTGACTCGGTATTACCATATTGAAATTTGTACAAGTTAAATACTAAATTAGAAACATTAACGTCATCGATAAAATAAACAGTTCCAGTAATAATGCAAAGAAATAGATTTTTCTTGACACAATCGCCTATAATAATGTTTGCTTTCCAAGTTGCGGTATTATAAATTCCCATGAGTAAAAATTCTTCGAAGAATTGCTTACTTCACTTTATTTTATTGTTAAAAAACAATATTACTTACGTCTTAGATGTTATTATATTTAACATTTTTTTTATTTCTGCACATATAATAATCGATACCTACCATCTACCTATATAGATATGAAATAATTTGCGAGACAAATCGAATGTATTCCCAAAAAAATATTAAATGACGATTTATTAAGTGCCTAACAGTAAATAACGTTAGTTGTTAAAGTAATGTGAAATTTAATACTTTACAAAACACTACTGCTTCTACACTTTTTCTAAATTATAAAAGAAGAGAAAAAGATAATAAGTTTATATATCCATAATAAAGTCCAGAGAAGCGTTATGTCTATCTCAAGGGGAACAAATGAAAACCACCCCGATAGATACTAAAATACTTTTAAAAATGAACATAAATTATAAACAACAACATAACATAACACAAAAACAACAAAAGTATACTTACAACATAGAACACCTATAAAACGTAATTCACACTCAACTACCTTTCTCCAGTTTATATTTCCACCTTTTCTCTAAAAACGGGGTGAAATTCAATGTTATTATAGTAAGGAGTGCGTCGCGAGTCGCGCCGGGCCAATTAATCTGGAAAGTGTTGCTTGCAAACTTTATAAGTGGAAAAATGTTTATCGATTTACCTACTAAAATACCCTCGTGTTGGGGGTTAAATATCGTATTATGGGGTTGATTTTGTGTACTTTTGGCTTTTTTGATTGAAGTTTATTTGTAGATGATGAAAAATATGTACCTACTACAAATTATGAATAATTCCTTCATTCATTTCATGGGACTGATATGGTGTATGATTTGGGAATTCGGAAAAATTATTTACATTTTCTCGTATAATTTGTCTTGTTGACGAAGTTAAGTTCCGCCATTCAACACGCAATTCTATCCCGCTATGTGGGATACACCGTGAACCTAAAAAATAACAGAACAACCAGACAGAATCCATTTATATGAAACTCTGTTCTCCATTATCCGCCTTACAAAATACAGTAAACATTTTAAAATAAAACAAAAAGCAAGTTAACAGCCACCTTTAAATCTAACGCAACGTGAACAGCAGATTTATTGTGCGACCGACGACCAAGTGTTCGCAACATTACTGTATATTTATTCATTCGAAGGGCTATTCACGGGCATACGGCCGCGTACACCGAGTATAGAATGTATCGCTTATACGACACTTTAGACTTGCATTACGCGACAGCTTGTGTTTTACTTTATTTTCTTTTCATTATATTCTAAAGGTGTTTTAGAGATCCTTTTTTATTTCAATGGATTAAAATATTTGAAAATTTAAGTAGATTCATGCTGTATCCCACATGTAGCAGAGACAGAGGGAACCTAGTACTAAAACACTCCGTTCCCCATTTTCCGACCGAATGTTCGAATATTTGAAAATCATCTGAAATATTTTGTTGTGGTAAGTAACAGGATAAGAAAATAAAACATATAACAATTGGATGATAAAAGCAATATATGTTCCTATATACATATATTTGTAATGATTTTCCATCCGTATATCACTAGTTTACTCAAAATAATATATTAAAGAAGCCATGATAGTCCATCAATAGTGAAAAGACTAAATAAATCCAATTTACTAAATTAAGCTAAAAACACACAAAAACGAAAACGTTATAAAGCATTCACATACACTATTAATATAATATGAAAGTCAAAATTTAAGAGTCAAAGTTAAAAATGCAGTGCAGTGCAGTTCAGTGTTCACAAAACTGAAATGAATGAGCAATCCCCAAGTCACCGAGTCACTTAGCAGGCGTTAATCAAATATAATACTTTACTTATTTATGTATGTTTATAAGATTTTTTAAGTATCTTGGTGTTGCTTTTTAAAAGGATTTTGCTTACTTTTTTAAATTTATTAATATCGTGGGACTAAGGGGCACAGCGTTTAACTGTAGACCCAGCGGTTGGGGATTCGATTTTCGCACGATTTTGCATAAAAGGCGTAAAAATATTCTGTAAAATATATTTGATTTGACCACCACTGTGGCAGCAAGCGTTATCCAATCCAGTTGTATAAAAACGGCGTTAAAAACCGCCGCTCTACAAACACTGTGTTTATTTCATTAATTCATTCATTATAAATCTTTAGACAGAACCAACAAAAAGATCTTTCTTTAAATTCAATCAATTAAAGCTAATAAAGTTTCCAAACAGAAAAAATACCTCACACAAGACCGCAACCCGCACCCCTAATCCACATACTTAAAAAACCTGAGAAACATGAATTCAATACACATAATATAACAAATTGAAATACTTTCTGCCCACACCGCGCCGACTCTCACCTAAGCTGGCTCTGGCTGGCTCTGGCATTCGCGTCAAAAGCAAGTAGTCTGGTGTTTTTTATACAGTTTCTAAACACCAAGCAACGGCATTTAGTTAATTGCTTCGCTTTATTATACAAATGTTTTTAATTTCCTTCTGAAACATCAAAAGGAGTTTTATTTTCATACTAACAAGTCATTATAAACTCAGTTTGCTTCAGTATAAGCGATATTTTCGCATTTTTAATTCACTAAATGTATGAAGTTAGGAGGGTATTTAATTATTTTATTTTGTTTGAGTTGAGTAATAGTTCTTTGGTAGCTTTGTGGTTTTGAGCTTGGTATGTTTTAATGTTATTTTTTGTATGGCTAATATACATTTTTGAGTTTGTTTGTTGGAGGTTTTTGTTTGTATAGATGATGGTACTGGGTTCGAATTTTTGATAGAGAAAATATTTTTCACATATAAACAGAAGATGTCTCAGAAAAAGCCATTTCTACTTAGTGCCTTAATAATTATATCACTATGTTTTCCATTGTCTGTCCTTACTTTTGTTAGGTTTACTTTAAGTATTCGTAAACACTACCTTGAGTGAGAATCGACACTGTCTATCAAATTCAAAAAAACATTATTACGCTTTATTGGTCATTAGCTCGAAACTTGTATATATACATATCTTAGATATTTTTTCATTTCACCTGCAGCTACGCCCTCGTGATCAAACGGGAATAAGTAAGAACTGTGTAAGAGACATGAATTATCAATTCCCGAGATTAACGCGCTTAACCAAACAAACTTCCCAGTTCAGTAAAATAAATATATAAGTATTAATACAATTATCTACTAATACGAAGAATTTAAATTTCATATATCATTTATAACATATTAAAAGGTAGAAACTCCCCACATTTGCACGAAAGTCACGTACAACAGATTAAATAAGGAATTGTTTCACACTTATAGTCTCATATAAAATATAATATAATATTAATAACGGCTACAGTGCGATATGAGAGTATTAAAGATATTACTACAGTGGGGTTGCATTCCAAGCGCGCCAACCTACCCCGTCCTCTTGTGGGGGGTGTTTTACAGGCGGTAGCGGGAAAGAATATACGAGTAATTTTATTATTTTTTTATAGTATTTTATGTGTAATATTAGATTAAAATTGTATTAAAGTTTACGTTTACAATTCGGATCCTAGCTAACTATGTGATGCTGCTGATCCTAGCCTAAGCTATGTATAACTTAATTTCATGTTGATACAATTATTACAAGTGGGTCAAATTTGTTTTATTAGATTCTATTACTATGTAACTACTACATAGTTACTATTAATTTATTACGTATAAATTTGAAATAACTCTTAAAATGTTACCAAATTATTGACAATTAACACAATATGATCTTTTTTTTCATAATGCATTATTTGGTTTCCTTACTCAATCTGTAATATTTAAACACGACAAAATCAGAGAACAGAGTATGCGGGATACAGCGGGAAGCTAAAAAAGAACAGAAAAAAAAAACAGTTCCCTCGCACTTAAAATACACTTGTACCAAACAGCGAACGTCACGCACGGCGTTTATTGCGGCTACAGTATTGACACCCTACTGGTCGCGACATACCGACACTACTCTCTATGACACTCGTGACACTTCATTTATGTCTCTTTCGCCTACCTATTTAATTGCATATAAGACTGTCTATCTACAGAACTTTAACCTTTTTGAATACGCTTTTATCAGGTCGAACTGTAATTATTAAATAAAATCTAAGAATCTGAATTACGCGATTTTCTAATTATTGTAGCATCTTGTTACTTACAAAGAGCTGGTATGATGATGAAGTGGCTGATGGAACTTTAGACTGCCGTGTAGTAAACATATTGAATTTGTGCTCAATTCATTCGTTTTAGTTAATATCAATAAGTGTTCTGTTAAAAAAAGCGTTAAAAAAGCGCGTTTTTAATCATTAAGACTATTAAATGATTAATACTCTTTTTATTAAATGGTAGTTAGACGATTGTAGGATCTTTGGAAAACAATTGACTTTTATTTGAGTAAATTTCTTTGTGTGGTAGAGATGTGTTAGATTGATTGTAGGTTCGATTTTTTTTCATTAGGATCATTCTGTATCCCGCTTAAAGCAGGGTAAGTTATAGGAGGGTAGAGGGCTAGAGGGAACTGAATAATTAGAGACCTCGCCGTTTCCTACTTTCCGCCTGATTTTGAGACATTTGAGCCTTTGTGTGTTTATTGGCGGAACTCTTTATCTTCTTACCAAGACGAGGATAACGAAAATAATAAAACTTTTCCTCGATACTATAATACTTTCTTAATATAAATATAACTTTTAAAAGTTATAATATAGAAGTATAAATAAGCCTGTCAAAATTTGCAAGTATCAAAACTACTTATCTAATTTTGATCTAAACCTATCAAATAATGGTTTGAAGTAATTATGCATCGATAGTTGGGGCTTACACTCGTACGTACCCTTAGACCAGAACGAGGACAATATGAGGACCAGAAAGGGATAGTATGAGGACAGTAGGGGTTGACTGATGAAATTATAATGTTATTGTTTGTTCATATACCTACTATACTTCACTGTTGGCAATGAGCTTTTAATTTAAGATAGGGTTGAAATGTTTAAATTTTTATTATGTTTATTGGTACAATATCTAATGTTAATTTTAAAAGGCGTAGTTGTTATGGTGATGGAATTTAATTCGGAAGAATACGAACCCAGTCCTGTCGTGGAGTAGCTTGTGGGTTCGATTTGTGAAATATTTAATATTTTCAGTTTTTTACTCTGATAACGAGGCAAAACGTGGCGTTGAATTCCGCCTAATGTTAGACATTTTCGTTCGCCTTTCGGCCAAATACTGGAGGCATTGCGAGTTGAGTTACGGAACCCAACACCAAATAAATACTCAATGTGTCTTAACTCATATTGATTATTTATCTAATAAAACCAAAGTGTTTTTATTCACCCCCTAACACTTGTAATACTTCCACACATTAATAAACTGTAACTCGAGACAATACAAACAGTTAAAACTAACTGTCTCATACCTTGCAACTGCGAAGCCGACACCGCACCGTGCTGGCGGGATTTAATCAAAATATTTTTGTTTGATAGAAAAATTTAATAAAAGTTAAGAAGAGATCGCGTTACCTTGAATCAAACCTTACGTGTATCGGTTTCATGGGAAAAGGGAAAAACGGAGGGACTTCCCCCACAGTTGATTGAATAATAAGTTAGGTTTTTTTTTGTTGTCTAAAGTGTTGTTTTATACAGCCAAAAAAAAAAATATCTCTTGAATGGTTTCCAAGAGGCACGGGTTCAAATCCCGCTACGTTTAAATTTCTTGCAAGTTTACTAAAAAAGTATTTTCCTAAATGTGGGACAGCAGCAAAAGGTTAATAATAAGTTTTGTTTTAACGAACGATAAAATGATGAGCTATTAAGCAATACACTTTGTATTGGTGTACACGATAGATGTGGATTCAATTTCCCATTTAAAAGAATATTTATATAAGTGAGTGTATATATATTTATATAAGTGTTTATATAAGTGAGTGTGAGTGTAGTGAAAGTGAGAATCGAATCTACAAATTGCGTCTACAGTCACACTTTAAACGGTGCCAATGGACTAAGACAGCCTCAAAAATTTTTAAACATATGTATAAATTTACATATAGGTAATATTATTCAAAAGTGTTATTCATACTAATGGATTGTAAATAAATCATAATTTGTTAAAAAAACTTGACTACATGTATTCTTTTTTAGCCTTACGCTGTATCCCGCACAACACAGACCTCCTATCCTAATAAGACGATTCCGTACCCCACCTTCTGCCGAATGTAATAGAGTTACGGAACTTAACGCCGCGCTTTGCTTGGTTGCCACAATAACTGAAAATATTTAGCTTACAGTGTACAATTATCTTTATTAATTAATCCCATGACTCAACACTACAATACCCACACTATAGACCAATCAAAGACAGACCATCAAAGCTCTACATTGCACTACAGTCCACACTCAGTAAGTGTCGATTACCTGTTAAGACAAGCCTATCTATCTGTTATCCGGACCAATTTGACGTCAACATATCAAATACACTCTGCGGGCCCTACGGCCTCTGTCGATTACTCAACCATTACCCCTAAACTGAAGAGCCCTTAAAACACATAACAACGAAATTCAACTCTAAAATTAGATATGTAGAGTTCAATATTAAATGATAGAGTTATAGTAAAAGATCATTCTGTAATTTTAAAGTGATTTTGAATCGTATTTCTTAGGAATAAAGTTTTTTTTCAATTGATAAACGGTAAAGATGTTAACAGGGATGTTAACAGGACAGCAATTGAGCTTTTTTAGCAAAAGGTTTCAATAATCGTCGGTCAGTATAATGCCTGTGGTTTCCTTCAAAAGTACAACTTGTTATACGGAGAGCTCATTATTTGAGGTTCTCGAACGTAATTCTATATTTTTCCTTGTGCTTGTGTGGAATAAAAAATGAGAGGAGTGTTTTCTTTTTGCTATTATTTGTTAGTATCAATGCCGAGGTTGTTTTATTTGAACGACCCATTCAAGGTTTGTAAGTGATGAACTATTGAGATTTGTTTTTTATTTTGTACTTTACTAATTGAGGAAATATTCTAAATTTTATGTTATTATGCTCTAAATGTGTTGGATATACTGAGATCGGTGACATTATTAAATATGTATTATAAAGGCTGTTTAGATTTGCTTGAATTTGAATATCGTAGAATCGTAATGCTATCTATCAAAGGCCGTCGTGGTGCAGTGGCACAAGCGTGTGGGTGTCAACAAGTCGGTTTTGGGTTCGATTCCCGCTCAGGGAAATTTAATATTATAATTTTGTCGCTCTGGTAACAAAGCAAAACGCAGTGTTACACCACTCAACACGCAAAGGCTGGCAGCAAGCTTCTACGATTTAGTTTCCCAATGAAAGTTTTTTTTAATAACTATATAAACGACTAGATAAACTCCAATGCACACGTAAAAAGCATGAAAAATAAGTAAAACAGATATAACCGTCGAGTACCAGCAAACCACAGTAAACGATCTATACAAAAGCAACATAAATGGAAATAAAAATATAGTATTTCATTATAAAATAAAAAACGAGGGAAAAAACGTAAAAGTTTTAAAAAAGCGAGCAACCCTTCGTGCCCGGTCTGTTGAAAACGTTTATACAATGAAAATTCAGGTTGCATCCCTGACCTCGAGTGGACAAGGATGGAAGACACGAGTGTGAGCGAGACAGCAACACAACTACAAGTGCCACTTCAAATATAAATGGTATCGAAATTGTGAGAGAGACTTACAGGCTAGAAAGAGAAAGCACGATGTTAAGATACCGAATTCAGTTCACATTTCTTTGACGTTTTGAAGTGATATGTCAAAGGAGATGTCGATGTTGAGACGCTGCAGATAATATTATGTTTTGATTATATTTTTTTTGTTGACAGTGTGGATTTGCCCTTAGTCGTTAAGTTCTAGTGTTCTTAAATATTTTTTCGTATTCATATAAACTGAACTCAAAACTAAAACTCTTCTTTTAAGTCTGTGAAAAATAATATTAGAAATGACGCGGTTGTTAAAATAATTACAGTATTTTTTATTAATATTCAATAGGAATTAGGAACATAGTGTCAAAGAAAATAATTAATCGCTTTCAGCCCAATTTTCAAGACATTGCGTTTTTAGTGGCGGAACTCAACGCCGCGGTTTTCGCCGCCACTACCAGAGTGAGGAATTAAAAATTTCAAACACTTTGGTTTCTCGAATTGAATTTTATATAGAAAAACAGTTTAAAATAAGGTTTATCTTTCACAAGACTCGTTACATAATTTTTATAGGCAAGTAAAAATAAATTATGAAATCAAAATATTTAAAATTTTCATTTCCTCATACCGGTAATAGCACGGCGTTGAGTTCCATTTTAATTAAAACTATTATTATTAAACAAACAACTTACATGTAATATTGAGTTTGTTTAATAACTAGAATAAGATATTCAATGGGAAGATAAATGGCAGTACAAAATCACTTGAACGAATAGACGCGGTGGAAAATAATTTTCTACCATTCATTAGATGAGAAGCGTTTAGTGCTACACAGTCATAAAAGTTTATTGTGCATAAGTTGGAATCACTCATTACACCTTATTAGCTTAGTTGTATGTGTGTAAATAAGATTTTTACATCAACCGGGAATGAATACGTGACCTTTGACGTAATGAGTAGGTACTTTGCTAATAATAAAATAAAGACTATTTACCTATATATAAATATTTTAGTCATTGACCCTTAAATGTCTAGAGTCTAGACATTCCCTTTTCCACGCATCGCTTGAATTCGAGTTAGTAGGTACATATTGAGTGCTTTAGCAGGAAAATGAAAACAATATGTTTTATCGTGTGGGTCAGCCCAAATTCGCCAAATATCCTACTTCATACTAATATTATAATTGTGAATGTATGTGAGGATGGAAATTTGTTCCGTTTTAACGCAAAAACTACTAAATCCACATCTATGCAAAATCTACTGATAACTTACATGAAACTTTACTCAAAATGTCTTATAATTTAATTATCTCTACAAAATATAACATAGAAATAATTAATAGTTACTTAACTACTAAAATAATTAAAAAATACAAATCTAAAAAAAAATAAATAAATGAAACTTTAAAATTTCATTTAAAAAGCCCTTAATCGAATGTAAATTCAAACGCTTCAATAAACGAAATTACAACCAGTGGCGAGGCAAGGGCTAACTAACTAACGTTTACGTAACTCAAGGGGCGTGAGTGGTCGATACCTAGTAGGTAGCGGGTACCTATACAGTTTAATTACATAGAATCTATTCAAGTGCATTCGATGAGTGGACTTGTGGTTTAGTGGTTAACTTTGGTAGGCGGAGGTCGAAAATTTGATTTTGAATTAAAAAGTTAAATTATGAATGTAATTGTGGATTCGATTTTATATTTTCATTTTTTCGCTCTAATAATGAGAGGAAGCGCAGCGTTGAGTTTCGCAAGTGAATACATAATGACTCAGAATTCGACAGAAAGTGGGGAAAGACGTGTGGGGAAGTAGTGGTGTTCCCAGGTTCCCTCTGCTTGCCTCGTATTGAGTGGTGGAGCTCAATGCCAAGGGTTTGCCTCGACACCTGAGTGAAAAATTTTAAAAAATAAATATTTCATTTCTTCGAGTAGGAATCGAACCCACATCCAGTTATTCTTACAGTCACTCATTTGTCCCCTACGCCACGACTGGCCTCAAAAAGCTAGTTTATTTTATAATTCCATAAATATCTGACCAGTTCGTAAATTTAATAGCCTATCGCTAGTACACCACTAGGCACTAGCTTTCCTCTACAGCACAGTTACAATATTAGGTAATGCGTTTAATATCGATTTTGTCTCGAAACTAGATTCGATACCGATGTAAATGAAAAAATTTTGGCATAATAAAATACGAATTATTAGCTTAAAGCGAATTTATTGTAAACAGGCACTGTAAGTGCGACGGTTGTGAGTTCTAGTCCAACCGCGATTAACGAACGAAAAGCGCGGCGTTGAGTTCTGCCACTCAATAGGTAATGCTTTGAAAATGGTGGTGGAGGTAACTTTATAAGGGATAACTTTATTCTTACTTTATCATTTCTTTATGATACTTTTAATTTTATTCACTTTTCACAATTAAAAAATAAAAACAACGGTAAAAAATACAGAGAGTCCGTTCACTTATATTTATAACTCATAAAATGCAATATAACATTCAATAAATAAGAATATTCTAAGTATAACTAACTAAATGAACTGAGCAAATATAGCAATTCTATTAATTTCCCTGATCTTTTTAAATTTGCGTAAATATTTAACATTAGCAACTTCGTAAATATTTCTCTTATCAATAATATTATTTTATATGAATTAAAAATATATTTTAAACTCTCTGTACAGAGTGTTAATATAAAATGAAACCCATAAATGTCAGATATGGCATATCATCCGATTGTTATGTCAGGAATAAAAAAGCTTTATGCACTGCGTTTGATAGATGCGTATTTTAAAAAAAATATTTTTACATATTTATTCCGGAAAAGCCATCATGGCGCAGTGGGACGATTGTGGGTTTGATTTCGACTCGGGTCTATGTTTAATTTATTTTACTGCTGTGGTAGACGAAATGTGGCGTTGAGTTACGCCAGCCAACTTGCAATATCTCGAAAATTGGACCGAAAGAGGGGAACGGAGTGTCTTTCTTTCTTTGCGGGAAAAAGCGTGAAGTTGCATGTAAGAAATATTCTGTGCCGATTGCCGGAGTTCATAGTCGCGATTTATCGAACAAGACTTCTATAAAATCTTACATTATATTATTATTTCTATTGAAAGGCAAATGAACTCCTCTTTTATCTTTTTGGTTGGTTCAGCAATATGTTAAGAATTTAATATTCTCTATATAAAAGAATTTGAATCTGCATTAAAAATCAACAAATTTAATTTCAAAATTATCCTCTATACATAAAAATATACATTAATACAATTTTTATAGCCAAATTATACAAAATCTTTAAATAAATTGTAGCATAGATGTCATTCCTCATATATAAGCTATATTACAGTAAAGTTTCATCTAAATTCGTTCAATAATTTTTACATGAAAACGGAACTAAAACACTTATAATATTAATAGTAGAATAAATTTGGTCTTATTACCAAAAAAAAAACAACGGAAATTCATCTCAAACCAGCCACCACCGCAACAGGCCAAACAATACGAACACCGACATCGTACACAGCAATGGCGCGAGGCCAGGCCAATGTTATTGTCTCACAGCTTTGTTCACATTATTTATCACCGCTGCCACTGTCTCTATAGTACCTACTACGATAATGTAGAGTGTACATACACTGCGCCTACATTTGGCGGAATGCCGAGTGTTTACACGCTTTTGCTTAAATCGATTTTGAGTAAGAATTTTATGATATCGATGATTATTGGTTTATTGGGTTGGAATGGAATATCGATTAATGTTTTAAGAGGTTTTTTTTAGCTTTCGGCTTTATCTTGCACATTTCTTTTGCCTCGTCCGCTGTCATCAAGCTCTTTATACATGCTTACGATAGGGTTCTTATGTTTTTTCGCGACTTTGCCTCTAAACTTCGATTTGTTTAAGCAATTTTCCTCATTCATTCATTCTTCATTTTCTTCATCATTCAGTTTGATAGTCTCTTTAAAATACTGTAATGTAGAGTCAACTCTACACTCTAAGCTTACGCCTACAGCCTATTTGGCAACATGCCAAGCACTTACAAATATTTCCCTAAATGCGTGTTTAAGAAGTTTACAGTCACACTGTTCACGAATATCTAGAGGATAAGCATGTATGGAATTAATGTCTATTGAATGTAATGCAGGATAGCTGCCAGCTAATGTAATAGTAAAATATACCATTGACTTTGAAAAGAGCAACTGTTGAGTTTCTTGCCGGCTCTTCTCAGCAGAACTGCCTTTCGAACCGGTGGTAGCTTTTTGTTGACATGTACATTCGACGATTCAAAAGTGCTTTTATAGTTTATTTGAATAAAGAAAATTTTGAATTTGAATTTGAATTTGTACCCCTGAACCATGATACCCTAACTTGCTTATTATCTTTTACTTTTACGATAACTGCTATCTTAAATTAGAAACTCGTCCGTATATTCATTTTTAATTGTAATTAAGCCCATAATCATTATTCGCCTTAAATATTAAAAACATTTTATTCACTCTACAAAAGCAACTTGAAATATAATACTAATATAATTACCTTTTTCCCCATTATATAAGAAATAAAAAACAAAGTTATAATTTATAAATAAGTACCTGACATTGAATTTATCTAAAGTGCTAATAATTAAAAGGTACTTGAGCATTAAGTGTGTATGTTTTTCTAATAAATTACATATAAAGCCGTGGTGGTGTAGCGGCACAGCTTCTGACTGTTAACACGACGATAGCAGATTCGATTCCTATTCAAAGGAATTAACAATTTTCATTTCCTCGTTCTGGTAAAACATTGAAGTCCAGTACTCAACTCACAATGTCCCAAAAATAGGGAGGTGTCTAGGGAACGGAGTGTCTTAACACTAGGTTTCCCTCTGCCTATGCTGGAAATAGCATGAAGGTACCCAGTAGGTTCTGCCCGGGTCAGTCAGCGATACAGTAAAACAAATACTAACAAGTTAGTTAGTTTACGGTAGGTTAGATTTCAATAGGAAACTGGAATATTTCAAATCAACTTTTCTTTTTTATGAAAACGGGGAAATGTTTAGAAAACTATTGCAGATTTATGTATAGTGCGTATTGGTTATATTGTTTTTGTTGTTTTGCGCTTGTAAGTGGATTTTATAAATGGGTAAAATGTTTATTTTTAAAATGGTTTGTTTACAATTTCAGTTTCTGCTTGTTTATGTTTGTCTGTTTGTTTTTCATCCAGAATCACCGAAATCTGACATTTTTAAAGTATTGTTGAAAATATTTTACAGTTACAAGTCATTAAAGTTTTATAAATAATTGAGCTGAGTGGTTGTTTGTGGGTGTAATTCTCATCTGAAATAATGAAGGAAAACAAAGATAAACTAAATTTATCTAATATCTTTATTTTGGCGTAAAGATTAATACAAAAATATGAATGTCTTAATTGCCTTTTATTTTGTATGAAATTGGAAAATGTTTATAGAACCTCAGCCTGCCCTACCCTACATGCAGATGCCGAGAACCACATAAAATCGCTCATAACTCCCAAAATTGTTTTCTAAAATATATCACCCCAAAAAATTTAGACACGACAAAAACAAAAACAAAACAAAACAAAAAAAAAGCACCATTTCAGCGGAAACGAAACGAAAAGCTAAAGTACAGTAAAATCTCTTAATTAAGTTATATAATAACTGAATGGGCGAGCGCGGTAATTAGCGGCCAGTTGCTGTGCGTTACAACCGACCGTTTGTGAAAAACTTTGTTTTTGTACGTATGAAATATTTATTTTGTTTTAGCTTTTTTAGTGAATTTTTTAAATTTAAATTTAAATTTTTGAGCTTAATTTTTTTGAGTGTAGTTGTTCAAGAAAATGGAGTTGTCATGGGATTTTTTTTTTCAGTTGATGTATATTTTAAAGTAATTATTATTTATGAATTATCTTTAATGTTTAGTTTTATGAATATATTAAGATCAACTGTCGAACTAAGAAAAAATATAGATATAGGTAATAAAAAACTATATGTGGACATTTTGTTTTTGTAAGAAAATTTATTCTTTTACTTATTAAAGGAAAAACAATCTAAAAACATACTAAATCAAAAATTTTACGTATATTACAGGATTTATACGTGTCCACAAATATTCATACAAATCGTACATGTGCACTTTATCGTCTATGATTTGTCAAAAACATAGTTTTCCCAAATATGCAGCCGGCCCCTTTATACCAAACCCTTTGTGGGTCGTAAGACAAAAAATACATTTCGTACCCAGAATTAAACAGTAAAGAAAATAAAACTGTTTTTCATTCAAAGTTGACCGCCCGCGCCGTCACGGCTATATATGTCGCTTTGAAAAGCCAAGGAAAATTCAATATAGTGTAGATTTTGAGAATTTTTAGTTTTCTACAGTAGCTTTACGCTGTATTCTGTACAAGACAGGGTAAAAACCAGCTTCACGCTGTATCCCGCACTCAGCAAGGAAGTGCTAGTATTCCGTTCGCATTAGGACATTTCGTTCGTTCATTCCGTTCTTCATTTTCCGCCGAATTCTCGAGAAATGTGTGTTGAGTGGCGGAAATCACACCCGCGCCAAACATTGGGTGCTGATTGGCGAAACTTAACGCCGCGCTTTGTCTTTTTACCGGTGAAAAGGAAATGAATACTATGACCTAACCTAACAAAATTAAATATATACAGTATATACTTTCAAAAGACGAAATGACACTTAAAAATTTTTAATCGCAACATCTAATAAAGCACATATATCCAATAAACTCCATATTAAAACTACAATTAGTTATTTATTAGTATAACAAAATCCAATAAAGAAAATTTAATAAACATCGCTACCCTCGATACGTTCATTCTCTACTGTCGAGTGATTAGCGATACTGACAGAGCCACCCTTCTGCCCACCAATTGTTCGCGACACCTATTATTTACTACTATTCCGATTCAAAGGCAATTTAAACCCTATTTTAATTAACTAAAGTTCAAATTTAACTGTAAATTTATGAAATGTAGAGCTTTGAACCAACGGGTGGTAACAATAAAACCGATTGTATGGCGACTCTATTATTTGTGTGTGTATTGTGAATTAAGTTTTATAATTGTTGGGTTAAAGTTCAAATTAGTGTGAACGATTTTAGTTGGCAAGGAATTAGTATTCTATTGCAATGCAATCATACGGTGGCTACCGTAGGGTTGTCACTGTTTCAATTAAAATATATTGCTATTTTTTATTACAAATTTTTACCTGGTTAGTTGTTTTTTTTTTGATTTTAAATTGAATAAAAGTTAAATCGGTTCCTTGTATTTAGTTTTCTAAGTGTAATTAGAAATAGTTAACTTCTTATTAATTATAAACTTTACATTGACTGAAAGATTTCCTTTACAAAAATATAATTTTAACTTTAAAAATATAATCTATTATAATTATCTATAATAGATCAGATTTTAATCATGACCTAAAATAACTAATAATAACTGCTACTAACAACTGCTTACATAATATACTTATTTCAAAAATCTTGCTTAATATATATAATCACTTCAAGTGAATCTTACGAATCTTATTAAATGTGAAAGTTTATAGAGATGGATGTTTGTTCCACTTTCACGGAAAATTTTCTGAACGTATATAAATATAGCTTATACATCAAAATAACACAATCTACAATTTGTGTAAAGATTTTGTATACCTTAGCTAGTGAGCTAAGGTATACAAAATCTTTATAATCTTTTTTTTATCAGTAACTAGTGAGTTACTGATAAAAAACCAAATGACTAAAAAGTAGCATTTTCATCGCGACAACCCTACACAAGTTATAAAGCAGTAAATTAAATTAGGCGACTGTATTTAACACACGACGTAAAGCAGAGAGCGGAGAGCACTGAGCAAGAGTTATTTGAAATATCCTATTGTTATCACATCGTGTCCTATGGCTCTACGCATGAATGAACTTTGGGAAATGTAGAGACATTTATAACTTTAAGTGTAATTAAATAACTGGTATTTGGAGCTTAATGTTATATTATTTTTTGCAAAGTAATTTTGGAACATTTTAGATTCTATTTTTTTTGTGAGCTTTTACCCACGCCCATAACTGGCGTGCTCGTGGTGATCATTTCACGACTTAAAGCTAAAAGTAAAAAAGCTGCTTGCATTCTTATTGATATTTCAAAGTGTTACTCATTTACTTAAAGTACTAGAGCGGACTTCGACAAGGTTAGTGTCCACTGACTCACACATTATACCCACTAAAATTTAAACGACAACCGTAATATAATTTTTACTTTATATATTTCTTTAAATTTACATAAAATACTTATTCACGCACGACAACTATGAATATCATAATATATAACAGTCTATACATACACATTACAAAAAGGCTCATTCAATGAACCAGCTTTTAAAATACAAAATACATATAAAAGTTCATTTATAATGAAATAATACAAAAAAATAAACAACAGAACTCAAAAACTTTTGAACACACGCCTACATATTTAAAATGAAAAGATTAAAATAAATAAACTCATAACATTAAATAAAACCAGCTGTCTCTATAACTTAAAATGCTAAATAAAAGACGGAATGAATAAAACAATATCCATCTCTTTCTAACTTTTGTTAAATCATAAATAAACTGTAGCTATCTCGCTCTCGTAATGAGATTCAAAATGGCCTGTATGTTTGTATGGAATAATAATGACGTATTATTTTAATGAAATACTTTTGTGAGGGTGTACGCTCTTTATGGGATTGTGTTTCATTATTTTGAGCTTTTGTTCGGTTTTTTTTTCATCAAAAAACCTAAAATATATCGTTGAGGGTTATTTGATTGTTATTTTATATTTGTAAACTATTGTATGAAGTGGATGAGAATTTATCTATTATTTTTTATTGTTATAAAATAGTGGTTTTTGATGCATCGAGGAATGCACTCTAGGAAGTTTATATTACGTTTATATTTCTTGTTTATATTACGTTTCCACTTCTTCTCTCTGGTGTCGAGGCAAAACGTGGCGTTGAGTCCTGCCCCTCAACACGCATTGCCTCCAGAATTCGGCAGAAAATGGGGTACGGAGTGTCTTAACACTGTGTGCGGGATACAGCGTGAAGCAAAAAATATATCTCTACAATACACATATTATATCTACCTCTACAATATAACATATACTACAAAATACACCCGATCAAACTGTTATCGAATACCCACCCCCTACACCCACAACCCCCAACCCCCAGCCGTCGTTTAAAAAACAATAATACAGGCCATTAAATTTGTACACGCGGTTGAAACCGCCCCACTCTAATTGCACGGGCACAATGACTTCCTATGAAGTGTTATACAAAACTAGAGAATATTGTAGAAATGCCATCGACACCACCTAATACCTGTAAAACGTGGCCAGGAGGCAGGTGTAGATGGAAATCTTAATAATTGATTTTAATTAAGTTAGCGTTAAGTTTTGTGTTCAAGGTGCTTTTTCATTTGGTTTGAAAATTAAATTATATTGTGCAAAATTTACATGTTCTAAGTAACTCTCTGTCATATTATATGAGGTAATTCTCACCGCAGGTATGGTGGGTTGCATAGAACCGATTAACGTATACGTAACAGAAAAAACTTTTTAATTTAGTAGTTTCTGAGATTAGCGCGCTTAACCAAACAAATTCTTCTGCTTTACTTAATTAGTAACGGTTTGACAATATTAGGGTATTATACGAAATGATGTTTTGCTTAGGCTGTATCCTGCACATATCTGGTAAGCAGAGAGAATATGGGAATTCAATGTTAAGACACTCGGTGCACGTTCCCCAGTATTGTTGAAGCATTGCATGTTGGGTGGCTGAACTCAACACCGCGCATTCCTTCAGTACTAAAGCGAAGAAATGAAAATATCAAATATTTAACTTTGCTCAAGTGGGAATTGAACCCACAATACGTATCGTTTAAGGTCGAAGAAATTAATGATAGGAAAATTTAAGGCTAACATTTTACCTACTTTACTTACAATTTGCAAGGGTTGGCACATATTAATATCAATTACATTTAATAAGATAATAAGTATTAGTTATATAGAATTTACTAGTTCAAAGGTTAAGATTATTTAAAAGATTTACATATGTATTTTTAGTTTTAATTTTTTTACACATTCCGAAACATAAAATTTGTTGCTTTATGAGTAAAATATATTCCCCCTAACCTTTTTAGCTTTACGCTGTATCTCACAAAAAGCGAGGAAAGAAGAGGGAACCTAATTTTAGGATCCTTCCTTCCCCACGCATCCCAAAATCTTTGAGACTTTCCGTGCCGAATGGCGGAACTCAACGCCACACTAATTCACAACCTTATATTTAAATACTTTTAAATTTCAAATACCTACACCATTATATTATTTAACATAAAGACCCCTTATTCTTAGGAGGTTCTTGGCTTCAACTGTGTACTCTTGCATTTCCAGTCGTGCGTGAACACGCCGCAATATTGTTCCTTTTGTTGAGTACAAAGTTAATGTTGAAGTGCGACAATGCCTTTATTTTATATTGCTTGTGTTTTTAAGGGAGTTTCAGGAGTTTTATACTAGTATGTATGTCTGTATAATGAACTTGAACTGGTAAATTTCTCTTATGTGTTTAAATATCTCATTATAGAGAGCAATAACAAGGTAAAACTTATAAAAACTTAACTTATTATAGAAATAGATAAATTATGTTTTTTAAAGTATAAGTAAATATAGCGAGATTTTAATTATTAAAAAACAAATATTTAAATTTATATTTTAATTTCTTCGCCCTGGTGTCGAGCGTTGAGTGTCGGCGTTGAGTTCCGCCTCAACACGCAATGCCGAATAATCAGTAAAAACCGGGGAAAAATGTCACGCAAAAATCAGAACGTCCGGCAATACTGATTTTCCCTCTCATTTTAATTGATTTAAAATATATTGATGAGTTTTTTAGCAAGACAGGCAGCAAGTCTGTACCTATTTAGCATCAATAACTCTCCATTCTCCGCTTTCCTACTGAATTCACAATATTATATTAAGTTGTGGAACTCAATCCTGCGATCCATGATAGATACTATTAACATATTTTTTGGCATTCTCTATAAAGAAATACCTAACGTTAAACTACATTCTCAGAAATTATAATAATATCTACATATTAGTTAGTTAGTTAGCATACATTTATTTTTCATTCCTGTCTCAAGACTCAAGTACTGTGACTGTAAAAGTCGTCCGTGCGTCCGTAGCTCTTTTATTTGCCGCGAGCACTTCCACACGCGTGTTTGTTCTCGTTGCCGCCGGTGCGGTGTGTACTCAACAAAATGAACTTTCGATGTATTTTTCTGGTATTTCAAAATAAAATGTTTCAAATAATATAGATAGATGGTTTGGTCTTTGTTTTTCAAGTTATTTAGTTTTCGTTCTTAAAAATATTGTTTTTTTAATTAATATAGAATGGGCAGAGAGGATGTAGTGATTAGTCATACACTTTTGTCCCTTTTTCACCGCTTAATGTACAATGACTACAATGAATTTTTAAATCACAATAATAACAACATTAAAATTATAATTAGTATAACATAAGTTATTTTACGTAGGTAGGTACTAATATATACTAAAACATACTATTGCAATCATATGTTTTAATAGTATTCTCTTTGTCAACAGTTCATAAACGCGCACGCATCACAGAAGTATGTTCCAGCCCGTCACCACCGGAAGTTACACAAGAAAGCAATCCTGCACAGACCCCACCACTGTCTACTCCTCCCCCTCGATCGCCTTCTGATCACGAACTTAACGTGGAGGAAGAACTTGACCATTCTGAACCTTCTCTTACGCCAGAAAACTTATCAATGAAGGAACAAAGACAAGATGAAGTCAAAAAAGAAGAGGACGAAAAGTGGGAAAATCCAAATTTTAAATTCCGTCGCTCGAAACCCGAAGGTTCCATCGAATCTGATGATCCCACTCCCTTCCAGAAATCACCAGTTGACGTTCTCATTAAAGTATTTCCGAAGCGCAGTCGCCAAGAGATCGACGCCATCCTTACAAGATGCAAAGGGGATGTTGTTGCTGCGATGGAAACAATGCTCAATGGTCCTGAACAAACTTATAACTTGACACCCGAATCTTATATGCAGAATTATCAATCAAGGTCTGCCTTTTCTCCACTGTCCAATCAAAGTTTCAAATTTTCGCCTTCTAGACGATTCTTGACTCCACCCTACAGTGGAACTAGGTACATGCCGACGGTTATAAGACCTCCTCCTGAGTATCTGTCGTCATTTCTGCCACCTACAGAGCTGATGTACGGCAGGCAACTCCAAGTCCCATCTCCTGGCACTTCCCCAACTTCTGATAACACGAACACAGAAGGATTTTCCGATTAGTACTTAAAATATTGGACCGTGCTCTAAGGAGTGCGTGGCCATTATTGAACTTTGATGATTTCATACACACAAATGTATGATTTTTTTATCATTGGACATTTATATATAGTAATAGCCTCACATTATGAGCAACTAATGGTTGATTTGTGCTTATTTATATAGACAAACGTTGAAAAATTCTGGGCTATATTTTACGAAAAACAAGAAAAAAATGTATTTCCAAAATTGTGAAATTTAAAGGCAATTCTGATGTTAATTTCGATTGCTGATGTGTAAAATATAATTAAAATATTAAAATAATATTATAATTAAAATATTAATTATTCACTGTACATTATATCGATATTTTCCATTAGATAGTATGATTTTAGATGGTAAAGTAGAAACTTACTTATAAAGTCGATCGATGTAAATATTTATAGATGTGTAGTTTTAGCTTTTATTATATAGGTACAACAAATTATTTGTGTAATAATCAATGAATATATTAATATCATACAAATATAAGTATTTTAAATCTAATTAAATATAATAAAAATAATAAATGTAGATAATAAAAGTTTTTTTTTTAATATTAATATCTTAATATAAGCAAAGGATGTCATTATTCAGTCTATACCTAATATAAAAGTATATTGTGAAAATCATCTTTTATGTTTTAATTTTTTCCTGTTTTAAAGAATTTGGTTTAAATTAACCGATTATTAGTAGTTATATAAAAAATATAGGTAATGTTTCAGAACTCAGTATATTAGATGTAAATGTAAATAAATGTATAAATGTAACGTATAGTAAGAAACACTCGGAAAATGAAAAATTGAAAATCGAGTCAGGTACTGCCCGATGCTTTGTAATTTAGTTTTTTTCTAATAGTGAAATATACACATATATTTTAAACAACTTTTGTTAATGAATTTTATTTAATTCGTTTGTAAATTGATTAAAAAAATCCTTTTTAAAAAACTTTCTACAACTTTTTTTATGATACTTATATTTTACAAATCAAATTGTTTTACTTGATACCCATGCTAGGTGGGTTGTACAAAAATTTTCAATCCGCTATTTTGTTGGCTTGGCCATTTTGGATTATCAACAATATTGATTAATAAGATTTTATCATTTTGCTAGTTATCTTTTTTAACGAATAGGCAAAAGTATTAAAGCTTACATCCTAGTCTTTAATTGAAACATACATATATTGAATTAAATATAGATTATATTTCAAGTCTGTCTTTGTAATTTCGTTTATTATTATAAAATAATTGTAAAAATATGCATGTTTTAAATTAAGATAGGTTAGGTTAGGTACATAAAAGAAAGCGTTAGACGCTTTTGTGTAAATAACGAATAGGTACCTATGATACGTAAATAATAATATAGTAAAATTACCTTAATAAAACATAGATAGGTAATGTTTAAGATGTAAAAATAATTTGAATTTATATTCCAACACAACTTAGTATAGTATAATACTCAGTACTTATTTACATAGATTTTTTCTTTGAAATTTTTGGGATCGCATCCAGGACTTATGATATCGTCTAATATAGGGTTTAAACTATTTTCAATATTGACATTATCTTTACGCTTTTTTCGCATAGCAAGGAAGAAAGAGGGAAACTAATGCAAAGTCTAAAACATGAGGGAAACTAAAACAAAGTCTTCCCTAATTTCTGAAAGAACTCTAGCATAGAGGAGAAATAAAAATAATTTGAATATTTAACAATTTAAATTTGAAAATATTACATTCTCCCGAGGGGAATGAAATATATTTCTATATAACTATCAAATTTACAGTCATTTACGAACTGATTGAAATAAGGGAAGTTTACTTAAATATAAAAGTCAAAACTCCATTTAAAACGGATAAGCCGTTTCTTAAATTAGCGTGCACAAACGTACAGTAATAGATTTTCTTATATATCTTACATGTACAGACTACAAAATCTTCGTTTAATATATTAAATAAGACTGATTCAGTGGTTTCAATGGAAAACCGATACGTATAGCATTTTTTTTCAAATTCTACTTTTCTTGTTCGTGATTAATTAAAAAATTCTATTAGTTTTTTCTTCATTCGGTTCTTACAGCCCCATATTTAGAATGAAGCATCTTACATTGTACTAATCAGTACTTTTTCTGTTTTACGAAACTATAGAAAATCAAAGCTAAATTTATAATTCTATAGAGAAATTATAATAAAAAGTTTGGAAATATGTATAGAATAATCGTTTGAATGACTAAAGATACTTAAAGTTAGTGTTCAATAGTTATAGTTTAATAACTGATAGGTTATTATATAAATTACATATATAATAGAGAATGTGTAATCCTTAGTAATAGATCGTTGTAAATGTATTAAATATGAATAATAAACGACTCTACTGTAAAATATCTTTCATTAAATATACCTATAGGTAAATAAGATAAATATTTTGCCGAAAAATCATTGAGAGCTGTTAATATACTGGTTTAAATTGTCCTAATGACCGAAACCAAAACAGCAAATCTAGTCTTATAGCAATGTACTCTTATATTTTATACAAGACCGAAAATATATGATGGTCACAACTCTTGGTTGGTTTGCGAGAGGCGTGGGTTCAAATCCTGCTATGTTCAATTTTTTAGACGTTTGTAAAAAGTATTTAATATAAGCAACATTTAAAATAAAGTAAAATTTCTAAACTTAGTAGCAGACAGGCGTAAGTTGTTATTTGCTTGTCGTAGGTATTTGGTGATGACTCTACATAACGACGGCGTGAGATAGATTTAATGATATTACGAATTTAGAGTAAAAATTGTATTTTGCATAAAATTTTGGTAATTATTTAAAGTGATTAGCAAATGCGTCTGGACTCGACTCTTTTAGGTTCTAATTCTGGTACAATTACGTAATATCTTGTTTTTGGATGGAAAATATAAAGCAGGATAATTTCTTGTGTGACAGTTGTGGGTTCGACTCCCGATCGAAGAAATCAAATATTTAATAGTTTTATTTACTCGCTTTCGTAACAAGGCAAAGCGCGGTGACGAGTTCCGCCACTCATCACGCAATATTTCCAGAATTCGGCGGAACGTGGGCAAAGGAGTGTCTTAACACCAGGTTCCCAGGTTCCCTCTGCCTACCCTGCTATGTACGGGATATAGGGTGAACTAGAACTAGTAACTAGAAAAATCTTTCCCGCAAAATAGATGTATAACCAATCGATTGCTTACCTAAATGACAGCTGGTAGACAGTTAGACATTAGCTTGCCATTTGCCAACACTTGTGGATGTCACGTTGCGTCGTGGCGACGTGACGTCTAGTTGACGTTATAACGGATGTCCTAGAGATCAAATTGCTTGTAGGTACTAGTGTTGGGCATTTTTGTCGAATGGTTTCGGAGAATTTAAAAGTAAATTAAACTCTTTAAAAACAAATTTAAATTAAATATGTACATATTTCCTTTAGATATACTCGTACTAGAAGGTGATATAGTGCAAGATCTAAGAAGCTTTGCATAAATAATTTCATCTGATAGTATAATAACCACTCCTATATTACAAAAAATATTACAATATTACAATATACCATTTGGTAAGGTAATTACACTATACCTATTTACTTTTTTAAAGTATCACTTTACAACAATCATATATCACAATAATAAAAAAAAACATCCATATTAATATGGAAATCTAGGTTATTCAAAGTTAAACAAATAATATTTAACCCTTTAAACACTGTTCTATCCCCAAATGTTCACAGTCTAACAGACAGACGTTAATGCTCTTGGTGCGACGGTCGAGTGACGTCGAGTTGACGGCACTGACCATCCTGAGGATATTCTTCTCATATCTTTGTCTATTTTTTGGCTTTTTAGATTACTTTTTAGGAATGTTATTATTTATAGGTATAGTAAATATTTGGTTTTAAAGGTTGTTTAGTATATAAAAATATTGATACAGGTAGCTATAAAAGCTTATAAAAATTAATCATATATTCTTAGAGATATTCAAAACTTATTTAATTTGATATGCGAATGATAGAGATAGATATTTCTTATTTCTCTTTCTTCTTTCTCTAATTCTCTACTAATAGAAAGGTTGTTAATAGTAGATATGTTCCTAAATTTTTATTATTCTAATCACGCAATTGTTAACCTTTAACTATTGACGTGATTTTTTTATAACACACGTATGGACGTCGGGTCTGTCAGACCAATGTATTTATTGGTTATATTCCGTCTGTTTTTTAAAGGAAGAAGACAATTTTATGTTTTAGTTTACCCCAAATCAAGCAAAATCAATATAAATAAAATCGCTTTTTATTAAAGTTTACGCATCACAACGATTTAAGTAACTTAAAGTCACAATTTCAGTCTTTGGCCACATGGGATGACTCTTAAGAAAATAATACTATAAAAAAAAGACAGATAATAAAATAAATATTTTTTTAACAAAATATGAAGTCTAACAAATAAAAAAAATAAAGAAATTACATCTTATGTTATAAAATAAAAATTTTGACAACATCTCACGATAAGGTATTATTGAACATCGATACACAATGGCTTTCAACATTGTAGGCTAACAGGACGATTGCAGTCAACATAAGTATGTGTTGTCTTTCTATACATCTTTTGGGGGCAAAGTATACATGTTTTTCAAGAACCCAAAACTATTTTTTTAGCTTCATGTTCAATAAATGATAGATCAGATCGCGAAACGCGAGTCTAAGTCATTCTCAATTCTTAGAGTAGTTTAGTATACGAAACGCGTCTTTTTATTTAATAAAGTGCTATTTTCTTTATAAAATGTCGTCGTCCAATTCTTTTGTTTGATGTTGATTATAAAGTACCAGTAGACATTTTTGTCCCTGACGTGCTTGGTCGATAATTTTTTCTATTTTATCATAAAAACAAAAAAATATGAATCTTTTTTAGGTAAATAATATTTATATTACTAAAATATATAACAAACAATGCAAAATAATATATGATATTTAACAATAAAAACATTTGAAAACAAATAATACAATTAAAATATTAAAGTATATTTTGTAATATTATAAAAATATATGGCGTTTTGAAATCATTCATGTATGGGAAACATGGACGTCGGGTCTGACAGACCCAGGCCCCGTTTAGAAAGTTAAATACTCACGTGTTTTGAACCCAGAGACACAACCACTGCTATCTACATTCATTTTGTCATTAATACGAAAGGTACTGAGCGACTCAGTGGCGGAGGTCACCGAGAAGTGGCCGATTTGTAGAAATCGTAGACCTAGATGGGTCTGTCAGACCCGACGTCCATACTTAAAGGTTAAGAATGGATCAAGCGACGACTGGGGATAAATAAGAAAAAAAAACAAACAAAATATACTTTAAGTTAATTATCATAAAAAATATACGTAAAAACAACAATGAAAGAAAATGGATGTCTGTAAAAATATACTAGTAAACATAGGTACGTAAAATATACAGTTATTTAAAAAAACCTATATTGGTAGTCATATTAAAGTACTTCCGCCATCCATCCATCAATATCTCAAAATAAATGAAACGTTAGATTCTCTCCGCCTACTTCGCAAGAGCAAGAGATGTATAATATAAAATAACCTATATCTAACCGCCATAGTGCATTTTAAGTATTGCAATAAATAAACAATATAACAACAATTACAAAGAAAATGTAGGCAATTTTATGGCCTTTGATCTGTCAGTGCAAATGACAACAATGAAACAACTCACTCGTTTACGATTTAGTCCAAGCTTACACTATTCATTTTAAACTATTTTAAATTCAAATATAAAAAGTCAATATAAATTGAACTATACGACTTAAAATTTAAAGTGCTATTTTAATTTAAAATTTGCATTAGACTGTGATTTTCATCATACGTACAACCGTCCCATATTTAATCAATATTAAATAAATATATTTAAAGAAAAATAAAACTTATTCAACTAAAATAAAAGCGAAAATTGTGTAATTTAATTTAATAATTTTTGTGATATATTTTGAATGATTTAAAAAAAAAGATTGTAAATCACTTAATCGTGTTTTGTATTAGCGGCACGCGGCTGTCACGTGGCGTAAACAAGATGGCGGCCGTCCTTCATTTAAATGTGACCGCGGTAATTGTTTGTTGGTTTTTAAATAGCATTAACGGTTCACAATTTGATTTGTAAACGCGTGTGAAAATTAATTTGTAATTTATAATATAAATAAAATTAATTTGTTAGCGTGAGTACCGTTTATAATCCTGTAATCAAATAAATATATTTCTAACATGCTAGAGAGGCTTTCAATTTTAAATGGAAAAGAATACTTTTCCATTTTAAATAACTAAGTACTTACTACTACTTAGTATATTTTGACAAAACAATCTAATACATGGCTTGGACGGTTATTTCCATAAACTAAGAGGAAAAAAGCGACCACAAAGATATCTGCCTTGCAATGTTTAAGGTATTGTTTTAGGTAAAGCTTTTAAGTAAACGCAATGAAAAAATTTAAAAATGTACATGGTTTTTGCTGCATTTTGTATAAAATTCGTCATCTAATCAACACTTATAAGGTGCTTTGCGTGGACCTACAGTTATGAAATTTGGCAAGAAGTGCTAAGTGAATTGCAGTAGCTACAGGTGAAGAAAAAAATACGAAAAATAATAATAATATATTTGTAAAATATATAATTGTAGTTCATTTCATACAAACGAAATGCATACGCCCGCCAACTTAAATATGTTAACGTTTATATGTTATAGGTACTTCGAAGCCAGTGGTTGCTCTGAGGCACAACCGAGCGACTATGAACGCGACAGTTTGTGGATTCGATTCCCACTCGAGAATAAGAAATTTTAAAAAGGTATGAATAATAGATATCTCCTCTTCATATAGAAAAAGTTCAATAATTAAGGATGAATTTGGAGGCCGTCTCTATGACGTCACACGAAAGAATCACTTACTTTATATAGAAGCTATGTATTTATAAAATACTAGCTTTTTCAAATCCATTCTGTAGGTGGATGGCATTGGATATTCTCACAAAGGAACAAAGCGCGAGTGCGGGTTATTGAGCAACTTTATATATAATTCAAACTGAACACTCGCCAAACGGATTTAGATTCTATACTCAGTTTGCTCGGATAGTGTTATGCAGTAAACATTTTTTAAAATCATTTTTAAATATTTACGCTATAGGTTAGGGAGAAGGAACCTAGGGTTAAGAGGCTCGTTCTCCACTTTCCTCTTAATTTTAGACATTGCGAGTCTATATCAAGTAATATTTTTACTGAAAACTTTAAATAATCCACTCCTGCGTTGGAATGAAAGTATCAGCGCTTGTGTTTACAGTTACTCCCATTCTTTTTTTTCCAATGATATCCTGCAATATAGCAGATGAGTTGCAGGCAACAATACTTCCATTGCAGTACACTCTTTTATGGTAACATTTTCGAAAATCAAAGATGTCTCGATCTTTCTTAAGGCGGCGAACGATTTCAGGTGGTTGAGTTGCTTTTGGAGCCTTGCTTTATATTTTTGTTTTAGTTATCACTATAGCAAGCAATTTCTTTATTTAGTAATGGGTTATCAAAGTGTTCATAAAGCTTCTTTTAATTCCTGTATACACCTCATTCAGCTCCATCCTGTATTCAGCTCCATTTGGTATTTCGGCATGATTTTTTAAAAATAATTTTGTTCCATACATGTTAGTACAGAATATAAGTCAAAAATAATTATTGAATATTGAAGCCTCTTAATAAGGATTTTCACTGTTTTTTAATTCTAACATTACATAAAACCATCTAGAAGGCTATAATTCAATACTTTCAAACTTAGCTTCCACTATTACAATAAGTTTTGAAGCGAGACGCAGCTACGATATCAGTGACGAAAGAGAGAGATGAAAATTCCTTTGTGCCAAGTTTCAGGTTTCTGGAAGGAATTGTAAAATTTTAACGAAGTCATCGCGAACCGGAGCAAGTTCTTGCGGAAATGAAAAATGACGACAGAAATATTAGAAATACAGTTAAATTATATAGATATATGTAGGTACCTATTTTTTTTTGCTTCGCGATGTATCCCGGATATAGAGGAAATATAGTGTAGAGATTACCCGTAACTCATGCACCGCACAATTTTCGAGACATTGTGCGTCGAGTGGCGGAATTCATCGCCGCGCTTTACTTTTTTTTTGCTTTTATTTTTTTACTAACTATTGAAGCAACGATATGTATATTCTATACGATTCCCACTGGGGGAAATTACTTATTTAATATTTTTAATAATGTCAGCGCGCCATTGAGCCACTGAACATAATGTCTTGGAAATTCCGCGGAAATTGGAGAACGGAATGTAAGACATCAACAACATCAACAAGACACAACCTAGGTTCCCTCTGGCCACCCAGCCGTAGTGTGAAGCTAAAAAGCAATTGAAGTATAAATATGCAAATTAATATACACAAATGTACCTACCTACATTTATTTACGAGCAAACAATAAATTCCATACATCTAACCCTCAACCACGCGTCGCGTCGGGTAAAAATTAATTAATCTATCATCATCGGTATAACGCGAAACAAAAATGGAGGAACAAAATATACAAGCGCGGAGCTTAGCGCGGTCAATAATAAAAATAATTACTGCGAGTGTCACTGACACGCCCGTGGCTATTACAACATGGATATTGCTTTATATTTATAATTGATTATTATTGTGTTTATTTCTAGGTGTACTGCTGGTCTCTATAATTATATAGGTTAAATATATTGAGGGTAAAAAGAGGGCGTTAGTTAGTGTAAAGACATAGTAAAAGGAAAAGAAAAACGTATTTTTTAAGGTAACGTATAAAAACGCCTCTGTTTTAAACATATTTTTTTCTTAAAAATAAGAGAAACGTCAACTGTCATGGTAAAGTTATATTGTAATATCTATCTATCACATATTTAAATACTAATAAATAAATTATATACTATAAATTAATGGAAAAAAAATACAAAAAAGAAGCCGTTTCCACAAACCCGACATGATCAAATATAAAATGTAGACGGTACAAGTATTGCGAATTAATCGAAACACAATCGAGTGCGATCGATGGGCGCGACGCTAAGTGGGTCACAGCGGCCGCGGGGTGTTACCACTGTGGCTATAGACTGTAGAGTATGGGTAGGGTTAAATTTACTTTTTAATTACTTGTTTATTAGAAAGTAAATACAGTGATTGGAGTAATTGGAGAGATATGTCCAGCAATGGATGAGGACAGACTGATGATGATGATGATGATGATGAAATACAGTGAATAATTATTGATAGTTTTATTATGTTTTTTCCTACATTACAATTTAGACAGAGGTAAGTGTTGATTGGTGGAACTGAAGGCGCGTTTTATCTACGGACTGGGAAGTGAAGATCGAACCCACTGTCCGTCACGGCCTCCATGTTGTAATGTTACTACTGTCGACGTATTTTTTTGTAGCCTCACGCTGTATCCCGCACATAGCAGGGTAGTAGCTAAGAGGGAACCTGGGAACCTAGTATTCAGAAACTCCGTTACCATTACGACACTTCCTCTCTTTCTACGGAATTCTGAAGGCATTACTGTATGGTTTTGAACATATCAAATATTTCATTCTACCGAGTGGGAACCGATAACCATATAACCGTCGCTGCCACGGCCTCAATATAGTTTTATTAATATTTATTATTTTATTGATAAACTAGATGGAGATATAGAGAAAGTAAAGAAATTAGAACATTTCTACATAAAACAGAACCACTTCATCATTTCACGATGGAACCCTAAAAAAGATCTAAAATACTCTCCCACGCTGCACTCTGTAAACTGCAGCCGCAAGTGCATTGTACAA
Source organism: Heliconius numata (assembly GCA_016802625.1). NCBI lineage: Eukaryota > Metazoa > Arthropoda > Insecta > Lepidoptera > Nymphalidae > Heliconius > Heliconius numata. Next base: position 213,488 of record JAEBDU010000011.1, on the reverse strand, counting down.
CTTTTGTTACATTGTTTGTTTGAACTGCTGATCTTATTTTGATAAGAACGCTCGAGTAGATAGCCTATAATGGGGCTATCGATTTCGCCCCAAAGGATTGGTGGTTGAAATGCGGATAAAATGGAATTGATTTTTATCGTTTTGTGCCTTTTTTTTAGTATTATTTGTCTTTTTTTTAATGTATAGTTCTAAAATTGTGTGCACACATGTCATAGAGAAATGTTTTTACTGTGCATGGTGTATGAAACGTACCTGTTAGTGGTTTAAGTTTATTTAGCTATGATTGAAGCTTATTACACTGTTCAAGAATATTTAGAGGACAAACATGTATGGAATTAATGTCTATTGAATGTAATGCAGGATAGCTGCCAGCAAATGTAATAGATTGTACCATCGATTTGGAAAAGAGCAACTGTTGAGTTTCTTGCCGGCTCTTCTCAGCAGAACTGCCTTCCGAACCGGTGGTAGCTTTTTGTCTCATATGTTCATTTGACAATTTGATTGATTCAAAAGTGCTTGTTATAAGTCTATTCGAATAAAGAATATTTTGAATTTGAATTTGAATTTTAAGTTAATATGGTTTTTCAGTCTATCCTGCTAGGCGATAAATATTATAAAATAATTTAACTGTTTAAGAAAAATGTAATGTATTACAATAGATTTATATTTATTGTGTACGCATGTACATATTCAACACAGCAGATATTAATGAACAATTAAGATTTCTGTACAAATTACTGTAAAAAGATTTTCAATCAAAATTTTAAATCTTAGCTTGATTTATTTACGTTATTCGTATAAAACAGTTATATACTTCTTTCTTCTTCTTCTTCTTTGCTAAATATACAATGGATAAGGTAAATATATTTTTAATTTTGTATTAAAAGTAGTGTTTTGTAGTTAAAGTAAAAAAAATTATAACTTTTCATCCACACTTTCAATGATCACTTAACAGTAAGTTCAATTTAAAGTAAACGTCAAACAATTACTAACATACTTAGAAAATAACTACGTAAATAATTTTCGTTCTTATTATTATTTTCTCAAAGAAAAAAAATTATATAGATCCTTTCTATGCCTATATCATATTTTATATAAAAATTACCACATTAAATTGAAATTCATGATTTTTTTTATATCAAAAGTGACTAATAAAAGTCAAGAGAGACATAACCTCAATTCAACAATCCATACAATAGAGAGTTCACTTTAAAATAAACGTTAAACAATTACCCGCTTACCTAGAAGTTTACAATACGCTCGACATGTAATATAGAGTCGGTGGTAGAGTACTGTATACGTTTCTCATTGATCCTACGTTCAATAGAACAAAACGCCACACGATCTCATTCAGTTGAGTGCAATTAGTGCAAACAATTGTTTTATTATATTTTATTATATCCTTTATAACTTAATGGACCCTTCATAATTGTTATTTGATTATTTAACTATATTTGTTATGTGGTTTTTCTTGATATAGTTTGGTGGAGGGGAGAGGAATTGAATTATTTTGGTTGTTGGGAGGTACCTATGCTTGTTAATAAATTTTATAATCGTGTATAATAGTTTTTTATGTACAGTATTATAAAAAATGGTAGAGAAATAAGAGAAAATATGCCATATAGAGCATAATACTTGTTGCGTTTCGGGTTGGATTTATTTGAACCTATAAACAAAGACAAGTTAGCTTTAGAAATAAAAAATGTAACAGAAATTTCAATTCCTAAAATATACCTATCACAAGAACTACAAGAATTTCGTTTCGTAAAATGGAAGGCTATTTTTTATATTATAAATTGCTTAAAACTTAAAAACCGTTGATTTATTTTATCTTCTGAAAGTAAACAAATCTAAAATATATATAAAAAATAAAAAAAAACACAAAAGACACGTACTCGCACATGCTGTATAAACTAACCTTAAAATAACTACCCTTACTAAAACCAATTACTACTAAATATTGCCAGTTTGTTCTTTACAAAAAAAAAAAAAGAAATAATAAAGTCGACTCTACATTCTACTCCACCATCATCGACCCCCATGGAGTCAAGTAATATTTTTTAAATAGTTGTTTTAGAGTTTGGTAAATGATTCCATTGTTATAGAGTTAGGGGCGTGGCAGCAACGGTTGCAGTGAGGTAAAGATGTATAATGTAATTACATTAATTGGTATTGCTTTATTGATTGTTATTCAGTTATTCATATATGCTATTATACCATTAAATTTTAAGTGTACACTTCTGTTATTATTTCGTATATAATTCCTTTTGTAGGTATTGTAGGTAGAGTATAGAGTATGAGAATAGAAGCATATTCTGGTATTTATTGTTCATGTTACGATAGCATTTTATATGAACAATTTGTTAAGTTCTAATTATATACGTGTAAAGTTTTTCTTAAGCTATGTAAACAATAAAAGAGAAAGTAGAGTCGAATAAAAAATTTCTGTCAAAAAAAAATTAGGTACATCCTGTCTATGTGAGACTTTCTCCACAAAATCGTCTATAATTGCGGAAAATATCGATCTCTTACATTATAATTGAACAAATCCTTTTCAATTCATCGGTTGACCTTCAATCTAAGTATAAAACGACTATAGTTTGATCAGAACGGGTTCAGACAAAGATACTGTCATCCAATACTCCAACTCTCAGCTGGGCTCGAACCGCAATATTTAATTGTAAGGAAAAAAACACTTAAATCTCAATGAAACAACATAATAGCAGGTAAATTCTCTTTTATTGCCCACTTTCAAGAGTATACGAATCGCATTTTCTTAATATGTTTAGGCTTTTTACAAACGAACTACAAAGTGAATGAATGATTATTATTTTCTCTTAATATTGGTCGCCAGTATCTTATGAAGTATTTGTATACATATTATTTTGTATAACTTTAAAATTTTAAAAACAAATATTTTTAATTGTAATGTTAGAATGATGATATCAGGAAAGAAGATGTTACGTGATATATCCATAATGGAAATAACAATAACCAAAAATCAATATACTATTAAACAATTCCAAGGCACAGCGAAATCGCTGGACGGATGTGTGTTAATGATGAACACTAGATTCCCATACTATCCTGCTTACCCTGCTATGTCCGGACAAGGTCAAACTAAAGAAAAAGTAACCAAATTCAAATAACATTTATATATTTGTCGCTCGCGTGTACACCACCTATCCACAAGCCCGGCTCTACCAAAACTGGTCGGTCATACGAAACCAATGAACAGATATCAATTACTTATTGTACCATTGTTATGAATCGACATAACCACTGAAATTATTATACTATACCTTTAGCTTACACAATGTTTGTTTTACGCCTTTACAAATCGCTATTGAAGATAGTTTTAAATCGTTTTTTTCCATATTTTTTTCTGCGTGGGAGATTCTCTTCTTTGTATACAGTTTTTTTACTTCATTCTAATGTTAAAACGTTTGACATTTGACTGACGATTCCGTGTTTTCATTTTGATTTCTATAGATTTGCGTATCCTGATATTATAATAAGGATTCAATGGTGGAGTTCTTGATAGAATTTTATTGTACGTATATTATTTTAGTTCTTTGTGTATAATATATTCTATTATGAATTGCTTTTTGAATTAACCTTTAGTGGTAATAAGATTTCTTTTTATTGATATTTACATAGGTATATCGATTCTTTCTAGGGCAGAAATTGCATATTGAAATTTTCCTACTAGAAAAGTAATACTATATCTATCTACGCTATTATAAAGCTGAAGAGTTTGTCTGGATAAACGTGCTAATCTCAAAAACTACTGGTTGTTATAGAAAAAATATATTTATGTTCGATAACCTGTTTATCGTGCTTCAACGAATGGAAATGGAGTAACTCTGGAAAATGTCGCGTAAACTTCCATTCCACCATGCGGACGAAGCTTTAGGACAAAGCTAGTGTAATATAAAGATTGAAAACAACTAAGAAATATATTGATAATTGACTTCGAAACTTAACTATAACTTAACTTCCGACGCTAACTTATTTAAATTGTAAGAAAATTTCGTTGATAAAATGTCAAATTTAAATGAAGCAACATAAATAAGATTAAGTAACAAAAACACAATAAATTTTTACACTAACTAATTCAAAAAAATTGTATGGACATTCAAATCATAATATTTTGCGTAATCTTATTTAACTTGGTAACGTTCATTCACTATAAATCTTATAAATTCGATACTTGGCTACAATAAGGGAGTGCGCACAATTAGCGATTACACGCGCCGTCGGCTGCGGTTAGAATTATTTCGCTAGGTTTTTTCTTAGTTTTTGCTATTTCTCAATATTTTTTTGTCATTATTTACGTAATACATTGTAATACAATTAAATTTTTTTTTATAGCTGTATCTTGCATATATCAGCAACCTAAGGTTAAGACACTTTGTCCGCACGCACCGCTTTAATTACCGTTAATAGAACGGAAAAAGGGAATTTCTTCATTTTCCCAAATGGCAATTGAACTCACAACAGTCGCGTTTACATTATTTTTACATTTTAGTATCTACTTTTACTTGGCTACTACTCTCTATTATTTTTTATTTAAAATCATGAAATAACGCATTTAATTATACCTTAGATGCACAGTAGCTGTGTCAAATATTTCTTTCAACAAGAAATCTGACGGTGCGTGTTTAATTTGTTTAAAAACCTTGCAAAAACTACCATTGTGCGGGATTATTTAAACGAAACTAACACATTTAGGGATATTAGGGAAAAAATACCTACAAAAAAGTGTTGAAAGACTTTTCTGCGAAATAATTGGATTGCAAGAAATTTTATATCGTTATTAAATCAATGGTTTGCCTCTCTCTTAAAGTATTTTGAATGTATACAATATTTTTTTTACAATTTCACGTTCTATCATACATAAATACACTTAGTTGTCTACTTTCCAAATTTGAAATATTTGCATATTGTGCACGGAACTTAACGCAGCACTTTGTTTTATTAGAGGCAGAATAGTGGAATTAAGCAATGCATTTCCATGAGTGAGATTGAATTCACAACCGTATACGTTTCGATGGTATTAATATTGTGACAAATTGGCAATTAAAATAAAAAGAAAAAAAAATAGATGTTAAAAGTCCATCATATACCAGTTAGAAAAACAACAAAATTTCTAAATTCTATTTAAATATAACTTTACTTAATGTTATTTATTCGTTAACTTGTACGGTATTTTATAAGAGAACAAGTAAAAGAATTTAAATGGAAGTTTCTAAAGGCATCTAAGACGGCCCACTCGTGTGCAAACAGTATGGTGGCAAACAGGCGGCCAAGCGGAGAGGCGATCGTGTTTCTCTTTGTACAATCATCTTAAAAAATCTCTTGTTAATGAAACATAAATAATAAATTTATTTAAAAGTTAATGCTGGTGACTAAATAATTGTGGAAGATTTTTTTTTAATTCTTTAAGAATTTTTCTAGATTAAAATTTTTTTATTTTTAAATTTACAATAAAAAGTTATTAAAAAGAATTAATTATTATACAATTAAGATATTGACTGTACATCATTAGTGTCTCAGTGTCCAAAGAATTAAGTAAACTACAGATTAGAGTTGCGTCACTCGCTAGAATAACATATTGTCTTATATTATGTTTCATGGTATGTGTATGTATGTGTGTCATACATTAACTCAGTAATGCGTTTTCCAGTTTTTTAACAGGTATTTTTTATATGGTAGAGATAGCAAAGTCAATTTCATTTATTATAAGTAGTTTCATTACTGATTCAAATCGTATTTTGTAAATTAGAAAACAGCCAAGTAAATTTAATTCAACTTCAACTATTCTATTTTCCACGTTACAATATTTCGTACTAAACAACTTACCAACAAAAACAGAGGGAGAAGACTAATATAAGATCATGCGGCATAATACTTAATCTGCTGTCTCTGTCTTAAAAAAACCAATAAATGTCTTATTTCTTTAGCTGCATATCTATAACATACTGCAACATGCAATATCTCAAAAAACATGGTGCCGAGGAGATTTGAGTGTCTTAATATTAGGTTCCCTCTGCCTACCCTACCACATGCTTGACTCAGTGAACAGCGTACAGCTAATAATAAAAATGTAAAAAATTCCATTGCTGACGTTACAATCCGTCGCGTAGCGTTAGACAAACAGTTGCTCAATCGTAAGAGCTATTTCATACAATACCTACGTGTTGCTATTGAGTTAGCATTTAATTAATCCACTCAACTTATAAAGCGAGGTTTAAGTATATAATATATTTTGTTTTTGTTCAAATAATCATGATTACTTTGAAATTAATAATACTAATGCTTGTTTCTGACGTTGCTCGGCTTCAAAAGTATTAGAGGGGCACTGAGTTAGAGAAAAACAGAAAGACTAACAAGTGTTAGACATAACATACTGTTATCTACGTTCTCTATATAAAAATAACAATTTAATTCGTTTATTTGGCTGTGATAGTTATGTTAGTTAGTTAAGTTAAAGAAAAAAGTACCTACTATTTTTAAATTAATATTTGCGATTTGTAAATTTATCAATCGATGAAATCAAATCGATTTGGAAGTAATTTTATTGCATTTTTTATTTCAAAATACATAATTTATACAATTTTTGGATTTTGTGGAGCACATGTGACACATTGCGTCTCTATTTTCTGCTTATCTTATTGTTTTCTTTAAAAATTTGCAATTTAGTCAGATTTGTTAAAAATAATATGATGAGCGGGTGTTGTGGGCACGATTTCCACTCGGGAAAATTAATTATTTTTTCACGGAGATCAGACGGTGCATTTGCAACGGAGTGCTTGCTAGGTTCCCTCTACTTACCCTACACAGTGTGAACAAAAATAAAAGTCATGAAAACTGTTCCGAAAACTTATTTTTTTATATATATACATATAAACTTATACTTATTTACCTATAATATTTATATTTCACACGCAATGACCTACACCTAAGTAGTCTCAGATATAATTGGTTAATTAATTTTTCATGTAAAAACATAAACAAAGCAAATCTTAGTTAAATGTGACTGCAATGAAGGTCAAGAGATCATATCTTGAGAAATATTAAAATGTACTTCAGTTTCACGCATTATCCCGCACAATAAGACAGGCAGAGGGCTGTTAAGATACTTTGACCTACTACTGGAGTAGTAAAATAAAGAAGAAATATTTAAATAAACCTAATAATTCCTCCAAATGGGGATAGAATTTAATAATAATTCCTCCAATTGGGGTTACTGTCTGTACCAATGCCATGACGACCTCATAATAAAAATATAACAAAAAATATTTAGGTTATAGTTTTCCAATATAACAGGGTAAGCAAAGGAAATCTATCGTTAAGGCTCTCCGTTCCCCTCTCTCCGTCCCATTTTCAAAAGGTAAAAGGAATGAGAAAATGGAAAAAATAAGTATTATCATTTCATGGAATGGAAATCGAAGACAACCATATTGCATTTACACCACGGCCTCAAGACAACGGCTCTACTATAGAGTGAAAGTAAACCAATATCAACCATCGCATCGTTTGGAAACTAGCTTTAGCTACACCGTAACACAACACCGCAGCGTGTAGCTTTTAAAAAACGTGAAACGTAAAAAAATGTGGGTCTGTAAATATTAAATAAAGTAAAAATATCACAAATTTGAGTGTACAAATAGTTTTTGGAACTCTTATGGAGTCCATTGTAACCAATAAGTGATTAAATATTGTCATACGAAAGGTATTGGTGTCTCTTTCTTTTGTATTGTGTGTGAAAGGGATGGATTGATATAGTGAAGTGCGAGTCGGCGACAAAGCTGCCGACTAACAAAATACTAGCATGGTGGCAATGCAGGGACGTATTTAAAAAATAGTTATGGGAATTAAATAGTATAAAAATATAATATATTTATAGTTTAATTTTGTAAATATATAAAAAATATTATTAATAAATTTATTATGTGTACAGTGAAAATCAGAGGATGTCACAGGGAAAATTAATTATTTTCATTTCCTCGCTTTGGTAACAAGATAAAACGCGGTGTTGAATATCGCTCCTCAACAGGACAATGTCTTTAAATTTGGAGGCAAAGTGAGGAGTGGAATATCTGTGAATGGAGAAGTGAGTAGTGGAAAACATCAGGTTCTTTCTTCGTATCTTGTCATCAATGATTTGTAATGACTAGCTACATTTATTTATTTTGCTTCCTATACTAAAATTAGGACATAGTTCACTAAATTAAAGTAGCGAGAGTCGAACCCGCGGCTCTTAGCACCGGTCCAACAACTTTCTATATGTATCTACGCCTAAAAGGTTAGAATGGCCTATCTTTGGGTTGCCACTTTAAAAAAATGTAAAAAAGTAAGACACCAACATCTCTAGATATATTTTTTTTATAATTATACCTAAATTAATATTATTCTTGTTATTATAATAATTGTAGTATATTTCTTTATTTTATGGCGTATATTTTATATAAAGTTATATTTTAGTATATTTTTCCCAAACTGGGCTTAGACTACCTCTCTGCATACTCTATATGAACAGTGTACACTCGAGCGTTGCGCCTGTGATCGCGCCGACTACTTCTACAATACAAGTATCTACTCCTCTACTACACGAACTGACTGTGCAAATAGTGAAAGTGGATTGAGAATCGAACCTGTGCACCTATTGAATTGGATGATTTTAATTTTTTATTATCTTCACGCTATAGGTATCCTGCATACAGCAGGGTAGGCAGAGAACCTAGAGTTAAGACACTCCACCTCCACTTACCGCCGAATTTTCGGCAGAATGCGTGCTGAGTGCTCAACGCCGTGCTTTGTCTTGATTGTTACAAGGACGTTTGTAACTGAAAAAAAAAACATGGTCAATAGTGGTATTTAAACCGACAACTGAAACAATCGTATAAGTAATGTACTCCTTTTGAACTACTAAGACATAAAAAACGGATGAAATTAAAATCTTATTTACAATAGAAATCCATTATTATCTTAAAGAAAAAAATCTAAGTAAATCAAGCAAACAAACAGATTTTCGCAATAAAAAACATAAAATTGTGCAAAAAATTATGCAAATTGTATCGTTTTCTTCGCAGAATGTTCTCATTCAGGGGAACCCTTCTGTGGTTTTTATTGTGGCCTTGCGTTTTATTACTTTTTTATATCTTTTAACGGCCCCTGGGGTCAGCTATCGATACTGACAGGGCTTTCACTCACTACAATATTTGATAAATATTTGATAAATAAAAGTCCCTCTTGGCAAATGATAATTCTTAGATTTTGTAAAAATCTCCCTATAGAGAAGCTAAGAACATAAATAAGTTGTTACAAGCGATGAGATGAGAACTTATGGCTTAGTGGTCAAAGCGCTAACAGAGTAATATTGAGCTGATCTGGTGGTGGAGCCAGGACTTGAATAGTGGAAATACATACATATTCTGTAGAAATTAAAGCTCTTAGTGTAGAACAGCGGCTTTTTTATTTTTTCAAACTATATAGTTCATCCCTTAACCGTCAAGCAACCCTATCATAAAAATTGTAAGAATCTATCACGCACCCTCTGCGGAGTATTTCACTTTTCACCGCGCACTTCAATTATGGTCGCTTCTTATAAATTCTTGGTCACGAATCAAATTATTAAGATATTAATTCAATAGACTCGAAAAAATAAGGTAGAAATAATTCTTTTTTTTTTCATTCTTTAAGCTTCATGTTGAATCCCGTATATAGCAGGGAAGGCAGAGGGAACCTACTGTTTGTGTCTTAGTTTCTTCCGTAAATTCAAAACATGTTTTTTTCATTCAATTCAAAACATTACGTGTAGAGTTGCGAAACTCAACGCCGTGCTCTGTCTTCTTACCAAAGCGTGAAAATGTTAAAACGTCATTTTCCTAATTGAGTAATGATTGAACCCACGTTGGCGTGACGCAGCGGCACAGCGTCTGATTGTAGACAACGTTTGTGGGTTCGATTTCCAATTGGAAGAAAGAAATATTTTCATTATCGCTTTTGTAGACCAAGCACGGAGTTGAATTCCGCCACTCAACACACAATATCTCGGAAATTAAGAAGGGTTGACGTACGGAGTGTCTTAACACTATGTTGCCTTCACCTACTTACTATACGGGAAGAAGGGTAAATCTGCTTACAGGTATCCATAGTTATAACTAACTCAAACAAAAACAACAAATACATTTTAAATGAAACTTCAATCTTTATCAAACAGTTAAAGATTCATTTGGTTCACTTTGATCAACACTAGCCTAACTGACATCAAATGTAAGTAAAACCACTAACTTTGACCTATCCGGGCATAAAACTTATAAGGATTGAAGGGCTCTAAGTAGACTGGACCTTAATTATACTTTGAGAATCTTGTTTTACGCTTCGCATACGTTCACAAAGTCGCTTCCAACAACCAAATTACTTTTTCACTTCGATCCTACATATTTATTCAATAATTAACTTTATTTTGTATTAAATAAGGTGTATAGTATATTTTTGAATGGTTTCCTGAACTTGGTATATAGGTCCTCAGGCAAAACACTGGCAGATAGAAATCTTGTTAAGGCAAACGTCTTTTTCAGTTCCCATTGTCTACAATTACTTGCTTTGTACTCGCAAAACATATTGCCGTTCTTTTTTAACGTAAGGAAATGAAGTGTGTTTGTCTCTGTCTAATATTGAAATTTCCGTTGCTTTTTTTGTTTGGTCTTTGTTTAATTTAGTTTTTTATGCAAATTTTCGGATGAAAATTGTTTTAATAGTTATGTTTAAAACAAAAACTTTTGTTTATTATTTTTTATTTTAAACTTTTAAATAAATATTTAAAATGTTGGTTTCAAAAATTATCTTCGTATTTATCATTTATTCCTTTTTCGTTACTAAATACTTAGAAGAGTTGTAAAAATTGCAAATATAGAAAGTAAAGATATCCTTAACATTGTGAGCTTTTTCCATAAGTATTTGTTTCTTTTATTTTTAGAGACCGTCACACTAATAGCGTTTGATTTTAAGCGTGATGATCGTGGGTTCGATTCGCACTAAGAGAAATTAAATTATTTCAATTTCCCTGCACTGGTAGGTGAAAAACAGCGTTGGGTCATACGTGAAGCTAAAATAATAAACACATCAATAGACTAGATACTTATTTAATAATTGCTTGAATCATTTCAATTAAGTATAATGTACCTATGTGTTCTATAGTTAGATTATAAACTGTAATATAATACTTGTCTGAGTACTGATATTATGTTAAAAAGTTGAAAGTTTAGCAAGTTTTTTAATTTCTATTTCTATAAAATTAAGGTTTCTTAAGTGTTTATTTTATTTCTTGGTGGAGTTATCTATAATTTGAGTATTTGAGAGTAATCCTTGTGGCGTAGGGTCACAAATGTGCTATTATAAAACGCAACAGTTGTGGCTACGATTCCCATTTTGAATTGAAATATTTCATATTTACATTTTCTCGCTTCAGGAATTCCACGGAAATTGAGATACGGAAGTGTCTTATTGGTGTGTCTAAAAACTAGGTTCCTGCAGCTTACACTGACAAGATACAGCCTGAGTAAAAAAAAAATTAAAAATCTATAATTTGCATACATTTACTGTGTTTTCCAATAATTGCAGTCAATTCTTAAAACGTTAATATTAAACTGATAGGTTCAATTATTCGCCATCAACGTATCAACCATTTCAACCGAGCATCGTATTCGTACCCCACACATTATTTATTATTCAGTAACTTATCACGGAAGGGTCAGCTGTCACTGCGCGTGACAAACGCCCCTCAAACGTTAAGAACAAATTAAAAACCATTTTCCTCCTCCGCTCTTAAGGGCAATGCCTTGACATATTACCAGCGTTTTTTACACTTTTCGTAGATAAGAAATGATAATGTTTAGATATAAATACCAACATTGAATAGAGTCATACTTCTCGTATTAAATAATGACTTTACTATAGAGATGTGATAATATTTGTTGCAAACCTACAAGTAGAAAAACGTCGTAATCGTATAAGAATATAATTATCTGCCTAACAAAAGCTTATTCATATTCTGCAAAATTTTAATTTTATAACTAATTTCAATTTACTATTATGTTGTCCATGTTACAAGACACATAAAAGGAAAAAATCAACATTACTAATATTAAAAAAGATTTTTTAGCTTTACACTACCTCAGGGGGGCAGACAGAAACTAGCGTTAAGACATAAACATCCACTCTATACCAAAATACACAAAATTCATATATATTAATTAATACTTAAAACACTAACTAGATACCTACGTATAAAAAAATAAGAAAAAACGCAGCGTTTCCACCGCCGTCAGTCTGTAACCACCAGTACTGAGGTCGCGTGTCAAAGATTAAGGCAACCCTCCCCCGCTAATTAGTGGCAATAATTAAACAAGATATTGGCTACAACGCGTCCGTTAGTTGAATGACACTAAAAGATTTAAATTTAATTTACAATGTTTAAGTTGTAGGATTAAATGCAATGGTTGTGGGTTCTTTTTCCGTTTCGGTTAATATTTATAAATACAAATAGCTTTTACCTGTGGCTTACGCTTACTCTGATTAAATTGAAGTTACTAAGAGTTGTGTATGACACGTGTGACACATATGACACATTCTGAGTGCTCGAGGCAATGATTGCGCAAGATCTTTCCATCTATTTTATTGTATCTACGGCGGCTAAATTCAATGATTATGAACACAATCTCGCCTAGCGGTCAATGGGTTTTTAAAAAAATATTTTCTTTAATTATTACTTAACTAATAATTTTATTATTATATAAAAAAAGATTAAGTAATTTGATTATAATCTACTTTCCACTCAATATGTAATGCCTATCCTGCTTTATGCGTGATACACTGTGAAGCCTGAAAATTCTAAACTAGATGAACATTATTAATTTCTTGATATAAACCAGTTTATTACCGCCATCTAGTGTTCAGTAGTAGTAAATTTTAATTTACAGTTACTGCCATCTATTGGATGGTAGCGCCTTGGGCCTCAAAAATAAAAGGAATTTTCTAAGCTTTTTAATAGATGGAGCTAATATTTAATTTTATGAAAAAATCGTCTAAATATTTAGTTACAATTATACAATTTTTTAAGCATTATCAAATATTTTATTCTTATCTGAACGCTAAGCCTCATTTCATTAGTATTGAATCATAGCATACCTTTACTTTTTTGAATTGTCTATTTATTTTTAATTGTCTATTTTCTTACCCGAGACCAGAGCGAGAAATTCTTTCGAATTGGAATCGAACCCACAACCATCGCGCTTACATTCAGAAAACAGTCATTATTAAATTTCTGAGATACGAAACGTCTATTCAATATAAACAAAAGTAAATGATAAAAATATTATTCTCTCCTATCTATTTCGAAACTCACTCTCTCTCTCTTAATAGCTATTAGCTACCCTTTTATAGGTAGGTACAGGCTAACTAAATACCAATTGCACCCACAGTATCAGTTCATCGCCCTCGGTCTCATATCAGAGATCTGACAGCATCTTGAACGATGGCTCGTAAAATTTCCTCTGGTTGTTTGTTTTTAAAACAAACAAGTGATACGTAACTCTTTATGTACGAAATACTTATTTTTACATTTTGTAGGTATAAAAAATAACTTAAATTGTTTAAATATTAATTTTAATATATAAAATAGTGAGTAAAAATAGTACCTAAATAGTTTGGGCAGGGAAGGAGAGACCTAGTAATTAGATAGTCCGTTCCCCAGGCACAAAACAATTTTTGAGATATTGCGAATTGACTGGTGGAACTCAACGCCACGCTCCACAATGCGTTGAAAATTTGGCGGAAAGTAGGAAACAGAAGTGTTTTAATAGGAACGAAGTTTCTTAACACTACGTCCCCAGGATCTTTCTGCCTACTCTACTATATTCGGGATACAGTGTGAAGCTAAAAATAAAAATATATAATATATTTCGTACTTCTGTTCCTATTTGATTGATATACTCGTATGGCGAGGTGTCTGAGGTTTTGACCCCTCGTTCCATTATACTTAAATTGACCACTTATGAGTCATTCTCAATACAATTTAGTTATACTGACACGGTTAACAGAAGAAAGAAGTTACTCTATTTTTATTATTATGCACACATATTGAGAGGTAGTCAATTCAAAGCCACTACACAGAGATGTACACGCGGACGCACACGTTTTGCTTATAATATGTAAAATAGGTGGAAATAATTTTCTAAGCAAATTAAATACCTAACCGATAATATTAACGCTTGTTACGATGTTAAAATGCAGAACTATCTGAACAAATTATAGTAGAAACAATGTTTAATGTATTGTACAAAGTACTACAATGCTAACAATGTATTACAATATTGTATTCGTATTTCTTTTATAATGTGTAAAACATTTCTATTTCGTAATGTGAACAAAAATTGTAAAAAAAACAGCTTCTTCTTTCTTTAAAAAGGGGAAAACCGAGAATGGCATGGTCTATTCCTTGAAAAAATGAAAAAGACTATTTTATAAGATGATCAAAAACGATTGAGAATTTTTTAAACTCTTTTTTAGCTTTACGCTATATCCTAGGCCCAGCACATAGGAGGGTAGGCAGAGGAAATCTAGGAATCTAATATAAAAACATTACATATCCATTAAGATACTTGTGCTCACCACTTTCCGTCGAATTTAATTTAATTTTAAGAAAGAATTAGAAGAATTAGAGCACTAAGAAAGGATTTACTGAAATTCCTGCTAGGACAAGAAACAGTTATTTTACCATTATACCTACGTTAAAAATATATTTTTACATTATTGCATCATAATAATTTTAAATATTAACACTAATTTACAAAAAAACGTTGACATTACTAAGAAGTTTGTCACGACATCAACATATTCTTTGATAAGCTGACTCCGGACTCGTGTTGAAATTACGTGTCGGTAATGCAATTAACGCTGTTAACTTTGCTATTGAACTGCCATTTTAATGTGAATCTTAAATTGATTTACAGATATTTATGTTTTTTTACTTAAGATAGGTTGAAATTTAAAAGGAATTATAATTTAATAATACTATCATTTTAATAGCTTTACCCTGTATCCTGCATATAGCAGAGGAAACAGAGGAAAGCTAATTTCAAGAAAATCCGTACCCACGCATTGCCCAATTTTCGAGATATTGCATCTCGAGTGGCGGAATTCAACGCTGCACTTTTTTTCTATTACCAGGGAGAGGAAATGAAAATAACATATTTTCAAAGGTTAAAACTAAATCCACTACGCCACGGATAAAACCAGACGCGCTGCCGCTGTGCCACGAAGTATCAACTTACTTAAATATAAAAAAAAGTTGCAATACATCACACAAAAAACGATTTGACTTTCAAGTTGTTTTCTTATAGACAAAACTTTATAATATATTTATCGAGAGAGTGTTTCAAGATAACTAGGAGACCGTTATCAGTCATCTCCTTTATCATTTACTTTACATTTGTTTGTCCTCAGTTGCTATTCGTACGTGATACCGTGTGTACTAGTGGCAGTGTTAGTTCATCTTTTGTAAGTACATATTTTTAAACTTTATTATGTTTTATAGGTTTTTATTTATATTTTTGGTGTAAATATAAGTTATATATAAATAGTAGTAGCAGTGAGAATGTTTTAAAATATATTTTTATTAAAAAAATCTTACTTTCGTGTTGTCTTATATTTTTGTAATATTTCATAATAAGAAGGTATAACATTTTATGTAATTTAAATTAAAACTTCGTTTTATAAATATTTTTAGAAATAAATAGACGTAAAATATCTAAAAATAATAAAAAATGAAAAATTCTAAACTAAATTTCTAATCATTTACAATTGAGTAATTAATATAATATCTAATTCTATTATACACGTTTATTTTTCCCTTCTTTAATATTTTTATAAGTGGCCAATCGCCCTCTTAATAGAAGAACTATTGTAATCTAATAAAGTACAGTACGATCGAAGAGTTATGGCCGCTCTGAAGTTATAAATGAATACGCAGATTTGGTTGTAGGATTTTTCTTACTTATCATTGCTTATTTCACGAGTAAACAATGCGCAAAAGTGAAGAAAACCTAATTTCAGGTCGGCCATAACTTGTGAATCGTACTGTAAACAAGTAGTGATGCCTTGAAACTTGAAATCATGTGATGATAAAGACTATGTAGAGGGCGACACTAGTATAGACTTTTACTACTTGCTACTATTTTAGGAGTAACTTAATAGTTAACTTGGGAAATGTTTACTTAGGATATCCGTTGTTTTTTTTAATTACTTATGAGTCTTTGTTGTAATAATCATCAAGTAATATTTATTTGCAGTAAGTAGTTTAGTGTAAAATAATATTATTTGTTTCCTTTTGTTTTCGTTTAATTAATGAATATTAATTTTGTTTTATCTTACTATTTTAATCACTTGTTCTAAGAAAATAATAAATTATGTGAAAATAGGTAGATTCGTAGATTATTTGAAAGATATAATGTTACATACTCGTAGATATATCAAAACTAATCATTAGCTTTATTTTCTGAAAAATATCTATTCCATTGGTGCATTGTGAAAAGTAGACAAAGAGAGAAACAGTAGAGAAGTCTCCACCATCCATTCCATCCATTTATTTAAAGAAAAATTATAGTATAGTAGTAGTAGTAGTATATAGTCATTGTAGGAATGGAATTCGAATCCCTAACCATTACTTCCAAATTACACCACGATTAACATAAACCACACTTTTGTAAAATTTTTCAGCAAAGAAAAGAAATATAAAATGGCAGAAAAAGGAAGTCTAGTGCTAGAGCCTGGCAAGGTCATTCGACCAGCTATCGACCACGAGGGAGTGAAACTGTTAGCTGAAAGGCTCTATGGTATTTCCGTTTTGGACTTGACGGAACTCAACGGCTACGATGATAAAAATTATAAGATAACGGAAGACCCCAACATGAAGAACCCGTTGATAACTAATCACAGTGAACACGGCTATGTTTTGAAAATTATGAACTCTATGGATTCTCAAAATTTGAGTTTTGTTGAAGCTCAGAACGAGATTATGAATTTTTTGAGTAAGTTTTTATATCTTTTCTTTGTTATAACAAAATTAAGTAAAATTGATGGAATTATTATTAATTTTTCTTAATAAATGTACCGTAAATCATTAATTATACTATATTTCAGATTCCCGTTCAGTTTCCTGCCCGAAGCCAGTACGTAACATATTCGGTCACCTCCACTCGATAGAGAACATTGGTGGTAAACAACACGTCGTGCGCCTCTTGGAGTACATTCCTGGAGAATTGTTGAAGGATGTTCCTCGTTCTGAATCACTGTTCTACCAACTTGGAGAGTTTGTTGCTAACTTGGATAATAAGTTACAGGTAAATGATTATATTTATTGATTTATTTAGTCTACTCGTCGCTACATAATCTCTAAATTTGCGCAATAAAATATTGTTATTACAAATTCCCTGAATGGGCTTCGAATTGACAACTATTGCTGATATTCATACGCTTCACAACTGCACCGCTACGGTTATATTTAGTGTTGTATTACTTTTCTATTATGTAACCTATTCTATTGACGGTAATGCATCCGTCACACACAATTATGACCTAGAATAGTTAGTTGCAAGGTTAAACACTCTTTGTTGTACGCCATGTGAACTAAAAATAACACATATTATATTAGACAAGTGTACTCGTATATGAGATTAAAAACAAGCTGAAAAAAATATAGCTGTTATACTTTGTTTTGCTATTTCTAAACCAATTAATAGAATAACTTAAAATGAAATAATTAAAGTATCTACTCAACCCTTAATACAAAATTTCTTGTTATTCTTTTCCAGAACTTCAACCACTCCGGGCTTGTAACCCGCGAGCACATCTGGATGTTAAGCAAGGTGCCGGACCTTGAAAAATTCAAGTATGTCATTAAAGATGCGGAGAAATTGGACTTAGTTGAAGAGGTAAATAATATATTTTAAAAATAATTCAGATTTATTCTATTCTATATATATTTAGAAAGATTTTAGGCTAAGCATTATTTATTTTCTTTCTAATTCTATTAAATTTGTAAACAGGTTATAGAAGAGTTTAAGTACGCAGTAGTGCCTAGACTTGATGATTTGGAGAAGGGAGTCATACACGGAGATGTTAATGAGATGAACATTCTCGTCAGTCCCAAGCCTGGCGCCAGGTAAATTAAATATTTCTTTTTATTACGGATATTTTAAGCTGTAGGAATAGAATTTTTCAGAACTGATTAATGTTTACTTTATGGTTCTTAATCATTTTAAAGAAACTACATCAACGATGCCTGAATTAAATATATAGTAGTTAGTATAACAAGATAAGAAAAATATTTGAATTTAATTAAATTTTGAGTTAAAAGATATGTGTATAATTTGTAATTCTCATTTTTATCCTAAGAAATAAAAATAAGCAAACTTTGCTTGTTAGTAGACGAAAAAAGGCCCTAATAAAAAAATACGTTTAGATATAATTTATATAAGTAAAAATAGTTTTAAAGGATTGACAAAAAAATAAATATAATTTTATATAGGCCAGTTACACCGTCAGTTTTGAGAGTTTGCAAGCAGATACTTAACGGAATAGTGTTAAGGTGAGCCGGTGTAAGTCATTCCATATAATTGATAATTAAAAACCCCCACACAAAACAAGCTTTAAAAAGTAAACAAACAACTAGAAAACAAGATATTATTCAAATGGCTTCACATATTTTCTTGAAACACTGCTAAGAACACTAGCGATTTTTTTTTTCAAATAACTAAATCAAAATCGATTTATCCATTTGGGAGTTACAATGCCACAGACAGACATACAGATACACAAAGACACCAAACTTACAGAACCCCTTTGGGGTCGTCGGAACGTCGGGGGTTATAGGTAGATAATATTATTTAACTTACATTGGCTAACCTGGGAAATA